>JAFBJS010001679.1:11127-102359 GCA_016785265.1 Paraplagusia blochii | reverse complement strand
TATATTTTCCCTTTTCCCTGCCTCTACTGCTTTTTTTTATCAGTAGCTTGAAGCTCGTCCCCTTGTCCCTCGTCTCTCCTCTCCGTCCACTTCTTCAGTCCATATTTGAAGTGGCTCTGCATCGATCCCCGGCCCCACAAAGCTCCTGCGTGTTTGTGTGACGGGGCTGCTGGCTGATTGGCCTTTGCCTGCAGACTTATCAGATACATTAATGAGCACCAACTTCCACCAGGACAGCTGGTGGCGCTCAGACGCAGAAATCAAGTCAATACTCCTGCAGCCGTTCGTCTGCCCGAGAACAAAACAGGTTTTAGAAGGTGGAGAAAGAGAGAAAGGGAGGTGGAGGCGCAGGGTGGCTATTAGAAAGTCAAGTCTCTGAAAAGCTGCCTCCAAACCAATATTTCACCTCTCAGCGCTGATTCGATTTTTATATTAGCTACCTTAGGGTGGGGAGGGGGAGTATACGTGGCATCTTTTCACCTGACTCTTTTCGGCAACATTGACAAAAATGACCTTTTTTAAATTCAGCACGGAGACAGTGGTGTGGTGGGATGGCTGCTGGGAATGACTTCAGGAATGGAAGAACTAGGAGTGCCGACTGTCTGCTCCCCGGTGTAGGTGAATGCCAAAAAATGTCATTGCTTATGCCAACAGTCACAATCTTGACTTGTTTGTTTGGCAAAATGGATCGCATCTGCAGAGTCGAGGGCAGAATTTCTTTTTTTTTTTAGTAGTCTGAAAAACTTGATTTCAAACTTTGCTTGTTCAACAGCTTGATAGCCTCAGGGTCTATGGTTAATAGTGGAAATAAGCATATTAAAAGTAGCAGCAGTCACAGCAGTAGCAGCAGCAGCAGCTGCGTATTATATTACACTGTGTCCCCGTGTGATGGTATTTTAATGGCAGCCACACATTCTTCTGTGTAAAGTGTCTCCATTTCTTTGGGATAAGTTGACATTTTTATTGAATGTATTTTATTTTATGGTTCATTTTAGGGAAGATAAGAACCAAATGTAGTGGATTACTGAAATCCAGCAGCAACACAGCCACACAGGACAAAAACACAAGTCATTCCTAATGAAGGAATTCTCAAAATTCTTTTTTATTAAAACAAACTTAGTAAGGATTGTATGTTTTTTTGTGGTAACAAACTAGAGACTTGATGACTTTACATTGTCATTCTGTGGCGCTCTTCACGCCTGGAGGGCCAAATTCCACCTCCAGAGGGCGCACTAGGATTGGGTTATAACATTGTACTGTAGAGCAAGGCTTGAAAAGCGAGTTAATGAAGGCAAAACAAAACAAACAATAATAAATTCGGGCAAATTATTTTTGGTTAAATACGAACTAAAGTCATTTCACAACAGCCGATACAACCTCTTACATTTTTTTTGCAATAAAATTTGTACCTTTTTTTTTTTTTACTTTCAGGATTCTTTTTAAACGAATATGATTGATATGAAAATATGTCTTTTCACAGCCATGGCCACAGAGTCTGAATGGTCTGGTGCAGCAGTAATTTCTGCTCGAAGGCCAGACTCTTTCAGAGCCGTACACGCAGGCCCTCGCGCCACATATCTCCATGACGTTATCAAACCTTAGCCCACAGCGGCCAGACCACCAGTACAAGCTGGGAGGAATGTTACCTTAATGTGATTTTCCTTTTCCTTTTCTGCCCTTTGCCTGTTCTGCCTGAGCACATGAAGAAATGTCAGTGTCAGACGGAATAAAGCAAAGCAGAAACTCAGAAACTCTTTTTTTTTTTTTCTGGTATGATTAATTTCATTAGAATTATTATATTCAGGTTATTCAGATTTTATCCTGCCTGAGTGCTTTTCAAAATGCCTAATAATAGTGGAAAAATATATTTAGTTACAATTATAGCAAATCCACTTTTGCTGAGCATTTGAATAATAATAATAAAAAATGTAGTTCTAGTCAAATACTTGATAAGATCATTTATGACCAGTTACTCATTCTGTTCTGTGTCTCAACTTTAAGAACTGTTTTTTTTTGTGAAACTGTATTTTGTTTTTATTTGTACATCAAAGTTGATCAAACAAAATGAAGATGTTGACATGAGTCAAAAGTGAGAAACATATCTGTATAGACTGAAATAGTCTTCAGTTATCTATAAATAACTTACTGTAGTTGATAAAATGAAAAAGTGGAGTAAAGCTCATGAGGTTTCACATATCAGATCACAGATTACCCAGATCTTGCTAAACAGAGTGTGTGGAGAGACATATTTTTGGGACAGACAAAACCTGCACTTTATTCTAATTTTATTAAATTTCATTTTATTTGAATGGGCGTCAGTTTTTGCCACATGCATGAGCAAAATATATTTTTGAAATAAGTTATTGTCATTGTGGAACTTGTTCTTTTACCTAAGTCAAATCTCAGTTGGTGGCCTAGTGGTTAAGGAATCAGACTTGGGTCCACAAGGGTTCAGGTTCGAATCCACGAGCTGCCAGGTTGCCACTGAGCATAACACTTCCCTAACCCTACAGGAAGGCTCACAGTATGGTGCAGTGTGATTTGGGTGCACTACCTGTGACCCGGTAATAGTCAGAGAGCAGTTATATCAGTGCTACATCAATCCTCTTGTAATCGAAACGAAAAAACAATAGTACGTCTGAAATATTTTAGATTCACATTAAGTACATCCCAAAAATGCTTCTTTTCCAGAAAAAAAAAACCCTGTTTTAATTCACCCACTGACCACAGCTGGGCTCTGACCTGGCCTGTGTTTAAATTGCTTTGGAGGCCGTGTGTTTTTCCAACTCGGAAAGCAGTGGCTTCTGACACCCAGCCAGGGACATCACGATGATTCATAGCCCTTTCAGACACCTTGCTCCACGCCTTTACTCTTCTTAATCTCCGTCTCTCTCTTTCTTTTTCTTCTCTTGTCTTTTCTACCTCTCCCTTTTTCTGATGAGTTCCCCTATTGTTGGAGAAATGATGTTATCATTGACATCAGAAGCTAAAAATTCATGTTGGAGACTTTGGCCCACTTACAGAAGTGGACTGAGACAGGACGGAGAGCATCTCGCTTGTCTGTAGCTGATTTCAGCTCCTAATTCTAAACACTCGGTAACCAATCATTCCCTCATCGTCCTCCTGTCTCAAACAAACCGTGTCCTCCCTCCGTGTTTGTGTCTCCTCCCCACTGCCAGTCTCCTTCCATCTGACTTCATTAGCGATGATGGATAAGAGGCAGAAAGTCACATGACTCCATGATGGTTGCGTCCATCTGTGTTGGTGTGATCCACCCCGCCCCAAGTCTTTCACCCCTTCCCCCCGAGCATCACCCGTCTGCCTCTGCCCCCGTGATGCATTTGGGGCCGGTGAGAGCAGCAGCGGGTCAATACCTGGAATAATGAATGTGTTTAATAAGCACAGTGGGTCGATGGCCTTAATGAAGGTGTGACAGAGGATGGGCCTCCAGAAGGCTGCCAGACCGAGACACTAACGAGCCTCTGGGGTTACGACGGTCATGCCATAATCGGGATTCCCTTTCTGGCCTTCCCTCTCTCTGTCTTTCTGTCTATATCAGTCCTTTTTTGTCTCTTCCCGTTGTTCTTATCTTCGTCTTCTCACTCAAATCTTCTCATTTCATTGTGCGTCTTGTGCCTTTATTAGACATAGGAGCACAAATATGAGGCAAACGTTTCTAAATGTTCCGGTCTGTTTGAACCCAGTGACTCACAGCTCGGGGCATTTGTACCCATGTGGCATGCACACGTGCACACTTATCATTTTGGCTATCAGGCGGCCTTGGCCTCCTCTACTGCTGCTTGTGGTCTTAATGGTGCACATGTTTTTCCACTGGATTCATCATTAAGATGTTTTTCGGTTCCATTTTTTCCTTCAGTCTCATTCTCTTTTTATTATGTCTTTTTAATAGATTTGTCCATGTCTCATATGGGGCTCACTTGTAACAAAAAAAAATAATCCATGTTTTCAAGGGCGAGTTGTATTAGAAATGCAGGCTTGAGTGTTTTGGTTCCAAGAGGCCTAATAGGTTAGTTTTGCAGATTTGGAAGTTTTTATAATGATTCTCATAGTGTTACAGCACAGTAGTATCACTTCTGCCAAACTCAGTCATAAGGAGTAGATGAGAGTTTAGCTAAAACAATCCTAGTGGTTAGTTCAGGGCAGGGGTGTCAAACTCAATTTCATCACGGGACAAAATTAACAACCGGCATGAAGTCACAGACCAAATTCAATTTATATAGAGAAATTAACTGTAAACATGCATGTTTTTTGTTCTCACCATTTATTAAATATTACATATATTACATATAATATACATATATACATATATATTTATATATATATTATATTAAATATGTTTTTTCATATGGAAACATTGAATCTTGAAAAGGCAATGTTATCAACACATGAGAAATTACATTAGAAATATTTCACATATTTTTTGTGTTTTTTATTCTGGCTCTCTGTAGTATTTCCAGATCATTTTTAATGTTAATCTTTATTTACAGAACAAACCATGCATTATTAATATAACAATTTCTGACAGTATATCAGGTCTACATACTGGTGGGCCAACTCTAGCACAAATTTTAAAATTATCTTGCGACCCAGATATAATTACACTGCGGGCCAGATTTGGCCCCCGGGCCTGAGTTTGACACCTGTGGTTAAGGGAAAAACATATTGAGTAAGTAAGCTTACAACTAAGCCCCATTTTTGGGTAACTTTGGGATGTTTCATTCATGTTACAGTAGAAACATTTGGATTGTTTTCACGGGTTTTATAAAATGCTTAGTAAATACTTAAGTTGTAGGACTGAATGGCCATTTGTGCAAGTACAGCACTGGTGTATTAACATCAATGTATGTATAGGAACATATGGAAGCTTAAGGTTGTTGTTAAAACAAAGAAATGTATGCATTTTGTCGTCATATGGCCAATGTAAAATCCTGATGATTCACCGTGGTGTCATCTGCAAATGGGATAACCTAAATTGAAAAGCACTCATTCTGGGGTAGTAAAAACACTCGTTCATACTTTCTGTTGAGCATTCACCCAGAAAAGCACAGTAAAAATGTTCTATATGTCGATGCCAATACAAATGTTATAAAAATGCGTTCTCCTAAATCTCACACATTGAACCTTTTAAGGCGGTACTCGATGGGTACGGTCTAGACATTAAGGCCTTTGTTTCTAAATTTAAATGCATTTAATGTGATTAAAGAAGGACCATATGTTGTTTCTACTTTACTTGTATTTTGCTGTCACTCCGTGTTTTTGTGACATGTCTCTTTAGAGCTGACGAGTTCGCACAGTCAGAATTTATGTGTTTTAGAACTTTTCAAGGAATCAAATCTGTGTTTTGGGAATTCCTGTTGCACACAGTTGCGCCCCAGTGCACGCAGCTGTGAAAACATTCTTCCAGTCAAACAGAGCGTTAATATAGTAGATGTCAATACTGTGAAACTAAGAAGCAGGAGTTTTCCTCCTCGCGGCCATCGTCAGCTACAACAGCTTATCCTGTCATTGGAAAACAGCCATTAGTTTCCCGCTTCCTCTGCGTCCGGCATCAGCGTGTCACCAGTGGCGAAGTGTAGCTTCCTGAACCTCACATTTCTTCACCTCGCGAGTGCAGAGCCGTTATGAGTTATAGCAAAGAGACAACCAATCGATTAATGGTGCACTTAGCCGGGCTAATTAACAGCTTTGTAGGAGCGGAGAAGGCATCGGGCAGCATCAAGGAGGTTGTTTCCCCATCACCGAGACCCCAGAAAACCTTTAAAGCATATATCAAATTACAACGCACTTCACATCACAGTTTGCAGGGCCAAGCGGCTTCATGGAACGTCGTGCACATAAGTCTTGGTTAACTTTGAAAGATATCATAATGTCTTTCAGGTGGAGGGAACTTGTCTGACTTGACTTTCTTTGTCTTTTTTGGAAAAATTTATAGGATCTCTGTCTAGGTCTTATAAAAACTCCATGAATCCAATCACTGTTACTGAAATCCATCAAACTCAGGGCTCCGTCTTTTGTCCGGACCTTCCTGTCTTGTTTTTTGTCCTCTAGTCTGTCATCCAAGCAGTTTCTCTTCTTTTAAAACAATGATAGAAACCGCAGGTTTCTTCACCACCTGTCATTTCATATCTTCCTTCCTTTCTCCTGGAATCTCTCTCCTCCCTTCTTTCCTCCACTTATCTCGGTTCCTGTTGGAATTCGACACTGCTGGAGAATTTGGCTCAGCTAAATTTGCTCTCAATTAAAAGCGATTTTGGTAAAAACTGATCCAGAGGACACAAATGAATAAGAGAGCAAAGCCAAGGAGCTGCCTGACTCCTTTTGGCCTCCAGTACTTGGCTGCTTTGGGTATCTTTGAGGGCATGAAAAGTAAATTATAGGCGTGTTGTAGAGTGAAGACAGCTGATTTGCATTTAGATAAATCCCAGTGGATGTGTGGCTGCCATTGAGATGCTGGGGTCTGTATCCCCTGGCCCCCTACCCAGACTGCATGCTCCCTGCAGGGTAAGACTTGTGTGCGTGAGACAGAGTGCTTACCCTGCTGGACTTCCTGCAGCATTTGCCCCACTTCTCTTAAAAAATGTTGAATGGGGAACATGAGCCACTGCTGAACAGAGAGCTGTGTTCACATGTGTATGTCTGTCCAATCTAAATTTATGCCTGACCTTTCCATACCTGAGCAGGACAAAATGTGACTAATGAGAAGTGACTGCACCGACGCACACACATTGTTGAGACTCCGCACTACACCCCATCGGACATAGTGTTGATACAGTGCGTTACAAAGCAGAATCCCCCGGCGAGGATGTGATTATTCACTTTTTGCATCTGTCCTTCATCACTCGCAATTACAAATGACACTTGGATTCATGTTATGAAAAATTGGACGATGGGTGGTGTGTTCCGTGTCCAGACTCTTGCCGTTTTCACGAGGCCATTTTGATCACGTAGCCCCATCCCTGCTGTTAGACACCTCAAATTGTCACCTGTAAAACATTGCCTAGTAGGACTTCATGTTTAATGCATTTTCAATATTTATTCTCAGTGATGCTCTCAGCTCTGTTTTGCTTTTAGGGGGTCTGTTTTGGACTCAATGGGGGACACAAATATACCAGAGATGAATGAGTCTTACAGAGAAACTTTGTTTTCACTTCCCACATATTAAAAGTAGTTGTTTCGTCGCAGGAAACCACGTAGCACATGTTCGACAATGTCTTCAAAATTTAGCACTTGGATTAAATTGGATTAAATGTATGCCATGGATTAAAGTTGGTAATGAATTACTTTTTTTTAAACATACACAAAATCAGGGGTCTCAAACTCAAATATGTTGAGGGCCACCACCCACACTATCATTTCACTGAAGGGCCGCGTCAGCTTTCGGTGTTCAATACAAAAAAAAAAGAATAAAAAAATCCCATAGATTCTGTGTAATACAACACTGAACCAGAAGGAGACTGTGGATCAGGGTTTTGAGAACTATAGGATTTACCATAAAATGTAAACAAATCTATAAACTATTATTATAAATTCAACATTCACATCATGCTGGGGGCCGCAAAATATAATTCTTTGGGCCACAAATGGCCCACGGGCCGTGAGTTTGAGAACCCTGCTCGAAATATTTAGGTCTTCCCCTTCCTTGCACCTTTAGTTAGTTTGATGAAGTAAAAACAAACATTTTTTATGGCAACAAACATAGAACAGAAAACATTAAACAAAAGCTATTTCCAAACATCACATTTAAATAGTAAAATATTGTCGGCACGATATCCCGATGTCTCTCTGCAGCTATGAGCCTTGTAACCTCCAGATAGGACAGGTACGATCGATTCATGTTAAAGAGGAACAAGGGACAATGTATTAGCGAAGGAGGAAAGATGATGTATTATCTTAATGTGATGTATGTTTTCATTATTGTAATACTCAAACACAGGGGAATGCAGACGACAGTGATTTGTGACAGTACGTAAAAGACTGAATGTGAATCAACAAGATGTGGTGGCTCTGATGTTTAAGTGTTTTAAAAAAACCCCAATAGTTTGATACTAAAGAACATATTTTGACTGAGAAATGTAGGAAGTGTTACAAAATGTAAAGAAATAACATAATAATGCTATCTTTGTTTTGATTAACTCACAGTTTACTTATGGTGAATCCTGACCCTGTTTAGTTAAACACAATGCTGATAAACACACAGGAATGGAAGAAAGTCACAAGATTCTTCAATTCTTCTTCAGTATTGTATATATTATTTAATTAAAAAAAAGGGGTTTATGCCTTTATGCTGCCACCTAGTGGAGTTTTTAATTGTAAAAGCCTGTCATAGCCTGTCTTTTGCATAGAGTGGAGACTTGTTGCTTGATTATCACCTCGCTGTCCTTCCAGGTTTGGTATTGGACGTGCACCCAAGTCTTAAGTCATGAATGAACCTGAAATCTACACAACTTTTATTCTCTTTCAAGCTAAACATTTCTTAGTCACCTTCCCTTTATGTAGTTGAAACCAATAATTTGTGTGAAACCTAAGCAGGCTTCAGTTTGGTAAAAAAGTCAAGCTGTCAAGAAACACAAGTCAACATTGGTGACTGATGGTACAGCTCGGTGTTTTAGACTCGTCGACTGCCGCTGGAGGAGGAGGCTGCTCGCTGTTGATTGACACCGCGGGCTGAGTGTGGGCAGATGGGTTGTGGCGGCAGTAAATATCTGAAGCTTGTGTGTGACAGGTGAAGGTCAGTGTAGGAGGCAGGAGAAGCAGCTGAGGCTGTTCACAGACTGATGTGCGCCGCGTTTGTAGGTGTATTTGCATGTTTTTAACACAGTGGGTTCACGACTAATGTCGTTGTATAAAAACACAAGTTTTATATTGTTGGATTTCATCCAGGAAATCGTTTTTTTTTTTGTTTTGCGCACTTGAATATTTGTAGCCTCTGTCTTTGATCAGTCCAGAGTACGACTAAAGTACCTGTGCTTATTTTCATATGGAGTACAACTCAGAATGTAAACCTAAGGAAACAACCAAGCAACTGTATTTTTTGTTGATTAACATGATTAAATACAATATAGTCTTTTCAGACTCAAGCTTATGAGAGTGAAAATTTAATTAATGTACATTTGTCAAATTGGATTACTATTATCTTATTTCTCAATTAATACAACTGGTGCAAGTAGGTGATCATGGTTTAACCATGAGAATAAAAATATACATGCTTTTAACTAACTGTTTAATTCTGTTTCACAGTGGGTCACAAATAAAAACTGTCATAAAGTCATGGGCCACACTGATTATTTATTGAAAAATATACTTTAAATATTGTCCCTTCTCTAGATAGTTTTGTGACCAGGCCCTCTAGTGGCTGCAGCCCCAAGCAACCGCCTGTTTTGCCTGTCTTCAAGTGTCACCCCTGATTATTGTATTTTGTTTTTATATTGATTGAATATTGATTTTTGGGATTGAATCTGGAAACACATGCTTAATATTATCAACACTTGAGAAATTAAATAAAAAATAAAACAGATGTTAATGTATTTTTGCAGACTAACAACATCAAAACCCAAAATGTCTGTGCTACGACACAAATCTTGCATCACTAATAATACAAATCCTAACAGTATATTAGGGCTGGTGCCAACTCTTGTACATATTTGATATAATCTTGCGGCCCAAATATTTAAACACTGCGTGCCAGATTTGGCCCCCTGGCGTGAGTTTGACACCTCTGGTTTAACTTATTAGACAAGGCAGAAATCCATATATGGAAACACAAATTATTTTCTCTATTGTTGTCATGGAGATTTTAAACCATTTTATATTGCATAAAAAATCATATTGTAACAAAAATAAATAGTTTTTATGTCCTTCTAAAATCACACTGTTTTTAATGACCCCACCCTGGTTGTCTCTGCAGATTAGGGCTAATAGTACTTAGGAAATCCTTTTGTCGGTACCTGCTGTTTTACTGTACCTCCTCCACCGACCACACTGTATCTGTCTCCGTAAATCCCTCTCCTTCTTCACTAATCCATTGTACTGTTCCCCTGTCTGCTGGAGCCAGGCCAGAGGTGTTGAGGATTACTGTAACTGCAGGCACAAAACTCCAGAGTACACAAACACTGGCAGACACGCACAGGACAAACTGTGTTCACTCTTTCTCCTTCTGCTGTGTTGGAGCATTAGAATAATGTGGACAAGAAAACTTCCTGTCTGGACTTGTGGCAAACATCCTTGCATTGCTTGGGGTAGATAATGTTTTTTTTTTCTCTCGTTGGCCTTTAGCAAAGATGGACAGGAATTGGTATATTTCCTACCTCTTAATTAAAAAAAGACAAATTATTAATTCCAGTGTCTGAATGTAACGTGACGGGAGTCCACCAGATGGAATTTGTTCGGAAATTAAACCATCAGCCATTATATTTTTCATTATATTTTCATCAGTCATTGTCACAGGGAGATGTTATGATTGTCTTACCAACAAATTATGGTGTGTTATTGTATTGGTCTATTTTTTTTTCCAAGAGCTGTGTTCAGTCCTTTGGGTTTTGTGCTTGTGTTTCTGTGATAAGCACCGTCTGTCTCCACCTCTGTCCTGTCACACTGTTCCAGCCTCTCTCTGTTCTCTCCCTCTGTGTCATCACTTTGCAGCCTCTCCATCCTGTCCTCCTTCACATCAATCCCAGCGTCCTTCAGCAAAGGCACAGTCTCTGTTACTGTGGCAAATGTTTCTGTCCCCAGATCCAAAACCACTGTGAGCACAGCAGAGTATTTATGGACTGCACCTTTGCACTTTGACTTTTGCATGACTTTCCTCACCATTTTTTTCCAGGTCTGCCTCTTTTTTCGTTTCTAGGCAAGGAGACAAAATGACAAAATGTTTATTTATTTGAATGCGTGGTTGCGTTTATACTTACTGTAATTATCGTTTTAGTATATTCCTCTGTTTTTGCAACAGCTTTAATATGTTACATAAAATAAAAAAAAGCGGACTTTGTTTTCACAACATTATCATTGACTTTTATTGCCTATTATCGTTGATTACCTTCAGAGCAATGAATGGCTTATGTTATAAATGTGCCTTATAAAAGTAATAAAATACTTATAAATATATATAAATATAATAAAATATATAAATAGAATATATTTGATGAATAAAATATTTATATAAAAATAAGAACATCAATGGGGAATCAATTATTCAGCCACCAAAAAGAACAAATTTAACTTTAACTTCAGAAGTAACACAGATGTCCAATAGAAACTTTTTATTGCTATCCGATATGCTAACATTGTCCAAAAACTTCATTTCTGATCATCAACCGATGCTGATATAGGCCTGTATATCAGTGTTGCTTGTATGCGTTAATTTCTCTGTACAAACCATTGTATGAACTTAATTAATTGAGCTGCAATGCTGCCATCTAGTGACTCTCACTTTATTACACGTTCTCCCCCAAACTTTTTTGGGGGGATACATTTGGCGAAATCCAGACATTGCGTTGTTGGTCATTATTGTAGGCTAAATGGATTACTATCCTAACAGATACACATACATATTATGCTAATCAGATCAATACTATTTTTCGACTTATTTCACCAGACATCCTTGATGAATATCACTTTTTTTCAACTGTGCTAAATGTTAAGTCTGTGAGTGTGAGGTAAAGGTAACCACAGGTGTTCACTCTTAAGTGTTGCTGGTTGAGACACTGATCACAGCATGTACAGTGTAACAGCATAGTCTTATACAGTGTTTTGAAGCTTCTTTCCACTTTGTCAGCTGACGCTATATGGGAGGACAGGGGTGAGGGAGGTCTGCTGACTGGGAGGATTAGATAACTGGTGTACAGCAAGCTCAGGTTGTGCCAGTCATGCTGTGTGTGTGTGTGTGATGCGTACAGTATCATTCCACTTCTCTGTTTTACTTTCTCTCCTCTTCTCCTCGCTCTCTCGCCCTATCTTTCTCCCAGTAATAAAGCAGAGTATTTATTTTTCTCTCTCCGGCGCTCAGGTCTCTTAAAGGGATCCGGGGACCGAGCTGATATTAGACGCTACGTGGTGTGTATGTGTGTGCGTTATACGTACAAACGGAATCCGTGTACGCCAACGCTGCCGTTGTCTCGCTCTCACGCCGCGGTGTCTGTCCGTCTCTTCACCCATCCCTAACGTACAGTTGCGTCTTCTTGCGTGCTAACACACGGAGATTGAAAGTTGCTGATTTCGAACCGTGGGGACTCGTACTGGAGGAGGCCCTTGGCTGGGACTGATTGAGCTGTGCTGAGCTGCGGTAGAAAAGTTACAGTAGCATGCTATTACCTGCCAGGGCTGATAGAGTTTATTAGCATAGCGGACTCGCCGTGGCAGAACACGGTGTAGTCAAGCAAATAATTTTATGACTGTCGTCCACCGGGGAGTTAGACGGGCTAAAGGGTTTGTCTCATTCATGTCAAATCCCCTTCAATTTAGACTCTCCCTGGACAGTTTAAAGAGACATGAGAATATTGTGCGATTCTTTACTTGCATAATAATAAACAAGTCCCACTTAATTGTCCATATTTAGTATATCAGTCATTCTCAAAGGTCTTATAGTCAACCAGGGCAGACATTATGTCTTTCCCTTTAGTTCCCGTAAAGCAATAATAATCAAGACTATGTTTCATCATTTATTTACAAATGTTGGTTTGGCCTCATGAACTGTGGCTTGCAGGGTTTTTTTTTTTTTTTTTTTTTTTTTCATTTCATGAGAAGGCGGCGTGGCAGAAATGAGCTCAGAGCAATACGCTGGCAAATTAGCTTTTCACGGCTATGGGACTGAACCTGACAGTTGGCACAGTGAAGATGATTTATGACTGGCCAGGAGAGTCAGAGATGGATGAGGAGATCTAACTTTGATCAAAGTTTTCCTCTTAACAACAGAAGAAAGCTCCCTCTTGATGGCTGGCTGTGGCTTCACTTTATTATCCAGAGAGAAGCAGCAGAGGACGCCTGTTTAAAGTTCCACATTTATAACCACACACACCTAAATACAGCAGTACACAGGAGTACACAAGAGTACACCTGTGACAGAACTCTGAGACTCTGTTAATTACGAGGTGTCCTAAATTTAGGCTAGATGTAACTCTTGCTTGTGTGTATTTAGACCTTATAGGAGTTATAGGAGTGGGCAAACTTTTGACTAGTGGCCCACAATGGGTACTACAATTGGACAAGGGGAGGTGCGGGTCTGATAGCTGGTACTTTCGTCTTCTTCTTCGCCTTTCAGCTCGTCTTTTTTCAGGGGTGTATAAGAGACAGGGTTCATAGTTTTTAAGGACATTCAATCCACTTATAGTTATTTCATTTAAGAACTGAAGAAGCCTCTTGGATGTAGAGTTGAAGAGTTTTCAAGAAACCTACAATGGCCTGTTGCCCTGGTGTTTTTCCTCCTGTTTTTGACAGATTGACTGGAACCACACATAGGATTATCAGATGTTGACGGCATACAGTATATCAGTATCGGAAAAATTAAAAATCGACTATCCCTTCTTCTTTTCCTTTCGCCTTGTCCCTTTTTTCAGGGGTTGCCACAGCGAGTCAACAATTTCCCTCTCACCCTGTCCTCTGTATCTTCTACTTTGACTTCAACTACCTCCATGTCTCTTTGTCTCCTACCCATCAATCTCCTCTTTGTCTCATACCTGGTAGCCCCATCTCTAGGATCATTCTTCTACCAATGTAGCCACTGTCCCTCCTCTAAACATGTCCAAACCATCTCAATCTGTCTTCTCTAGCTTTTGTCTCTCCTAAAGAGAACCTCAGCATCTTTAACTCCTCCACCTCCAGCTCCGCCTCCTGTCCTCTGCCTATTCCTAGTGTCTCTACAGCTGGTGTATTCGTTCATTCATCTATTTTCTTCTCCTCATTTGTTACCACGTTGTGGGGTGTAGCTGACTTCACCATTGCCACCCAAATCACACCGTACCAGTCCGTCATGAACTTTCCCACAGTGAACCCAATGGAAACCAACTGCCTTAACTGGGATTTGATCTGGTCCAGGAGGTGAACGCTGATGTTCCAGACCACTGTTCATGACAAATCAGGTGACCCAGGACCTCTGGTCCCCGGGCCTAAGAATGCCCATGACTGCAGCCCTGTTTGGGGTAAATGTGTAACATACTGTAGTTAAACCATTGCCTTCTGCTATGAGAGTTTCTACTCTTTGCAGGCAAAACCACTTTAATCACCACTTATTGCACTAAATGACTACAACAACTAGGAATTAGAGAGCGCCATTAAAGCCGGAGATTTAAAGTGCTGACTACACTGTGTTGGGTCGGAGTCAGGAGATGTTTCTTTTTCTTTCTCATGTGTCTCTGCTTGTTATACGATATCTCCTTCATCAGCTCTGTCAAAACAACTCCTCTTTTATACACGGAATAACTTTGTTATTGGACGCGTAATAAAACACGCACATCTCTGCGTACGTGCGCGCGTGCTAGCTAGTGTTGTGTTGAAGACTCCTGCGCTTTTCCAGCTCAGTATGTGTCCACCGCTGCTCATTTGATGCCTTTCCACAGGTCAAACTTAATCCTTTGAAGGGCATCCTGGCCAGTTGCCCCGAGGAAAAGGTTTACCTGAGTCGTCTCGCAGGGACCAATCAACGACAGGCTGTCGGTTTCAGATTCTCTGTGTCGCAAATATCATACAATGGCAAAAAAAAAAAAGAACATATAAAATACTGACAGGCTCCACTGAATAGGGTGCAGTGAATAAAAGACACTCACCAGTTGATCAGAGGAAGACGTGACTGCTGGACAACAAACATGTCTGAGTCCAAAGAAGTAAAAGCGCGGATATATTTTAAGGATATTTTTTGAGATTGTAGCAAATTCTAAGAATATACTTGAAACTAGGACAAAAGGATTGGAGGGACCGCTAAGAGACACAGTTAATCGCACCAAAAAACATAACAAAGACCTATTTTAATATTATGTTACTGTTGTTGAAGTCATTCAACAATTTGCCACAATGGGGTAGAGTATTTTTGGGAAATTATTTGAACTCTGTATTTTTTTTTTGTTCCCAATTCTTTTTCTCTTCATCTTTCCTTCTCCCCTCCTCTCAGATATTCCCGTCTCTTCTCACTGCTCAGACACTGCTGAGTCTGTGAGTGTGCCTTGGTTTCATGAGAATCCATGTTCATTGTCTGCTCCCTGCTGTCTCCCTGAGCTCAGACAGATTTTTGTAAAGCAAACCTCTCGTTCGGTCTCTGTCCCCTTTATTTTTTGTCTTTTTTTTTTCCCCTCAATTTTCTACTTCCATAAGACCCTGGCTGAGCCAGCACGTAGGCACATACTTGCCCACATCTCCCCACCCATCTCCTCAAATCCTCTTTTTTTTTTTTTACCCCCACTCTTCATGCTCTCCTCTCTCAGCAAGATCTGAATCCATGGCCCAGCTACCTCACTATTGTCATTTTCAAGACACCCACAAAAAACTTATGTCCCTTTGTTCTGACTGATAAAAGGAATAAAGCAGGGTTACGGAGGAGGATTAATTTGAGCGTTGGTCAGAAGACTCATTGGCTTGTTGTGTTCATGTTTTTCCTCTCGCCCCCTGTGGCTTTTCCTGGCCTTTGTCCTATTATCATGGGTGAGAACAGAGGATACTGGGTCAAAATGCGTAGTGAACTTTTCAGAGCCGTGAAACTCATCTAATTCGCTCTCTGTTCAGTCTTTTTTTCACCTTCTGTCTTCCTGCAGTTTTAGCTTCTTTCCTGCTTGTGCCTTTCTCTCCTCCGCTGTTGGAACAGGCCTCCTCTTAACGGACAAAAATAGAGTGTGTATCGTGTGTGTTTTGACACTAATCCTATTGCTCTTGTGGTTGTTAAGTGGTTCTCCATAATATTCAAAACTGAAGAGACACCACGGGAGTTGAAAATGGTTCTTAATAAATGCTATTGCTTGTTTCTTATGTTAGTTCCTAGACTCAAAACAGGTCCAATTTGTTTTTCTAACTTCACATGCTGCCCTCACCTTGTCTTCGGTATCACTGACCAGTTCATTGTCTGGAGGCCGGGCTCATGGTTACTGGTCCGTGACAGCTTTCTCAGGGGGCTTGTTTGATGCTCTTTCTGCCCTTGTGACAGGTCTTTGAGGCGGACGGAGACACAAAGAAGTGAAGGGAAAGGATTAGACCTTCGTTTATGGTCTGTTCATTTAATTTAAAGAGTTTACATACAGGTTTCTGTTAAGTGTCATCACATGCACATGATATCATCTCCCATTTGTCTCATTTGTGTGTCCGTATATAAATGTTAGTCAGTATGGGAACTCACCTCTGACCCTGACAATGAATTTTGTCATTTTTGGTGTCACAGTAGGCATGATGTAAAATGTCTCTGGGCAGACTGCACAGGATTTACCTCCAGCCAGTGTAAACCCCCCCACCCCCTCATACTCAACTATTTTTTTTCTTGCCGTCTGCCCTGTCTGTTGTCATGGTGCCGACCCCTGCTTCTCCTTTCATCCCAGCTCAGAGTCAGCATCCCACGCCTGCTGAGCCAATGAGGAATAACAGGAAAAAAATCGGAGTGGGGCAGACTGGAGTGGAAGGAGGGTGGAGTCTGGCCTGCTCTGTCACTTCACAATGACACGGTGTGAGGTGGAGTGACACTGAGCTCGGCCAAGGCGTCTGGGAGAAGTCTGTCCCAGAATGTCTGACCTCTGCAGCCCCTTAACCACACCAGTGGGAGCGAAGGGGGCGGAGGGGCTCTTCTCTTTGTGTTGAGTAAATATGAGTGTAAAAACGGGGGCAAAGTCTTTGAGGTGAGACTAAAATCACCGAAATTTGCAAATCAGCCAAATGTGTCTGTTTAAACGAAGGAAATGTTTCTGATGAGTCTGCTGGAAAACTGCTGCCATGTCTAGTTCCTCTTAGTTTAGTTTGTCTGTCTGCCTGTTGCTGGAGTTGGGATCAAAGACTGAAGTGAAACTGTAGTGTGAAGAGAAATCCAAAGAAAAGTCAAAGTTGTTTAAAACGCAGAGGCTTCCAAGGTCTCACATTCTAGTTAATGTACTTACAGAAAATGGACCACATTCACAGTGTACCATCATATAAAATAGTTCTAGCTACACCTCTGCATAACATCCTTGTTAACATAAAGAAAACAAAAAAAAGAGATATAGTTCAACTTACAGGGATGTGTAATTACACTTTATTGTAGTACGGCGGAAAAAAAAGCATGTTCCCCAGGGTCACACGCGGCCCCCTCAGCATCGCACCGCACCTCCCCTCGGGGGCCCGCCCCACACTTTGAGAAGCACTGGTATAGATCAAAGTGCAGTGGTTTTCAAACCAACGCAAGCCTGGTAAAGGTTGACCAGAGGGTTACCTTTTTTTTTTTCAATAGGTACAATGTGCACCAAAGATTAACTAATGTTCATCTATCCATTAGACAGACAGGCAGACAGACAGGCAGACAGACAGACAGACAGACAGACAGACAGACAGACAGACAAAAAGGACCAATACAATAAAAACGATATGGGTGGAGTTGATGTATGTAGAAAAAGAACAGTGGATGTCAGTAGTTAAGGTTAGTAGTATACATACATTTATATATATATATATACATATATATATATATATATATATATATACACATATATATGTATATATATGTATATATAACTAGGTAGGTTAATATTATTAGTGTCAGTAGCTAAGTTGGCAGTCAATTCAATTACACCCAAATCTGTCAAGCAATTAAAATTGTTCTATATCTATAGTACTATAGTATATATCTATGGTACCGCTATGAATTATTCACTATAATCATAATTTAACCAGTAATACATATAAATGTTGGATAGGAGACGAAGAGGACGGCCTTAGAGGAGATCGATGGATGGAGTGAGGGAGGACATTGAGGTTGTTGGAGTTAGAGTTGAGGATACAGAGGACAGGGGGAGATGGAAATTGCTGACTCGCTGTGGCAACACCTGAAAAAAGGGACAAGCTGATGGAAGAAAGAAGACATATAAATGTTGGACTTGTCTTGCACTTGTTTAGGCTGGTTTGAACCAAGCTGAGTATAATTTTTTATATCTAGGAGTGTTTTGGTGAAACGAAAACCTGTTTCCTCAGTGGATACAAACAAACAACAAACTTTAATACAGCAGTAAATAAGTAGATGAATGGCTGGTATTGGTCGGCGTTTTCCTAGATAATATAATGCTTCTGATTGGTTATTGTGGTGATGTTAACCTCCGTATTTACACCATGGATAAATGCTTTGTATTTATAATAAATGTAAGAACTGTGGATCCACACCAACAGCTGGTTTAGAGTGAAGAAAAGCAGTATGAAGTCTCTTTTTATCAAACACACTAATCCACCACCTAATCCCTTGCAAGTGTATGCATAAGCTGCCATGAAAACTGAACGTGAAAAGCAAGAGCTTTGATTGAAAGGGCTGGTCATGAAAAATAATGAGTAGCAGGTAACGGGTAATGAAAAAAAATGGATCCTTTGCTACAGTGAGAGTGCTTTCAGGAGGTGCCTAGGGTGGGCAACAATTAATGGGCCTTTGACTCATGTGTTGTGTGATTCTGTCCAACAGCGTTGGACTTATTAGTAGTTTGTTTTGGCAAATGCTAATGTATGATTTGAATGTTTGGGTACGGATTAAATCATTAACACGAACACCCACCTGAAGAGATAAGTACTGGCGCCGTGTTTGTCTCACACTCCAACACAATCTGACTCAGTAAAAAAAAAAAAACAAAAAAAAAAAAACGAAAAACACTGTGGTTTAATGGATTAACTTAATCTTACAGTATGAGAACAGCGCGAGGACAGTGTACGAGACACAGCTTTAAAATGCTCACTGATTGTACTTAAAATGCTGTAATTACCGTGTCCATCATTTTCATGATATCGTTCATTGCCCCTGACTCGCACATTGGCCCCTCTCCGTCCTGAGGCAACACAACCAGCTGCAGACAGACACTGTCCGCCGCCTCCTCCTCCTCCTGCTTCACTCTGACTGTGATAACCTTTACACTTGCACGGAAAACACACCCGCCCCCTGGTATGCACTCTGCTGGCAACAATGCAAATGATTGTGCAGCGTCTTCTTTGTTCATCGGCCTGGCTGTATTGTCGTGCCTAAACCAAATGCAGACACCATTGTTGCTCCCCTAACCTTGGCCTGCACCTCATTGTCAAACAGCATTTTTTGGTGTAAGTTTGAAATTCAGGAGGCACAATGACGCCAAGAGTAATCTTCGGCTTCCTCCCCCCCCGGCTTTTGCCACCTTGAATCAGGACTTGAAGCAGGGCTGCGTGGACATGTGACAAGATCTCAATGGTTTGTTGGAGAGAAAAAAAAAGTCCCATGAGAAACGCACATTCGACATCAAATTACCTGGTAGTTTCTAAAGTACCAGGGAAAAAAAAAACACAAAGTCTGGCTCAGTTTATGGCGGTTCTTGCTTTGTCTCCCTTCTCTGCCCTGCAACGGGCACTGGGGGTATCTATCTGGAGGATGCACAGACCGCCTTACGACCGCATCCATTTCACAATCCTACAAGCCTTGTTAGACCAGTACTCCCACTGTTGTGTGTGTATAATGATGTGTCCTGCATCGGTACAAGGTAAGATAAATGGAATATCTCTCGGTACTTGTTTATGTAAGTCCCACAGATGAAGTAGTGACATGGGGACTTCCAATTACCTGTGCAATATCAATGTGTTGCTCAGAACTGAGACTTGACTCCACTTAGGGTTGATGGTCCTGTCTCTCAGGGTCCTAATATGTAGAGGTGCCATATAATAGATGGGTGAAGATTCTGGGGACCTTGGCTCACATGCTGCACAAACTGACAACAGCTTTGTGGCAAATCAGAACTGAAGGCTCCTGTGTGTGTGTGTGTGTGCGATTGTGTGTGTGTGTGTGTGTGTGTGCCGACCGCTACAATCTCCCTGCGAGATCGCCTGGCATTGTTGCTTTTTGTTGTTCTTTGCTGTGCCATTGTTAGCAGCCACGAGGTAAAACATGTATTTTCTTGTTATTCACTTTCTTTGAAGATTTCATTTGTTGTTTTATTCTGCACAACAGAACGTCTAACTTTCTTCCACAGCTTTTAGAGGAGGATAAAAAAAAAAAAAACAAAAAAAAAATGATTGTAATTTCTTTCTCTTTGTCTGGTGGATTGTTCTCCGCTCTGATGCAGCTTGAAAGTGGTGGCATTAAAAATATAACCAAAGGAACAAAGGGAGTCGGCAGGAGCTCGTGTGTTTGTACAAATTAGTTTGTGAGTTGACATTTTGCTGTTATTTGAACTCGTTGCGATGACTTTAATGCACATACGGTCATTTCTTTAGGGCATTTCTTTCTTTGTGTTAGATTAGTCTATTTTTTATATTATTTTTTAAAATCCTGCACAAAAAAATAAAGTTATAGTTGAAGCGCAGACAGGGCCAGAGCGACTGCCGCTGTCGTGGACTGCAGATATATATTCCTATCGACCCCTGAAACTATTGGTGCATTTATTATGTACCAATTTCCAACCATTATTTACTGCCAATCCATTTTGTACAGCATGAAAACAATTTTCACTGAGGCAAATTGCCCGAGTCAGTTAATCAATCACTATAAATGCACAACTGTAATTTGTTTTTATTTCTCAATTTGTTTATCAGAATGGTAGTCCTGTGTATGAATGCAATCAATAGTCGTTAACATGTATTTGAATTTTATAACGTTGGTTAATTTTTTTTCATAGTGGCCAAATCCAATACATTTTATCATTTTAATACTAGAATGTTGTTTATTTCATCTGTGCTTCCATTGTTTCCCCAAGTCAAAGCTAATTTTCAAAATTGTGTTTATCGGTTCCCATGTTAACACTACGCTTTTCGCAGCGTTGTTTCTTTAATTGTGGTTTTTGCATTTTAGAATAGGGCTGAGACACATTAACTTTAATAATTAGTTATAGAATGGTAACAAAGAGATCTTCTCGTAGTGCGTCATTGTCAGGTCTCAAATTTATTCCACATAAATAACTTGTAACGATGAAGCATACCCCACCAGCCTCTAGGTGGCAGCAATTCTCCTAAATACTCTGCGGCAGAACAAAGTTTAGTTTCGTTGATATTGCATTTCTCGCATCAAGTGTGCGTTTTTGTTCTATGTAAATTATATTATATTATACTACATATCAAAATACTTAGCTCGAACTATTACCTTTGACTTTTATTCTCTGGTCCAAGCATGGGCAAACTAAGGGTTGGGGGCCTGAGGCGGTTCAATTCAGCTTTCTAACCCGGCCCGCCAAACTTGACCAAATTACATAAATCATTTCTATTGTGATAATACTGCAGACTTTTCCCTGCAATGCCCATGTTTTCTCTGTAGATGGCAGAGGCTAAAGGAAGCATTGTATCCTTTATGCAAGACTTTTGCTTATCATTGGACAACTTGGTCCCCGTGTCCAATTTTATGACTAATCGAGGCCTTCAAGTTAAAGATTTTATCTACCTGCTCTAGTCTTTGCTCTTGTCCCAAATGTTTTATCGTCCGTCTTGGTTATAGATGCCTTGTCTCACTAGCAACAGTTACCTGGTGGACCTCCACCTTTTTACTGGGTGTGTACAGGTTAAGGGAACCTCCTCTTTTGTACTGGACCGTGCACTTGAGCAGCACTTTAACACACTCTGCAACGTGTGAGTACTCAGTCAGAATGGACACAGGGCTCTGTGCGTCCAAGAGGCCAATTAGGCAGCAAAGCAAGACTAATGACTGTGGTTAACTTGGACTCTGAGGAATGGAGCGTGCCCTGCTGGACTACCTTGTTATGTGATTGAGTAGAGTACGCGTGTGGGTGGGCGTGCACGAGTTTAATGTAAACAGGGGTTAAATGATGAGTAAATGTCAGACATGCATCATCATTCTAATCTTGACATGGAACACCTCTGCTCTACCAACACTTAGTGGATCCAAACCTGGTTACACTACAATGGAGAGACAGACAGAGAGAGACAGAGAGAGAAAATTAATTTCCATGACTCTCTCTCTTCTAAGCTAATTAGGTACTGGCTGTTGCATCCTGAGGTGGAATTAAAATGACTTACTCACTAATGGGAAGAAGTTGCAAAACTCAGGAGGGGAAGAATGTTGAAGAAGAACCCAGAGAGACGCAGGCGGGAGGGAAAATGGCAGCGAGTCAAATTAGAACTGCGTCAGTTCAACGCAACGAGCCGGTGTCCAAATTCTTTCTTGACGGACTGCTCTGTGAACTCACTCAGACACGCTAGTGTGGTCAGAGGAAACGGGTGCGTGCAGCCGTCGCTCTTTTGATTCACCACAAGGAGGCGATAGACTTAAAAATCAATGCCATATCTTGTGCTGTGGAGAACCCTATTGCTCTGCTCTTGTCCCTGCTTCTCTTCAGTTCAGCCTGCCAGCGCCTTCTCTGTCTTTCTTTCTCTTCAGTAAACAGGTATAAATCTGTAACAGTTGTCCTGCCATTTGTCCGATTCACTCAGTATTCACAAAAAAACACATTGAACTGAGCTCAAGGCAAAATAAATCTCTGCATGTATTTTGAAAGAAAAGAAAGAGAAGTTTGTCTTGATTTTGTTTTTTATTCTGATGTAGTATCTCTAACATGCAGAGATAAATTAAACCCATATTTTTGTTTTGAATATCTTTCGACCAAGTAACTTTAAAACAGAAATCCAAGAAAAAAAGAATCATCATACAAGACTGAATGTTGATTCATTCTTTATTTTGAAAAAACAGAATTTCTTTCGGCGTTTTTCTTCCTTTCATGGCTAAAACGAAGCACGATTTGCCCCATGACCTGAATTAAACCTTTTTTTTTTCTCTCTCTCTCTTGTGGAAAATGTTTCACTGCTCCAGCCCGCGTGTCTTTTATCATCTCATCAAAGATCTTCACGTTCAGATCCCAAAAACGAACATCCCGGGGCAGGTCCATTACTGATCCTGACATTTCCTGTTTTTGACATGTGTTTGATTTGGTCTAATGAGACCGCTCACAGGCTCACAGTGGGCCTCACTCACCATCATCGTCCTGAGGTTTTTTTTTTTTTCTCAATTTGATCCTACAAACCAGCCAACTAAATTTTACCCACAAGCACCCAGTTGTCCGCACCTGCTGAGATCTGCATATCCGCTGTGGAAACGTGTATCAAATAGGCAGAAGGAAGCAGTGCAGTGCCAAGGTTTGGATGCCTGCTGGGGAGGTTTGATGGTCCATCAGGCTCAGATACATTAAAAAAGACTTTGTTTCAGTGAGAAGTAGTGGGGCAGATCAGACAGATACTGTATGTGACTGATGGGAAAAAAAAAAACAAAAACTGCTGTGCTTTGTGCTCGGAGAAAACAACACAAAAGCATTTGAGAGATAAGTTAAGAGAAGGTTCAGATCTGTTCAGATGAAATTTTAAAATCAGCGGGGCGTTAAGAGTCCAAATGCTTGAAAACTTGGTGGTTCTGAAGCCGGGGTTTGTGCGCTGTGTAAAAGCAGGTTATTGATGGTTTTGTTTTTTCATAAAATACCAAAAAACTGCTGAAGGGGATGTTTAAAAAAATAATCCTAGGACTCTTTACTTGGGGACATGATTTAAACTTTATTTGAGGTATAAAAATATTGATAAAGAAAGGATGCAGTAGAAACTGTTTTACTGTTTAGACTGCAAACTAACCAACCCAAGTACTGCACTTTATATATTTTTATTAAAGCTTGTATACCATTCATTTGAAACTAAAAATAAAAAAATCCAACCACACTTTAAAAAAAAAGATAGAGAATTCCACTGAAATAGCTGCTCCTTCTGTTTATTTTCTAGTTGCTATTTGTCTCCTCCAAACTCATGTTTTGTTCTTTGATGGAGGGGTGGGGTGGGGTGGGGGGTGTCTGTGTCTGTGGTTGATTGAAGGACACCTCCTGGTCATCGGGTTTCATTAACCAGGAAGTCTGTGCATATTCAAGAGCTAATAAAACAAATCACCGCAGGAGCAGAGGCTCAGATCTGCTCAGATTAGATATTTAGATTCCTCGCGGTGAGCCGTTCATTTCTCCTGCAGCACCTTGTTTAAGATGCACACGCACTGATCTGGTTAGTTGAACAATATTGGAGCAGTGAGTTGCTCGCACTGGCAGAGGACGGTAACATACGCTAATCCGAGGCAGTGGTGTGGTGCAGTGAAATCCATTTCTCTTTTTCTTTCATTTGGATTTAGACGTCAGAACGTGGGAGCTTTCTTGACTCTTTTGATCAGAAAACAGTTGGGAAAAAAAAGTGGGAGAGGCCAGATTACGGTGGTTTGGACATGTTCAGAGGAGGGACAGTGGTTATATTGGTAGAAGAATGATCCTAGAGATGGAGCTACCAGGTAGGAGACAAAGAGGAGATTGCTGGAGGCAGTGAGGGAGGACATGGAGGTAGTTGGAGTTAGAGGAGAAGGTACAGAGGACAGGGGGAGATGGAGTTTGTTGACTTGCTTTGGCAACCCCTAAAAAAAGGGACAAACTGAAAAGAAAAGAAGAAGATTAGACAGCAATTGTTGCTGCATCATGAACAAAACGAAACGAAGTCAAGGGAGTGGCTTTAATTTCACAAAAAAATTGAACAAAAGCTTGAACTGTTCTGTTTTAGGAACGTCATGCGAATTTAATTCCTTAGAAAAGTACAAGATCTTGATTAAAATACATGTTTCTTATTATCTTGTGATTGCAATCAGTAATATTAGCCGTAAAGGAATAACTCACAATGTAGCATTACGATTGTAAACAAGGATCTGATTTATTGTCCAAAAAAAAAAATGTCAAAAATGACTAAATACCAATAGGAGTTTTAATAACATGAGGGCTGTTTGGAAAAACAACAGTGACATCAATGCCAAGACCTGAAACAATCATTATCAACCACTTGAACATGTTGACGTCCTCTACACAGTTTAGTGTCAGTTTGTTTGACAAAATTGCTCAGTTTAAGTGGCTTCATCCTGATATAAATCAGAGGTGGATGTAACACCGTGGTATTTAATGTGGACTGGAAGTGTCATCTACCTGCTGCTGATAGTTAGTCAGATCAGCTGAAGACCTGATTCCTCCAGAGATTAACAAAAAGGTTTAGAGCAGAGTCGGTGCTTTGACTCCGAAATTGGTTACTTTGAGGGCAACTGGACATAGTAGGTTTCTTGAAGACGTTTCAACTCTTCATCCAAGAGTCTTCTTCAGTTTTAAGTACAGGGGAGTCCTGGTAGTTAACCTCAAAGAGGCTTCATACCTGTGAAAGGCTAATCAAGGGAGGTGGGGTTACATGGGTGATGGATCCCACCCTGTTCCAGTTATACCGTTTTCACATTGGCACTTAATCCGGTATTGGCTGCGACGCGAAACCA
The DNA here is from genome assembly GCA_016785265.1 of Paraplagusia blochii. Taxonomy (NCBI): domain Eukaryota; kingdom Metazoa; phylum Chordata; class Actinopteri; order Pleuronectiformes; family Cynoglossidae; genus Paraplagusia; species Paraplagusia blochii. The sequence continues at coordinate 76,933 of JAFBJS010001679.1, read as the reverse complement.
GTTTGTGTTCACATTACAAACTAACGCGCATTCGCTCCTCAAATAATGTGCATTAACTAATCCACCTCTAGTCAGGTTTCGATACCGAATTAACTAATACAGGTGTAAAGCAATAAAAAGTAAAACGGCTGTCGCTACCCGCGTGTGTGTGAACACAACAACACCCGTATTAGTTTAACAAGCTCGTAAAATGCCACGGGAGCGGCTCATCTCCTTATTCATTTGTTCTTTGTGTCTGCTTCTCATCGAATCCCGAATTACCTAATTCGGTATTCGATTCCGAATTGAATGAGAAAACGGTATTAGAGGTGTGAATCCCAATTCACGCCTCTTTGTGGGGGGTGGTGTTGGTATCAATTTATTTTCTTCCTTGTGATGAAACCATGGTCTGATCAGAGGTGAATTTTCTGGGAGAACTCGAAACAACATTATAGGTGGATGAAACAGATTGTGTCTTAGTCCCCCCCCATTCCTCTCTCAAACATCTGTCTTCTCTGGCCAGGATGTGGACATCCTCATCCACAAAACTGTGTCCCCTCTGGTGCTCCGACTATTTATTGATATTCATTTCCAGTGTTTGAAGGTAAAAAGATGATGAAAAAAAAACCCTGGAAAAAACAAAACATCAATAGAATTTAAATTTCTCCTATTAATTTATGTAAATGGCACAGCTGTTTGAATTGGAGTGGTAAATTGCTTACCTTAGCATCGTCATGTAGGCTGTATGTAAATGCAGGTGCGCTAATTGGAATTCAATATTTTTCTCGTCAGCAGGTGTTGCTGTTCTTCTTATTTAGACCCGTCCTCCTGGTTTGCTCGCCCTACCACACAGCCTTGTCCTCTAACCTCACCTAAGTGGGTCTTCCATTCAAAAGAAAGCACATTAACCCCCACCCCCCACTGCCCCAACCCCATTCCATCCGCCATCCATTTAAACACCGGCTAGATAAAGTACCTCTTGCTAACAAATGAATAAATTGTGAAATAAATAATGGTCTTCCTCGCTCGCTGGTTCCTCCCCACACGCTGAGACAGACACACAAACACACACACACGGAGGGATCGATAAACAGCCGTATTGAGGCATCTCTCGAGGTCTGTGTCTGGCGCAGCGTGATGGTTGATTTATTTGTTCATTGCCAGAGCTGGTAAATCAGTGCTTTGCCTCCCGACCACCCTGGTAGCGCAGGGGCCGACGAACCTGCTCACTGTACTGCTATGATAGAGTTCGCCATTTCGTAGATGAAGCTGTTGTGGTTTAACGTGGAGATCCATCCAGATGCTGTTTGTGTAGGATGCTGTTTTGTGACAATGCTGCCTGTTAGTATTCAGGGAGGCAAAGGTGAAGAGTTTGCCTTCTGGCTAATTGCTGCTCACAGATGTAAAAGAATGTGGAGAACAGGAAGATGTAGAGGAATGAGAGACCGGGAGTCTGGCTAACCTTCCCTCAGGGCTCTCTTAGGAGTCGGGGCTGAGTGTCACTGTCTTTAGCTCCCCTCCTGCTCTGGCCTTTTTTCTCCTGCTTTTGCCCTAAGACAGGACAGATTTCACCGCTCAGACAAGACCCACCAGTACAGAAGCTTTTTTAAATTCCCACAGCATCTCTTCATCTCACCGTCCTTGTTTATCCACAATAAGATATATGACTCGGGGCCAAACATTTGTGAAGAGACTTGTTTGTTTCGCCTCTTTCCTTGGATCAAATCGATTTCTATCGTTGCAAAGTTTTAATTAAAATTTTCCGTCTCTTTTGGTGTTTTGGCAGAAAGGCAGAAAGGCCATTCATGACTAGGGGTGTTGTCTAAATGCTGTACATACTCAAGATATTAGAGATGGATCAGTACTGCTTAGTACTGATGGGTACCAGTATTTCAACCTGGAGTTTCATAGTGGCGGATACAAACCAGATACCTTCTTTCCTTCACCTGTGAGGTAATAGTACATGCACTTTGTATGCGTGAGCTTTATTTGTCGAATAAAGATAGACTTTAGGCTAAACCATTTTAGAGTAGCTAGCTTAAGATAGTTTGGACATGTTCAGAGGTGGGACAGTGGATACATTGGTAGAAGAATGATCCTAGAGATGAAACTACCAGGTAGGAGACGAAAAGAAAGGCGAAAGAGGAGATTTATGGATGCAGTGAGGGAGGACATTGAGGTAGCTGGAGTTAGAGTAGAAGACTCTAACTTGTTGACTCGTTGTGGCAACCCCTGAAAAAAGGGACAAGCCTAAAGAAGACGAAGATTCCTAACGCGAGAGGTCACATTGAGATCAGCTCTCTTTTTCAGCAGCCATGCCAAGAAGAATAAACACACCAGCAGAAAGAAAGGCATCATGGTTAAAAACAGATTACACACAGCAGCAATGACTAAGTTTAAAACCAGCACATGAGCACATTTTTCATGAGCACTTATTGCATCATTTACAGCTGTATCATGAATCTAACAGATGTTTTAATCCAAAGCGACTCACAGAGGAAATTAACACTCTCATACTTGTGGTTCATTTGGGAATTGAACCCAGGACTCTCTGCTTCTGAGGCAGGGTGCTAACCGCAACCAAGTATTAGAGGAATTTAATGCAAGAACAAGCTTCGTTGAAGACGTCTCCATGACTTTCATCATCATGGCCGGATTTTTCTTTCTTTCTGCGCAGAACACAGAAAAGTGATTGTTTCTACAAACTCACCCCTTGGTCACGTAGTGTTTACTTTATAGGCAAAGATTAGAAATGTAAAGCGTCTTTTAAATTAGAGGCCTGGTTTACCACCAATTTAATATTCTGCCTCGATGCTCAATTAGATTTGTAATTGCTCCTCAGGCATGATTGCATTTATATTGGCTAAATTCATTAACACTGGGGGATCTCAGGTCTGCGGCCAGAGAAACTGTAAAATGAAATTACCTCCTCTTCATGGTTGCTGTGTTGGAGTGACACCAGCAGGGTGACTGGGGGGTGAGTGGGGCTGTAATATCAGATCTAGTGCTGCAGTGTCAGTGTTGTTATTTATGTACGAAATACAGATTATAGTCTCATCATGTAGCAGTCGGCTTGATTACTGTACAATAATGTCCAGTTTCTAAATAGAACAAACTGAGTCTTACTGGTTGTTTTTATGTGGACTCGAAATGGATCGGTGCTCTAGCTTTTGTAAGGTTTACTTCATCCTGCTTCATATGTCAAGTGTTAGCTGACATGAAAGAGTAATGAAAGACTGAAAGACTTTGAAGGTGAAGACTGTAGTGACAAGTAGGGCAGAAGGAAGAAAAGTAGAGTGAAGTACAAGTGTCGCAAGTGAGTTCTGTGAGACTGGATTTTCTTACATCTTAGGTTGAGTACACTACTTTACTGGAGTACCATCATTATTGTAGTATACAACACATTACACTGAAGTATAATAGTGAAGGGTATAATTCAACTCTTTCACGTAGGACTGGTATGGACATAGGCAAACCTTGTGGGCCACAATTAGTCCTCAAATTGGACATAGGGTCAAGATCATAGTCAAGATCAAGAAAATAGAGTATTAATTTGAACTAAAATAAATAACATGTAAAAGTCGTGTATAAAACCTAAAATGCTACATTTCCAATAGTAGTCGTGAAGCCGACTACTGGTGAAAACAGGCATAGCAGGAAAAAGTCAATCAAAAATATACAGTAAATATATTATTTCATTTGGACAAAGGTTGGGCCGCAAATAAGACGCTCAACGGGCCGCATCTGTCCGACTGTCCCATTTAATTTAATAGAAAAAGACGTTACATGAACCTGTCCTTTTAGAGAAAAAGTCAACTACTGGTGAAAACAGGCATTGCAGGAAAAAGTCATGAAGTATATCAAAAATATAAATATATTATTTAATCTGGACAAAGAGCGGGCCGCAAATGAGAAGCTCAAGGGGCCGCATCTGGCCCCCGGGCCTTAGTTTGCCCATGCATGTTATAACAGATATTGAATCAGCTGTAACTTTGTTTGAAATCATGTCATGCAGACTCATGTACTTAACAAATTCATAAAAAATGATCTACTGATAAAATAGACCCTTTTAATTGAATGGAAAAAGACATTACATGAACCTGTCTTTTTAGAGAAAGGATATAGATTATTGTACAGACCAAAATGGAACTATGTTGGCAAAATAATTCCCAAACAGGATAGGAAAATTATTAAACTAATGACGGCATTATGCTACTTTTTTTATTGATACCTGATACCAATTCTGCAACTTAGAGTACCTACTGATACAGACACCAGTCCAATTCTTTCTTCACCCCTCCGTACTGTGTCTTGCTACTGCTGGGATGATGGTGTCGATGTTTATGGCCAGTTAAGTTAGAGATTTGTGCCCGGATGTCAAATGTATACCATTTGGATTGAATTTCAAGAGAAGTTAGGACAGAGTCTCAAACAGAGAGACGACCAGGAATGTCCTTCAAGATCTACAACAGTATCATTAACAGTAACATTAACGCGCAGAATTGTATTTGTGTATTTAAAATCAGATCAGAATGAGGGACGTATTAAAAGGGCTGGCTGTCTGTGCTTTGATTGACACAATTAATTAAACATCTTGCTTCTTAATTAAGTTTTTAAGTTTCACTTTTATTTCCTGGAGATGTTAGGAAACATTATCCGTAATTTCCCGAAGGATATTCCTGAGGGATTAATAAAGTTCTATCTATCCATCCATCCATCCATCCATCCATCCATCCATCCATCCATCCATCCATCCATCCATCCATCCTACCTACCTACCTACCTACCCATCCATCCATCCATCATCCATCCATCCATCCTCCCTACCTACCTACCTACCTACCTACCTACCTACCTACCTACCTACCTACCTACCTATCTATCTATCTATCTATCTATCTATCTATCTATCTATCTATCTATCTATCTATCTATCTATCTATCTATCTATCTATCTATCGGAAATGTGTGCTCAAAGAACCCTGTGTGGCGCATGCTCTCAAAGATCTCAGTAGAACATTCAGAGAAAAATCTCTGGACATAACACACTGGTCCACGTTGCCATGTCGGAGAAACTGCTAAGACACTGACACTAGCACTAACAACCTCAGCAGAATGACACCCACGTCTGAATGGAAAATAATCCAACAAAACATTGCTGTTAATTCCATGATGATTTATTATTGAATAATTATGTAATAATTACCATCTAATCTGATGTTTGTTTGACTTTTGTTCAGTCAAATCAGTCAGACAGTCAGAAAATGCCCCCCCCCATCCAATTAGAATCAATTATTTTCCTTCTAATGAGAACTTCAGTCGTCATAATCTGTCAAATGTAATCATTAAAAAGAGCAGTGATCTGGAAATGGAGTTTTTGCGCGCGTGTTTTTCTGGCTTTTATTAAAATTCTTTTGATGGAACTGGGCAACAATATAAAAGTAAACATTTTCATCACTCGCTCTGGGTTTGGGCCAAACATTCATCAGCTGACATTGTGTTTTTCCTTTCAACCGTTTGTCTTCCAATGGCTTTTAACCAGACAATGACCTGCTGAGTTGTATTGAAGATTTTTAATGGAAAGTGAATGGGAGTGCGGTGAATCTGCTTCATCTTGCCAAACCCTTGATGGCTTCCTAAAATGTCTTTAATAACACAGGCTTCCTCTGCCCCCAGCCTGGTTGATTATAGAGCAAGGATGAACAAATAAATTGTCACATTGAATAATTCCGGGAAATATTCTGAAAGCTCTCTTCATCTGTTTGCATGCCAACTGGTGTGTGATGCCAGATATATTTGGCTCTGACTTTTTTTTTTCTTTTTCCACAAGGGACAAACCACAATGATGAAGCCACAGTTTACTAGTAATGTGCTTTTTGTGCAGTGGGCATGAGAATTGAATGGCCTGTTGAACTGTTGTCTTTCTACCTCTGTGTACAAACTATTACATCAAAACACATTTAGTTCACACTTTCAGTGGAGGCCCTGCCTTTTCATGTTATTAAAATCAAATGATCTGATGATAATTGATTTAATTTTTTTTTGTTTTTTTGACTATAAAAAGATTGTCGTGTTCCAGCAGTAGTTTTTTTTTACTTTGGAAATCGATTTGTATGGTTTTTTTTTTTAAACTTTTTTTCTCCAATTTTTTTTCTAAATTATATTAAATTCCTCCTTCCTTTTATAAATATTATATTCACCCCATGTTAGGTTTCAGTTGCTAATTTTTTTTTCTTTTAATTTTTAGAACTTTATTATTCCTTCAGGAGTATCCTTCCAGAAATCATGTATCACTGTAGTGAACAGCCGGGGAACAGTGTGTGGGGATGAAACCATTTTCAGGGCACCTCAGTGGTAACTTGGCGGTAGGGGGATTCGAACTGGGGCCCTTGCGGACCCAAGTCCGTTTCCTTAACCACTAGGCCACCAACTGCCTCTTTTTAAGGTTTTTTTAAGAGTCCTTCACGACTCTCAAAGCTTTTCGAGTTGGTTGGAAATCTGTTCACGGGTTAATATTTATTAACTTAATCTTCAAACTGCATATTTTGTTCCCGAATATTTGGAAGAAGCCTACACCGCCTTTACTCGCGTCCTCTCCAATCTAATTGTGGTCCTAATCTGACTCACAAATACGTCCAGGTTTTGCCCTCAATGACTCATTGATATTTCAAACTTCTTCCCAAAGCTAATCTCAAAATAGTTAAATTGTTACTCTTACATTTTTTGCTACGCCAGTCCTAGCGTTAAGGCATTACCGGAGAAATGTCTTGGCATCCGCTCCTGCGAATGGACGGAACTTTTTCCTTGAACATATTTTGAATCCTTAAGTGCGCCCGAAGTTTATTTCATAAAATCCAGTTGAAGAGGAAAATAAACACTGATATTTACAGCTGACCTTCAAAGGGATGTAATGCGGTATGTACTGCAGGTACGGTTCAAAATGAGAAAGCAGCAGGAAGTCGAGCAGACGCACTTGGCTCTGAATAAATCAAGTGCCCTGTTGTAATTATTGGAAAAGTCCTAACTGAAAACGTACAAAATGCCAACCAGTGTGGAGCTGGAAGGAATGTCTAGCTTAATATGTTTCAGTGCCAGCTTGTTTTCATAGAGAAGTCGGTCTCCAAGTTAGACCCTTGAGTGCTGGAAGCATGAGGAAAAAAAAAAAAAAAAAAAAAAATCTGAACAGTGAGTGGATTCTGCCAGAAGTTTTCGAAAATGCATTACTGTATTAGGAGGTGGCAGGCTTATAGTTTATACGGTCGTGTAAACACAGTCCTAAGCTGACAAAATACCTTATCATAGATGTATTTTCCGAGGATGAGATGAGCTTATGGCTGTAAAGCCTTTCCGTCTTAATGCCTCGCTTCGTTGTCTCTATTTGCGACAGCGCTTGAAGGAACATTATTTTCTGCTTTCAATATGCTCTTGGCCTCCGCAATCTTTTTTTTTTTTTTTTTACCTTGTCAACAGTGCGTTGTTGCTCTCTCACTGTAATACCAACAGTTGCATTCTGTTTTTTTTTTTTTTTTTTTATAAACCACACATGTTTCCCATCCACTCAGGCCTGTTGGGTTCGTGGTGATCTTTGTAAGGTGGTCTGTTTGAAATGAATCATTATTTGGACAAATCAAAAGACAGAAGCAGCAAAGCCTGTTTCCTTTCAAAGCTCCAGATTTAATTTAGAGAACTTTAATTCAAGGAGATAAAGTTTAGTTCCAGCCCCTGGGCCACATGTTTTTCCCCCCCCCCCCCATGGTAGTACATTTAGCAGCTGCCTTATTAACATTTATTTATTTATTTATTTATTCAGGAAGACTTAAACCTGCTACTATTTAGTTTTCCTTAACTAACATCTTGGTCTGTACATGAAAAAAACAAAAAAAAAAACTTATACACAAATTTTGAACCTACAGAATAACCCACCGCCTAACACATCTAGTGCCATAAAAACAACATAATTTTGGTTTGCATTGCCGTTACATAATTTTGTCGTTTATTATGTGTATTTTGTACAATTCCTTTATTTCTTTATTTTTTACTTTTCCTCTTCCCCTATACCATCGGCCGACAACAAATTCCACGTATGTGTCAACGTACTCGGCAATAAAAGCTGATTCCGATTCTGATAATAATTTAGACATTTTTTTTTTCTTATCAATTTTACCTTTATCTTTTTGTTAAATCTTTCATATACTTGAACATTCAAAACAGGAATCATTTTAATGGAGGAATTAAACATATTCAATTTTTTAATCTCTTTTTTCCAGATTGGAGGAATATTTGATTTGCGTCACACACTTTCATAACAGCCGTAGCTACATCTGAGCACACATGCACTCTTCCTATTATACCTATTATATGTTTTGCAAAGCTCTTCAGTTTGGAGTCCTAGAGTGCTGCCCTTTTTCCTGGTACAATATCAGATTCTGAGTAGGCGCTCCACAGCATTTCACATTAAAAAAAGAAAAAAACAAATGACAAATTCGCCAACTTTTTTTTTTTTTTTTTTACCTTGTCAACAGTGCGTTGTTGCTCTCTCCCTGTAATACCAACAGTTGCATTCTGTTTTTTTTTTTTTTTTTTTTTATAAACCCCCCATGTTTCCCATCCACTCAGGCCTGTTGGGTTCGTGGTGATCTTTGTAAGGTGGTCTGTTTGAAATGAATCATTATTTGGACAAATCAAAAGACAGAAGCAGCAAAGCCTGTTTCCTTTCAAAGCTCCAGATTTAATTTAGAGAACTTTAATTCAAGGAGATAAAGTTTAGTTTCCTGCCACAGGCCTAGACACTGGGCTACATGTTTTTCCCCCCCCCCCCATGGTAGTACATTTAGCAGCTGCCTTATTAACATTTATTTATTTATTTATTTATTCAGGAAGACTTAAACCTGCTACTATTTAGTTTTCCTTAACTAACATCTTGGTCTGTACATGAAAAAAACAAAAAAAAAAAAAACAAAAAAAAAACGTATACACAAATTTTGAACCTACAGAATAACCCACCGCCTAACACATCTAGTGCCATAAAAACAACATAATTTTGGTTTGCATTGCCGTTACATAATTTTGTCGTTTATTATGTGTATTTTGTACAATTCCTTTATTTCTTTATTTTTTACTTTTCCTCTTCCCCTATACCATCGGCCGACAACAAATTCCACGTATGTGTCAACGTACTCGGCAATAAAAGCTGATTCCGATTCTGATAATAATTTAGATATTTTTTTTTTCTTATCAATTTTACCTTTATCTTTTTGTTAAATCTATCATATACTTGAACATTCAAAACAGGAATCATTTTAATGGAGGAATTAAACATATTCAATTTTTTAATCTCTTTTTTCCAGATTGGAGGAATATTTGATTTGCGTCACACACTTTCATAACAGCCGTAGCTACATCTGAGCACACATGCACTCTTCCTATTATACCTATTATATGTTTTGCAAAGCTCTTCAGTTTGGAGTCCTAGAGTGCTGCCCTTTTTCCTGGTACGATATCAGATTCTGAGTAGGCGCTCCACAGCATTTCACATTAAAAAAAGAAAAAAACAAATGACAAATTCGTAGAACTTGTAGGTGATGTAGTTCGTAGAAGCTTTTTCCACGGACGCAGGACATTAGTTACGCAACGTTGATGCTTTGACCAAACAGGGAGAGGTTGCCGCGCCGTCACATCCACGCGGTTCAATCTGTTTTCACGTCTGCATGACAAATTTAAGCCAAAAAGTCATGTGTTCAATCTTAAGACCACAGTAAATGGAGACCCCGTGTCAAATTGATGCAGCTGTTATTTATTTGTGTCAATTTCCTCCCTGATTGTGCGATTTTTCTGGCCCACTCTAGTGGTTACTGGATTTGCATGGTCACTTACTGTTATCAGTTGTTATCTCCTATCAGAATTGCCAGTTAATTGAGTATTTTATAGCCAATAAATCCTTGTTGTAAGTTAAAAAAAAAAGTAATCTGAAGAGTTAGAGAAAAGTAGATTCTGGGAGTGTACTTTGTCCAACCCTTGTACTGCATGTCTTCACCAAAGCTACTACAGCAGGAATCTCATCACAACACTTGTGTACAGTGGATGGAGCAATCTTAACGCTGACTTCTGCGCTGGCTCCCTGTGCATGGCTGCTGGATTTCTTTGTAAAGGACACAGTACAACGTATTGTTGTCCTTTTTTCCTAACTCTCCAGAAGTGTATTTACATAGTGTACCACTCCACACTCCATGCTGCATTTCCAGGATGGCTGTTACACAGCACAGTGAGTATATTTAATGGGGTTGAACTCAAGAGACGTAGGGGAAACAAAATAAACCCACTCCACCTTCACTTCAAATGAATTTTTCTTTCTGCCTTTTTTTTTTTTTGCTTGCAACACTTAACCAGTGTTTGTTGTTTTTTTTTTATATAAGTTTAACTCCTTTTAAATGTAATGACTTTTCGTTTGGATGTTTTGTGTCGTTACATTTTATTATACGACAAATTGTTGATTTTTTCCCGGGAAGCCTAGTTTCCGTGCTTTGATTTAATCGGAGTGACTTTACAATAACCACCAGAGCACAAACTCACAGGGACAAAATTGAATGCACAACATACATTTTCTGCATAGCCAGTTGAGGTTTTAATTTAAGATTTGGTTTATTTAGAATACTCGCTTTGAGATTCTGACTCTCTTTTCCAGGAGTGTTCGGGCCGAGACATAAAGGCAGAATTGTTCCTTGTTTTAAAAAAATTGCAACTTAAAACAGACAACATAAAAGGAACTAATTGAAACTCTTGGCAATTCACATCACTCTCGAAATCAAGACATCATCTCGACATCATATTTTGGTTTCCTAGACCCCAAGCTAGGAGGCTATTGGCAAAATTCTAAAATCTAATCATGCAAAGGGCAGCCATCTGTTCCATCTCAGAACACTAGTGAGAGGATCCAGACCTTGAGGTTGGAGGGACAATATGGAGAACCTGGTACATTTTCTTTGTGGGGTTTTTTCCCGTCTACATTGCAGTTAGTTTTATCAAATACAATCAGTTGTGTTTGGGATTTGCCTTTCGTGGTGTAAGACTTACCAGCTGTTGGGGTAACTGGTTGATATAAACTCCAGCTTATTTGCTATTCTGCTGTTGGATGTTGTTGTAGAAGTAATTTCTTGCAAGTAGGTGATGATGATCTGCAACATCTTGAAGGAAACCTTAAAGCAACCACAAAATCAATTTTATATGCAGTGAAAGTAAGTATTTTGATGAGCCTCCTTTTATTGGCTCCTGCCAAAAAAAAAAATAGTTTTGTGGTGATGGTAAAGCCCAGGGTGAGAAGATAAACCCAACCAACAGACGTGACATGGAAAGTTCTAACTCCCACTTATCTCTTTAAAACCAAGATAACACTTGTGGCCTTCCTCACTTCCCTGCTTGTTCACATCACTCCCTGTCCCAATTTGCCAAAAAGAGTCCACACTTAGTATATTTAACCCACACGCTACACACCCTTAAGGCTCAATTATACCGCACACAATCTCAAAGGCATCCACTGTATTTTTGCTGTCTCTGCTGCAACTGCAGGGTTTGTGTATTTATAGTCTAGCATCATTTCCGGGGTCGTCTCCTCAACCTTTTGTGATGGTTGGTTGTCCTGAGGTTTCTCTGCTCTCTCTGGTGTCGGCTGCTGTGAGGCCTGTCACACTAAATATCCTAAATCAGACCATTAGGACGTTGGGTACTTTACGCAATCTGAATTTAGTGAGACAACGTACAGTACAGCTAGTGGACGCCAACATGATATGTTGCATTCAAACGGCATTGACAGTACAGGGCTCCCATCATCGATTGACCTGCCAATACTTAGGAATGCTTGAAATGTTCAAAATGTCCAAACCTTGCACTGATGTCTTAAAAATGTCTTTTGTACAATCTTGTATGGAAGATTAAAGCAATATGTAAAGCATGGGTCTCAAATTTAAATAAGTTGAGGGTCACCACACACACTGATTTCACCAAAGGGCCACGTCAACTTTCAGTGTTAAATACAAAAGAAAATATTTAATAAAAAAATCCCTTATATTCTGTGTAATACAACACTGAACCAGAAGGAGGCTGTGGATCAGAGAACTGTAGGATTTGCCATAAAATGTGGAGAACAAATATATAAAATATTATTATATTTTAGCAGTTGACGGCCTAGTGTTTAAGGAAGCGAATTTGGGTCTGCAAGACCCCCGGTTTGAATCCCCCTTCCGCCAAGTTACCGCTGAGGTGCCCTGAGCATGGTATCGTCCACACGCTGCTCCTCGGGCTCAAAAGCTGCCCACTGCTCACTTTGGTGATGGGTGAAATGCAGAGGCCAAATTTTTCCATAATTTGATGATTAATGAAGTTCTATCCATCTTATAAATTCAACTTTCACATCAAGGTGGGGGCCGCAAAATATCGTTCCACGGACCGCAAATGGCCCACGGGCCGCGAGTTTGAGACCCCTGACATAAAGCATCGTAGCATATGCTGAGGATCGCTCTTTATTCTCAGATTGACTTTTAGACAAAAATGTTGATCCCTTAATGCTGAAAAGCTCATAAAATCTCTGTAAATATTAGGGTATAATATTTGATAATAAATATAAAAAAGGAAATGATTGTTCCAGATATAATAAATTCATAAAAAAAAACATATGCCATTCAAACCCGGGCCTCACTTATTTTTTCTAAGTTGCGTTCCTCACATCCATTTGTAGCTCCACCTACTTCACATTCATCTCAGTGAAATTACTTGTTACAGAGAAGTTTTGCTTTTGGAATAAACAAGTACAACCGTCTCATAGTCTTTAATCAAATTCATTCTTTCATGTTTAGTTGATGTCATGAAATTATAAAAAGTAATGATAAAAAAATGAAGGCAGTTTATTTTTTTATTCCCAGTTCCCTAAAATCCTCACCATACTTTTTGTTCATTTATTTATTTAATTTTACTTAAAAACATTTGTTTATCTCTTCTGCAATAACACATTTGTGGAGAACACACCAATAATAATAGTAAAAAAATGATTTCACAAGAGGAAAAACCTCACACTCCATTGCCATGTTAAATTTTAATGTCACTCATGGCCACGTACACATCAAAATGTCTTAATATTTAATACAGCAATCAGAGACGGTTAGCTTCTGCTACTGAGAACATTTATAACTCATAACAATAAGGTATATTGATGTTTTTGTTGGTTTTATTCCATCTCACTGGTATTTTCGTACATTTTTAAGCTTCTTGCTCTTGGTGATATGAGGAAATGAATGGTTGGTTATTGAATATCTACTTTTCCATCCATCCATCCATCCATCTTCTTGTTAGCACCTCTCACCCATTCCTTGACTTGTCCTACCAAACATCATCTCACCTGAAGCAGGTTGCGGATTTACATTTTGGAAAAAAAAAGGTTAAAATTTTGGAAAAAAAAAAAAAAACAAAAAAAAGAAAAAAACAACATCAAACTTATTTTTCATCATGTTCATCTAAATAAAAAAAACAAGCATAATTATTTATTTTTAAAAATATTTGCTTTTGATTTAAATTTTTACAAAGACAATATGTATTTTCAATTTTAATTATGTGAAAAACAGTTTTGTATTGAGCACCCCCTTGTGGCAACTTGCATATCTGTGAGCAGACTACTGCGAATCTACACCCTGGCCTATTATTCTACCCATAAGTATTTCAGGCAAGTGATGCGAATCTGCTTATTGTCTGAAAAACAGTCTTACGTTTTGTGTTGAGCACCCCCTAGTGGCAACTTGATCATCCACGAGCTGCTAATCTAATCTGCTAATCTATGCCCTGGCCCCATTATTTTACCCTTAAGTATTTCGGGCAAGTATGGGGAATAACTCAAATGTGTGGCTATAATCAAAATTCTAACCCCAAACTAGTCTTCCATCCTTAGAAGGACGCGCAAAACGTCCCCTAAACCCTGGTTGTTTTTCTGCAAAAATCTCCCAAAAACGTCCTCGAGATCACACATGCACTCACACGTGTAGAGACAAAAGCTTTCCACATGCCAGTTTCTTTCCAAATGGGTGGAAAATGGAGGAACCAGTGCCAAATATGTTGTTTGCCAAATCACCTAAAAAACCCACCAAAATGGTCTCCATTAAAGTTTCCGGCCTTTTGTCAAAGTGGGGTCCATGGTTTTTGGAGGTCATTTTTAAAAGCCATGTGGAAATACCCCCCCTTGAGCCATTTGAGGGCATCACTACATGTGTTTGTTCTGGTGCGTGTGTGTGTGTGTGTGTGTGTGTGTTAGTGCCTGGGTTTAGGGTTTATTAGGCTTCACTGGTGTTTGGACAGCCAGAAGAGCAGTACTAATAGGACAGAATGATGCAGAAATGGACAGAAAGCCCCCTCGGAGTTCTTGAAGCTCATTTTCTCTCTCCTTTGCTCTTACCCTCTCACTTCCTTTCAGTCACTCACTTGTTCTTTGTTTTTTTCGTTCCTTTTTTTTGCCCCATCCTCCTCATCAGCTCCGCTCTGCGTTCTCAGCCTCAGCTGTCGCACAGTCCCAGTGTGTCTCTGCTAATTTCTCACATATCTTTTATTCCTGCTATTCAGCCTTTTCCCAAAACCACTTTGAGTCAGCGGGGGGAAGCTTTTAGCCACTGATTACTCCCCCTCACAAGATTTTCTTGTTTTGCTTCTCTTTCTAAAATTTTTTTTTTTGCCCCAAGTCTGCCTTACCTAGTTTTTTTTTTCATGACGCCCCCTGCTGTTCTTGGTCAAGCCTTTATAATATTTTTTCAAACTTCTCCATTTAAATTGACTAAGAATGAAGCTTACACTCGTCCTAGTGGGTCTCAGGGGAAACAAACCCGCAGAATAATAAAGTGCATCGGTCTTTAAACGCACCATGGTCAGTTTAATGCCTGATTTTCATTTCCCCACACGGTGCACAGCATGTGGCTTTAGCCGTAGAGGGCTGCGGGAGAGGGAGGATAATTTCCACTACACTGGAAGTTAAGTCCATTTCCCAGAGTTCCCCGGCTCCCAGGTGTAATTTCCCTATATTTTTATATAATTCCTTAGCGCTAACCTGTAGCTGGAGGGGCGTTGCTGATGTCCTACCTATATTTTCAAGGTGAAATGTGTTGTCAGGTGGAAAAATGGTCTTCAACATGATGATTAGAGTTAGAATATTCTCGTCTATTACTCACCGACTGCTTTAGCGCTGGTTCCGGCTACTGTACGTGGATATTACGTTATCACCATGTGTGAAGCAAGGGGAAATGGTGAGACAGTCTTATTTTACTTTAATAGAAGATAAAATTTGGATAAGAAAATATGTTTTTATTAAAATAAATGAATGTGTAAAGGACAAACTTTATAAATGGGTTAAAATAGTCAATTCCTTTGACTCTTTTCTCATTATTTTTGTTATACTACGAACTAAAAACGAGGCTAATTTATTGTCTTTATGGCATTAATTGTAAATATGGGACTCGTCTAAATGAGATTTGCAGGGCTAGAATTTGCTAGAAAGTCATCACAGTCTCATCTATATGTCTAATTTGTCCCACTACAGATTTGTCCCACTACGAACGATCCATTTGATTATAATTAAAGATATTTAATCACTTTGGTAATATTTAATTCACCTGCTGTGGGACTTCAATTCCTCCACGTCTCACTCCTATGTCACAGTGACAACATACTCAAGTGAATGCGTATTCTAGAAGCTTCTCTTCCGCCTATACCTGAGACGAGACATGTGCGAACTGTCCATAATCTCTAAAGCACTTGTGTCAAACACGTGGTGCGGGGGCCAAATGTGGCCCGCTAATTCATCATGTATGGCCCAAGGGCGTTTAAAAAGCATTTTATGTTTCTTAACCTGATAAATAAAAATGTGTATTATGACAGAGTATTAGACTATATAAGTTTTGTGAATAAATAATAATAAACTGCAGTAATATAAACTTATATGTCAGTAGTTACAGCTACGATTTTCCATTTACAATTGGCCCTTTTAGGGAATTGTATTGTTGATGTGGCCCCTGGTAAACATGACTTTGACACCACTGTTCTAAAGGCTAAAAGGGTAAAAAAAATAGCTTTCATACAATATTTAATGGGAAAATAGAGATGGAAAAGGCAGAGGTGTAATGATATTATAAATTATTTGGAAAAGTTTGGCGGGCCGGATTAAAAACCCAAATGGGCCGCATCTGGCCCCTTGGCCATAGTTTGCCCATGGCTGCCCCAGACCCATTAGGTGTTGAATCAAAACACAACCAAGGAAATAATAGGGGTAAAAATGCCTGAAGACTCAGTGAAAAAGAAACATAATATGTTTTAGTTCAAATATCATATTCTTACAATTTTATTGAGGAAAATAACCAAAGATTTTTCATTTATTTCTAATTTTCTACATTTTGCTGCTGGGATTGCGAAACACTCGGAGGTTTGGAGGCCGATCGTGGCTGCCCACAGTTGTGTGTCCCTTTGTGTCTGACTCAGTCTTTGTCTTCTCTCCCCTCTTTGTCGTTCTTCTTCTCTCACCCTGAAACCACTCTTCTCTGTTCTCCTTCTCCCTCTCTCTCATCTGTCTCTCTTTATCTCCACTCACCCGTATGTTTTCCTCGCTGCATCCTCAATAACAATATAGTGCACATCAAGTTGCTGTACCGGCAATAAAGACGGATGGAAAACGTGAGTGAGGGATTGGCCTGTTGGTGTGTCAACTCTCCCCTGACACCTTTTCTTTACCCGGCGCTGCTCACCGTTACCCAGTAATCTGCTCAGCAGAGGTGTGATTGTCGGAGCCACCGAAGCAAAAGTAACACTAAAAGCATTTTAATCGTTGACAAAATCCCTACATTTCCCGGTGGAACTTTATTTGTGAAAGAAAATTGTAGTTCCATTATCAGCAGGCGGAGGCCCATGGCGAACAGCACACCAGAGTGCTGCGTTGCCACTCGCATGTTGCAGGTGTGTGTGTGTGTGTGTGTGTGTGTGCACGTGATGCACTTTGAGTCATGCCTCGCTCACAGACATGACTGTAATTAGCAGTAAAAAACCCTGGGCGTTATGGTCGGGGCTGCTCCTCAAGGTTATTCATTCAGTCTCGCAAGTCCTGTCTGCTCCAACAGTCCAACGTCCGATGTTGGACAGTTCATTAATAATGTAACTTTATTGTGTAGAAAATCTGATCTTTTCTGGAAATTGATTATTTCCCGTCCTGTGTTAAGATGTCCTTGCTTTGGACCTTGACTAACCCGTGACCCACTTCTCCAGACCGTCTCTCTCTCTCGAATCTCATCAGGCATCGGTTTCTCTTTCATTCATCAAATATTTATCCCATTGAGAATGTCAATAATTTATTATGACAATTCAGAATCAGACATCAGACAATCACCATGAAATAATAATTTGACACTTTCTCACAGCGCATTGATAATTCATATTTTTCTCCATACCTCGATCTCTTTCGTCACATTTTATTTCATTTTATATATATATATATAGTTTTTTTGCATTTCTTTCTCTCTGATCTGCTCAACACCTGGTGAGGGATCAGGGCTGTGTCACCGTCTGTGCTGTTACCATGGTGATTAGGGGTTAGAAGCCCCTGAAGGGCCCCTAATAAGGAGGAAACTGGGTGTGAAATTAAGGTTGTAGGACAAATATAGCATCTGTTTTTTAAGCAGGGCTGCGACGTTGCCGATTTAACGTAAAACGAACGAAAGGAAAACAAACATCCGTTGGTTTGTGGGCGATTTTTTTTTTTCCTCAAGGTCAAATGCAATTATGGATTGAATAATTTTCCCCTGACTCACCGGTGTCCGAGATTCTACCACGTTCTCAGGTTTATTTTACATTTCATTTCATTTCATTTGGCCTTTTTTTTTTGAAAAAAAAGCGTTCACAGAGTGTGGACAACAGTTACGCTTTGACTGCTCTTCATCATTTCTCATTAGTGATGGGACTGGATTAATTCTGCTGCTGTTTTATGTTTTGGTTCACCAGATTTTAATCCCATCGGTGTCTCGCTGCAGAAACACTCAGCAGGACACAGACACATTTCCTTGTCTCACCAGGCCCATTACTGGCTGAGCAAATGTAAACAGAAATATCAGTAACTTGCTCGATTCTCGCTTCCCTTGTTCCCCTGGAGGTAGAAGCCACCACTGAAACATTTTGTTTTCTCTAATGGGAACTTTGTCTTGCCAATGCTAGAGTCGGTCGACTTCATCACATTCCCTTATTCTGTGTGAAAATTTCAATACTGATTATTATATTGTATTATAAGAAAATGTAAGAAAAATTCCAAGGGAATTTAAATTTTACAGCATATTTTATAACTAATTTATTGTTTTTTATTATTATGTTGAATCTGCGAAATTTGAAAAAAATTAATCTGCACAAAATTGCTCAATATTTTACCAAAACCTAAACCATATACGAGATATGTTTGCTACATATTGTTGCAATTTTGAAGCAGTGGTCAAGATTAATTAAAAACAAAGACTGTCATGTACAGTCATGTTGAGCTGAATATAAAAAAAAAATCCCACCTTATATTGCATTACTATTTTGTTATTGGCCTTTATAG
Organism: Paraplagusia blochii; assembly: GCA_016785265.1. NCBI lineage: Eukaryota > Metazoa > Chordata > Actinopteri > Pleuronectiformes > Cynoglossidae > Paraplagusia > Paraplagusia blochii. The sequence continues at coordinate 58,365 of JAFBJS010001679.1, read as the reverse complement.
GCCATAACTTGGTAATGGTTTTGTACTTTGTGAGTATTATATTTTTTTGAGTACTAAAACTCTTGCCCAGTTTTTGCAGGGATTGAAATGGTACAGCTTGTTCAGCTATTTTATGTTATTTTTCTTTATTTTGCATTAAAAAATAAAAAAAAATTGATATATTGGTTTAATAAAGTAGAAATATAATGGTCTATTATGGAGATCCAAAAAAGAAGAGTGACTTTGCCATCTCTTCATTCCCTCTGTGCTGAGTGTGTTGCAGATATGAAATAATAATTATTTTTTAATATATTAAATTTTTTATCTTACATTAACACACTCTTTTTATATTATAATTTTTGAATTTAATATTTTTTATAAATAACTATTGTTTGAACATTTTGGAAAGTCTACTAACTGTGGAAGTTGTCTTATGATTTTCTTTACATTAAATTATTCATTCATTTTTATCTTGTTATGGTGTAGCATTGGCCTCAATCTCTACTTCCGCCCAAATCACACTTCACCTTGAGCAACACTGAAAATAATGTAAAGAAAATAATTTTCTGACCTTTTGTCCAGCGTGTGGCGCTGCTGTCAGTGTTTCGGGGCGTATCGTTGCCTGTAGACACTCCTCTGTGACGGCCTTAATAGTTTTGGACAGGTCTGGGATTGTAAAATCAGAGTCCACCAGAGGGGGCTGACCTCAGCTGTCCACCTGCTCATCACCGGCTCCTCTCTTTCATTTCTTCAATTCCTGGATGTCTGTCTTTTCTGGAGGGCAATACCCAGCATGCTCTGGCTTTCCAGCTCACGAAGGGATTGTCTCAGGAAGAGGCGGCGTGTTATGGGACAGGAGAAAAGAGAGCAGGCGTGTGTGTTGGGACTTTGCAGTGAGCTTTAATTTGTTTGATTTTTATTTTTTTTTTTTTTTTTTTTTTTTTTTTCTGCTGTGGTCTGTAGACGTTCACAGCAGTCAGTGGGAGAGTGTTGGATGGTATCAAAGTCTTAACCTCACTGAATTAGTAATAAACTGCTTACAGTTGAAGCCATTTGGGCCCCAAACACTTGGTGTGTGTGTGTGTGTGTGTGTGTGTGTGTGTGTGTGTGTGTACGTCCTCTTGCACAGATGAACTACAGGGAGCGCTCCTCAATAATGTATCTTCAGTTTTCAGTCTCTGCCCTCCTAGTCGTCTCTATGGCCTTGAATGCTTCATTTTTTTCAGTTTTTCAGTCTTTTTGTTTCAATTATGTTCTTCTTCTGCTTTGATATGACTTTAATTGTTGGAAAATGTGGAGCACGGCATGATTTTCTTTTTTTTTCTTTGTTTGAGGTTTGATTCCGTATGTTACTAGACAAGATTCTGATGTGTCCATGTGCCGATGAGAGCAGGGACGTTGTTCATTAATATAGATCCAGTACAAATCAAATGCAGCATGTGATGGCTGTGATTGATGGGTTTGATGAGAATAGGAGGTGCAATATTTTTTTCAATTTCACAGTTTGGAAGTTGATTTTGGTTATTTTGATACTGCTTTAGGACACAGGACAAAAAAAACTAATTGAGATCTAAGTATAACATATTGAAATCGATGACCCTGCCATAACAGGAAAAGAATATTAGACCAACCTGCTGCTTTCTTCAATTTCTTGTTCATTTTATGTCTGGTTCAACTAAAGGTCTTTTGGACCAACATAGAGATAACAATAAACATACGAGTTAAATTTAACAGCTGATATCTAACCTAATTTTCCATTGAATTCTTGATAGTATAACACAAGTTCTTACATCAACAGGCATGACATTGTGCTTTCAAAAACAGTGCTTTTGTTCATCTGTGTTTTCCTGTTTTAGGACATTTGTTACTTAATACAAAAAAAAATCTTCAACCTCAAATAAGTTTGAGCATTTCACCGAAGGGCCGCGTAAGCTTTCAGTGTTAAATACAAAATAAAAAAAATATTAAAAAATCCGTTTCCCATAGATTCTGTGTAATACAACACTGAACCAGAAGGAGACTGTTGATCAGGGTTTTGAGAACTATAGGATTTACCATAAAATGTGGAGAACATATCTATAAAATATTATTATAAATCAAATTTTGACATCATGGTGGGGGCCGCAAAAATATTGTTTCATGGGCCGCAAATGGCCCACGGGCCGCGAGTTTGAGACAGTCAGAAAAATCCTTAACTTCTGGAAGAACACTCCAGAGTGATTAGTAAAGTTCTATCTATCTCTTTCTATCAATCTTACTAAAAATCTAATTTCCCACCTCTTATAACGAAGGGTTAGACGATGAGCAGCTGAAAGAACGAGGTCAGTTTTGTGAGGACGCCTCGGTTCTATCCTGTATTGGAGTGAGTCTGACTGTGTTTGTCTCCGATTGTTCTACTAATGCACGGAGGACTTGCTGCTCTGCCTCCATATCAGTGAGATGTGCCAAGGATAGCACATCCCTGTGTCAGCCCCTGCTGAGCTGACGCTGCAGCCGGACGTCCCATAATATCAGACTTTTATGCTGCTTGTAAATGTGCCACTCTTTTATCCTCCCTTCTGTTTCCTTTTATTATCCGCCGGACCTCACAGAGCAGGAGAACCTGCGAGGAGAGGGGGTTATTTTTACCTCTCTCCTCGTGTGACGTCTCACACCTGTGTTCTCGGGCTAAGAGACCCAAACACAGGCAGGTCCACGTCCTGAGTTTGAGACATTACTGCTGTTCTTTAACGTGATACTGAAGAATTAGCTGCTCTCGTTGATTTGCTCTGTGATTCCGGTGGGAACACAGTGCGTTTTTTTCCCATAACTTATATTTCCAGAACTAATCAGCATTCGATCCTAACTTATGACCTGGATTTTTACGTCCATTCTTGAGACACGATACAGAGCAGAAAGAAAGTCCTTGGCAGAACCAAGAGAAAATGTCTCACGTTTCCACCTGGGCGCCTGCAGCAGATGCAACCTGCATGGGCCATTTACTTTGTCCTAGATGACACGGAAAGTGTAAATTTAATGGAAAGTGGCTGGTAAACGAATATTTCACTGCATGGTTAAAACCATTACTGGGACACGTTTACACAGCGTAGTGTGTTATTTGTCATGAGTGCATAGAACCTGGCAGGTTGGGAGTCCAGGCAGTCGAGTCCCATCTGCACAGTGTGAGAAACAGAAGCTGTTGAAACAAGTTGTAACGCATGGATGTCACAGCCTTGTGTTCCTACGATATAGTACTGTTTGTTTGTTTGTTTGTTTGTTTGACTGAAGGAAAGCACTTAGAAAGTTTCTCTCTGGGTGAATTAATTGATAATTATGATTCATTAAAGATGTAGTGTGTGTTTGAATGAATTAAACCTTTTATTCTGATTTAATTTTAACACAATTACTTTGACTTTGACTGTAGCTTTTCTTAAATACAAATAGCAAACATTATTATAGCTTTTTTTTTTACATGCTATCATGTTCATGCTTAATTGATCTCTTTGTGAGTTTGTGAACAAAACCATTTCCTGCAAACCCAGTTATTAGTCAATACAATAATGCATTTTTTTTTAGAGAAAATATCCTTACAAGTTGAGCCATAAATTTAGTTTTAATTCTAATTATTATGGATCTGATCATTACTATCTGAAAATTTCCTCTTCATTGACTTGATAGGATTGACGTAAATTCCAACCATTTGCTTTGACTTACGTAGATGGTAGGGAGACAGGTGTCAAACTCAGGCCCAGGGGCCAAATCTGGCCCGCATTGTAATTATATCTGGCCCGCAAGATAACATCAAATGTGTACTACTGGTTGGCCCACCAGTATGTAGAACACACACAGTGTCAGAATATGTTATAAATACTATAATACACTTTTTGTTACAGCACATACAATCTTTTCGGTATAGAAAGATTTACTTAAAATTCTTTTTTTGAAATACTACAATAGGATGGAATAAGAAACAAATACCACTGATGTGGGAAATATTTCTAATGTAATTTCTCATGTGTTGAAAAGATCAAGCTTTGGCATATATATATATATATTTATATAAAATTGCTGCTACTCATGTTTGTATTTTGTTATATATATATAGGTTAGTAGTGGATACATAGGTTAGTGTAAGTAGTGTTACTGGCTTAGTGGTTATTTATTGTGTGTTGTCTGTCTCTTATACACATCTCAGACTTCAACAATAGCCTTGGAACAAGTCGCTATCAGATTGGATATAAATCGTTTTTTCCTTCAGTGTCAGCAGCTGTCTCAAAAAGATGCTCGTGAATGATTTCACTCTTTGGAGAAATTTCTGGAGTATATTCCTTATTTATAGTCACATATCAGTCTACACTGGGGCAATAATGCAGACGTGTTAAGGATGAGACAAATACACACACACACGCACGCACACATATATATATATATATTTCCCCTTTTTTGCTTGTTTGACATTACTCCCCTGTTTCTGCACTTTTTTCTCATCAGTGTCTCAGTAGCTGAGTGGTTGAATCTGTTTTGCTACAAACAGCGCAGAGTACAGGGATGTCACACACCCGGCTCGTCTGGAGATGTATACTCCACATGCATTAAAAAAGCAACTGTAAATGCTTGTGTCAGCATTTGCTTTGCAGCTTTATTTATTTATTTTTTTCTCCCTCCCTCACCTACAGTATTTGCGTTTGTTTGCACATTCACTTTATCAGGCCCTGCCGGTTAACAGCCTGTGTGTGTTTGGGCTGTTATGTACTATAAAACAAGGTCTGGTCCCCAGTGGTGATGTCTTGACTTCCATTTCTTGGATTCCGCGACGAACCCTCCTGGGAAGCCACACTGGTGTTTCAGTATTTCTCTACAGCGTATTATCACTGTTTGGTTTGAACAGACGGCGGTTGTGGCTGTTTTTAGCTCTCCATTCTCACGTCCACTTTTATTCCCCATGTCCTCCTGAAGGACTCGTTTATACCTGATACTTTTTGTACCCTTCGTCTTGCCTTGGAGGCAAAGCACCACACTTGTGTCGGTTGTCCGAGCTCTCTTTTAAGAATTAATCAAAAGTGTTTGTGCTTCCAGAAGGGCTGCGAGAAACTCCTGACCTTTCGTGCCACGTTTCCAATCTGTACCTTTTTCTTATATCATGTCGTACAATCTCGATGAGTTTGTGCCCGCGCTCCGGTCACTCCTCCCTGGTCCTGACCGTTTCAGTCGCCCCTTCGCCCTCCCACTATTTTCATTTCACTCTCTTGAGCTCTTTTTTTTTTTGTCTTGCACCCCCTGGTGCCCCGAGGGAAGTGCGGTTCTCAAACAACCTTTGCAGAAACCCTGTGGACCTGATGACTGGGCAGTTTGATTCAGAAAACAACACCAAATGTCAGATTACCATCTTCTACAGACCATGCCCAGGTCGGCTGATGCCTCAACCCCTGCGTCCAGACCCATTTATAATGCCAGCCATGCTGCTTATAACCGAGCTCCTGTACAATTAGCACTGACGAGGGTAATATGGCAGTAAGTAAAGGTTTAGCGCTGACCCCCAGCCATCTGTGACAGTGTTTAGCTAATTAACTAACGACTGATATTCCTCCCCCTCCTTCTTTAACTGCTCTTACTCCCCCGTTCTCCCCCTCGCAAACGTTTTGTCTCCATTGTCTTTCTCCCCCAGTCACATACATGCACAAACACGCCGTGGACATCTATTTCTATTACCCATGTTAATGGGTCAGGTCCCAGTTAAACTCCAGGACGTTAATTGTCCATTGGAACAGTAATGAGAAGGATAATGGCCTACTTGTCTGCAGCTTATTATCTGGAAAAAATTGGGGGGAGTTCTTGGTTATGAAACTCAGTGCAGGAGCAGATATTCTGGCACGGTCACCGAGATGCTTTGGCTGTGGATTGGAAAAGGCAGAACTCTGTGGTTGTTTCTTCTCTCTCGTGTTTGGGCTTGATATATAATTGGGTTGTCAATTTTTTTTGAGGACATTTTTTATTTACACACACAGACACACCAAAGTCTACTTTCTGCTCTTAAAAATTCTTGGAAGTTGACAAACAACCATATTTGTAAGACGGTTTTTGACTCACGTCACATCATTAGCTAGGAAATAAAACATCAGCAAAGTCTGAAAGTAACAACAGAAATGAATGATATTAAATGTAGTGCAATCCAATCAGAGGTTTTTAGTGCGTACATCAAGATATTTGAACAAAACTTATAAAATAATTTCTAATAAGAAGGCGACAGAACCAGGAAATCTTGTAGGTTGAGGACGTCGTAAATCAAAGACCTATTGTAGATTGATTCAGGAAAATGTGTTTTGTGGTGGTAGGTAAGATGAACGTACAAATTTTTATACATAATGTTAGAGAGAAACCAAATATCATAGAGTAGTTTGATATTTAGTATTTTTTATTAGTATTTATTATAAGTATTAGTATTTTACAGACAGTAAGGTTGGGAGAAAAAGCTAGAGAAGACAGTTGAGATGGTTAGGAGACAGAGCTGAAGGTGGAGGAGTTAAAGATGCTGAGATTCTCTTTAGGAGAGACAAGGATGGACAGGATCAGGAATGAGGTGATTAGAGGGACAACACAGACAGGAAGGTTTGGAGAAGAAGCTGGAGAAGACAGCTTGAGATGGTTTGGACATGTTCAGAGGGGGGACAGTGGTTATATTGCTAGAAGAATGATCCTAGAGATGGAGCTACCAGGTAGGAGATTGATGGATGCAGTGAGGGAGGACATGGAAGTAGTTGGAGTCAGAGTTGAGGATACAGAGTACAGGGGGAGATGGAAATTGTTGACTCGTTGTGGCAACCCCTGAAAAAGCCGAAAGGAAAAGAAGTTGGGGCAACTTAACGTAGGATTCTTGAAACCTTGAAGGTTTTTTTCAAGCCGTTCTTCAAGAAACCTCGTATGTCCTGTTGCCCTCGATGTAACAACTTTCTGATTAAATGATCTGGATGACTGAGAACATGATATTAGTATCATATATGTATATGTGGAAAAGAATAAAAAAAAACGTTAGAAATTCAATTCCGCTCCTGTGAAGTGGAGTCGCTTAGAGGCTGCCTCACATATAAAATGTATACATTAGACCTTTTCCTTCCTGGTCCTGCTCTTTATGTTGGATCCCAGCTCCATCTCTGACAGCAGATATCTGTCGCTGTCACTGTTCATGGCGTCAGTATGAATAATGCCCTGTGACTGAGCTCTGCACAGGCCGATAACATGTAACGGCGCTCTAATTTCCTCGCTCTGGGCACTGTCACCTACCTGACCATTATCTGCATAACAGAACAGCCTGGTCCTCCTGTGTGGACGTGGACAGCACCTGCCGAGTGTTTAGGATGTCATCTGACTCCACACCAGTCCTCAACCTCTAATCATAAAGCACGAGCAGGCACAAGCTGCATGCCCAGTGGCCATGAGGGCAGAGAGGGCCACTACCCTCAGGCCAGCCTGGGGTCTTTCTGTGGCTGCCGTGACATTGACAAGGTGGAAGTGTGGAATTCAGCTGGATAAGGACTCTGGATTCCTGCTGTAGGATTGGAAATGGTTCAAATCAGGTCACGGTGTCTGTCTGTGTGTGTGGAGTATTGTATACATCCACACCAAACTAAGGACCAAACAAATTCATGAGTTATAAGTCTTTCAAGTCGCACTCCGACAAACCAGACGTACAACCCCTTCGAAGGAGACAGATCAAAAATCGGTGTCTCCCTTCGGACTCCTTAAATTTCCCTTGAGTCTTTGCTTCCCGTTCTCCTGGCGTGCCTGATCTCCCTCTATTTAATCATCCTGTTAATCTGGAAGCTTTCCGTTGAGCCTCTGAGCGTCACACCTTAAATTGCACCTGTGTCCGTTCCTGGTGTGCTTCCAGGCATTTCATGTTTTGCCAGAATGCGTGACGAGCCGCGCTTCCCTGGCTCAGATGTACGAGATGTGTCCAGGGCTGTGTCGGTTTTTTCCCTCCAGTTGGACACGAGCTGTGGGAATTTGGTTCAGGGTGAAATGAGTTGAACACAGCAAAGCGAGCAGACGGTTGGAAAATGGAACCAATTGAGAAAGACAAGTTGGATGACAAATATTTTCAATTTTCTAAGTGTTTGATTTAATGATTTCGAACATATTTAATATAAATTAGAAATAAATTAACGTTTATACAAAGAGTTATTTAGTCAAGTATGATATGTAATTTGTTCAACATATCCTTGGACAAAATAATTGTCATGACGATTTGAAGAAGTCTTCATATCAGAGGTGTCAAATTTCTACTCGGGGCCTTATCAGCAATACAGTTTCCGTGTACAGGTTTGTGGTGCCAAACCACAGGTCTGTGGACCGGCACCAGTCCTACCATAGGTCATTTTTTTACATGGCCGCAGTTGGACAGTCCAGCGTTATCCTTCTTTATTTTCAAATAATCAGGGAATATTTTTATTACAAGGTAATTTAGACCCTGACACAAGCAGAATGTATCTTGCTACGTGGTACTAGCTGACCATTCCTTAGACCAAAAATTATTTGGCACCACTGGTATGGCTCTAACTGCTTTATAACAGAGTAAAAAGTGTTTCTGATTAGCATTTCATCTACAAATATTAATCATTGCAGTTTAATGAAATCGTTTAATTTCTAGGCTACAGAAAATCTGCTGCATGGACTTCACTGAATGCTTTAAAATCTTTTTGGCGGGGGGGCACACAAAATGACTTGGTGGGCCACCTTTGGCCCCCAGGCCTTGAGTTTGACACGTGACAGTTTGATTCTGTGGAATTGTAGAGAGAGAGAGAGTCATGTCCCTAAAAAACTAAAAAACTCTACTTCAAGGTTTGACAAACTCTGTGTTTTATTTAAAAAAAGCTGTGCTAAGATATGAAAAAAAAAAGAAGTTTTTTTGTGCTCGGGACAAGTATCCATTATTCCCTTCACACATTTTTACTTTACACCGACCAGAACCACATGGGGCTCTGTGATTTCTGCTGAATAGCTTATTTAGTGAGGATTAACATCAAAGAGCTGCTAACAAGATCAATGTCATCTCTCAGAAACTCAAAGGGTTTCCCTGGGAGAAAAAAAGGCTCTGAAGTTATTTGTTGCAGTGTTCCCGTGGTTCTCTCAGCTGCTGCCAGCTCCTCTTCCATATCTTTAGTAGTGTCGATAAGAGGAAGAAGAAGAGGCTCTCCTCGCCTTAGATTCTTGAACAGCACAATCCAATATTAGTCATGGGTGTAGCACCAGGTATTGATGGTCCGCTCACCAGGGCGGCTTGTCATTCCGCTTGGGGTCCTTGGTCAAATTGGCCTCTTTAAGGCCCATTTTTCATCATTAGCATGAGACATAAAACTGATCTGTAAGTAAAGCTCGGACCATGAAAGGTCAGTTTCAGGTCTGGACAAATAGATTTTTCTCAGCTGATACTAAAGAGAAGGGAAAGGGGTTGAGGGTTTAAAGGCCTTTTTTGTGAGAGGTTCTTTTAGTTCCTTTCCAAGCTGGTATAAATTCACACACACTTAAAAATGAAAGAACCTCAGGAGGATAATGATTCACTCTTTTTCGACTTGCCAAGTTTTCTGGTTCTGGCTTACTATGTCTTTACATTCTAGCCCAGAAGATGGCAGTAAAACGTCTGTGAAGATTCTCATTCATCCAGGTCATGATATCCAAAAAGGGTTTAGTTGTAAGCAACTGGACTTCTTCTTGGAGTTGGAAGACGTTTCCTCAACTGCGGAACTTCATCAGTTTCTGGTTGATGTCAGAGGGAACTCTAGTAGTTCTACTACTCTAGACCACTCCCTTCACCACTGGAAGGGTTCTGTGGGACAACGAGTCCCATTGACTCCCATCCCAAAGAGGAGACCAACAACTCTCCACACCTATGTCCAGTGGTGAAGACAGTGGTCTAGAGGAGTAGAACTACTAGAGTTCTCTCCGACATCAACCAGAAACTGATGAAGTTCCTCAGTTGAGGAATGAAACGTCTTTCAACTCCAAGAAGAAGTCCAGTTGCTGACAACTACACCCTTTTCGAATGGCAGTAAAACTCACAAGGAAAACTCCACATATACGTTGAGTGATGTCAGCAAACGAGAAATTTTGGTGAGCTTGGCTTGTTGGGGGGGAAAGTTTAAGAGAAAGTAGCAGGAAGTACAACATTTATGCTATGACTCTTAAAAAACCTCTCCGTTGGGGAGTCCTAATACAAGGTCCTGACACAAGGCCCCTCCCCCCAATTTAAGGTTCCAGGTCCCACTTGTGCTCTGTTATGGATTTTCACTTTTCATTTTTGTGCTGTAAAAACAAATTTGTTGACTTTAAAAGTCACTACGGCTTTTAGGAGTTTATTGAGTGCTTTTCGTGCGAGTATGTTGTGTTGTTTAGAGACGCAGGCTGAAAGGCCCTTTGGAAAATTGATGGCTCGCTTTAGGTAGAGTGAATGGATTCCAAAGTAGCATTTCCAATAATGCTTTTTCTTCTTTGCCTCCCTGAAAGACAGTAAAAAAAAGGGGGAGTTTTGTTCCAAAATGGCGCATTGGAGGGAATGATCTTCGATTTCGACCGCTCTGTGCTCCTCTAAAAGGCTGAATTGTACATTTTGTAGTTTCTGCTTTTATGGGTGTTTCTTTATGGACAGCCAGGGCAATCAAAGTGGCCTGAGCCTTCACCGCTCTATAACATCCTTTAGCCCCGAGGTCTGTCTCTGAGGTAAAGAAAAGGAAGTGCAGCAGGTTGACACTGAAGATGAGCCCTTCTTTGAATAGGTGACTTGGATCGGAGAGAGTTTTGAAAACCGTGGGTTTTGTTCGAAGTCTTTGACAGACCCTCACAACAACCGGTTCTACTTTGCACTTGCAGCAGTAAAAGCGTGTCGTTTCGGCTTCCCCTATGGTAGCATCTGATTTCCGCTCCACATGCAACAAAGAGCTATTGATAGCATGCTTGGGAAAAGAACACGCACGGGGTTCAAAACCTCCTGAGATCCGATAGAGGTATTTGGACAGTTCGGTGTAATGGCTGAGCATTTAAAGGGGCTAAAGTGTGTCTTCTGAGAGCCTCTGATTTTCATCTGAAACTCGACAAAGCCCCATTGATCCTTGGGAAATGAAGCCATGGACAAAACTGTTTCTTCATCCCATAACAGTTATGTTGAGGGCTGGGGTTGGGGGGGACACAGGAGTCAAGACTCACCACCTGTGTACAACACATACGGATAAAATGACAGAACAACATAACAAATTCGTGGTGGAAGTCGGAGAATGGCGAGTTGAAGACGTTGAATAAATGACAGGTAATTTCCAGTGGAGAGGGAAGAACACAGATGAGTGAGCTGATCAATCACCGCGGTGATGACCCATGCTGATTCCAGTCCAATCTGGCAACGTGAAGGCTGATGACATCGATACAGGAAGACAGCTTGACACCTTTTGTGTGCGTGTGCGTTTTCTGCATAATGGAGAATTACCGAGGGGGGCGTTGTGGGTGGTCCATATTTTTCTTTCTGAAATCAATTTCTGAAAACAATACCTCAAGCTCAATGATACATGTTAGCTTCCGAGGAGTTATTTACAAAATATCAGTGAAGTTGATTATGGATTATAGAGAAGAGTGATGTCATTGATCCAGACTGTTTCATTAAAAAGTGGAAAATATACAACATCTTTAATATGGTTTGTTGCAGGGATGATACATTTGACAGAGGGACGTTTAAAATAAAGCGAGAACTTTCGTATTGTATAATAAAACTTAAAGGATGCCTTCTAAATTACTGCAGTACTATTAGAGCACATAAAAGATGAAAATGTACGTATTCAGTTTCAATAAATCCTGTGCAAACATTTCAAAAGAAACAAGAACAGATATGTTCATACAAAAAAATAACTTCTAAATTCAGATATATGTCTGCAAACGCAATATTTTAACTGATAATGGGAATTACCAAACACAAATTCCATATATTGACAAAAAAAAACTGTCATAATCCTGTCATAAACCTGATAGCATTTACATTGTAAATATTTTATGCTATTATGAATTTCAACACATCAGTTGGGGCTAAAAACCTTCAGTGACGTTGGGGGAAAAAAACACAGCGTCCACTTTTTAGAGGTTTTATTATGGAGACAGGAGAAGGTCTAATATGTTTCAGTTGATTTTCTGCCTCTGGCAGTGAAGTGACTTCTTGTGCAAAGCTGCCAGATAGCATGAAGATGGATTGTTAATAGAATGTGTTGTAGTGTACTCAGTAATCATTATTAATCTGCATGTCTGCACATTCTTTCTTGGCTCAGGCCGCTGTTCATAAAGCTCGGTTAATTAGACTGATTGATTAGTTGGTGATGATTCAGAGCTCTCATCACGGCTCCTCATCCCGTCAGGCTTCTAATAAGATCAGATTGCTCTCATATTCATGTACCTTGTTGCACACACACACACACACACACGTCAATGACTGGTTTGGCCCGATGTATCAACCCTTCATCCTCCTCAGTCCTCATCTGTCACATCCATATTCAGGCCACATTTTCAGCCGCACGAGACGAAGCCAAGCATGCCGAAACAATGCACTAAAGACATTTGGTTAACAACAACAACAACAACAACAAAAAAAAAATTGCAAATCTCTCATTTCCTTTTTATCCGCGTCTCACTGTGATCAGTTCAGTGTTCTTGTCTCTTCTAATTAACATGATGGATGGAAGCATGGATAACATCACCAGGAGACCAGGAGCCTTACATCTGTCCAGACCCAACCGCGTGTTATTTGTTATTTGTCCGTGTGTTTGTTCGCCGCCTGGTTCTCCGCCGTTTTCATGTCTATAACTAACGGCATGTGCAGGTCTTTGTTGCTCTGCAGGCTGGAAAGTGAACCAGCTTTAGTTGCAGATCAATACAGAAGCTCTGGCTGGAAACCGCCCCGCACTTATTGCACAGTGCCTGCTCATCAGCACAGAGACAGCACAGTAAAGAGACTCTCCCTCGCTGTAGTAAAACTTTACGACTTTCCGGGTTGCTTTTGTCTCCAGGCATTGGATATTACAGAGCATAATAAGTATTCATTTAGATTTTTTGCCAGATCACCAGTCCTCTGCATCAATACAGCCCATCTGAGCTCTTTAAAAGGAGGCAGAGCTTTATCGGTGCGTGTTTATGGGTGTGCACCTGAGTTGGTGCGAGTATTTGTTTGTAGGTTTATTCTAAGGCCGTGATGAAACCACTGCAGAATTACCCACCGGAGAGTAGTCGCGGGGAAAATGATTACCTCAGAAAGAAAGGAACTTTGATGAAAATTGTCCCACCCAAAGCCATACCCCTGTGGACATGCACTTGGAGCTGGAATTGGACATTTTTGGGGATTTTAAAATACAAGGTTTTACGCTGATATTGTGATACTTTTTTTTTATTGCACGGTTGTTCTGAGATTGGAAATCATGCTTTAAAATTAGTTCGAGCAGGAGTTTCACACCAGTCCATGGTAAAATTCAGGTTTTAGACCTCAGACTGGAAGAGCTTAGACAGGCCTCGTCCCTGAAGGGAGGGGTCCAGTTCACGCCGTGTCTGCAGGCCAGAACTACAAGGATTCATCCGTGCTATGAGATGAACGCATGGAAAATTTAGAAAGTATGAAGTAATTCCTTACATGGGGACATAGAAATGGGACCTATCATTAATATTCCACTTCAGAGGCACCAACATCCAAGTTTTACACGATTTCTTATTTTTAGATGTTCTTTGTCCAGTTACTGAGCTCTAGAGCCTCACAAGGAGACTATAATCCGATGGCTACAAGTTAAACATCAGCCCTGGTCAACGTGACATTGTTCCGAATTTTTACAGCAACTTGACCATTGTGTGTCACCTTGCGACCCGTTTTTTTTATTTGACTTGTAAAAGTTGATCTTTATTCTTTCTATGCAGATGAAAATTATTTTACCCCCAAACTGCCCAAAGTGTATTAGATCATTAATTTGTTCTTCATCTGATGTCTGTTGCCAGATCCTGGGGTTAGGTGGTGCCACCTTAATCACATTGCCCCATATTGTGAGCCTGTGGGTGGTGAGTCCACAAGAAGTTTATGTGGGTCATGATGATGCTGTGCTATCTGTGGCAACCTCGTGGATTTGAACCTTAAGCCCTAAGTCAAATTCCTTAGCCACTAGGCCAGTGTTGAAGCATTGTTTCCCAAGTCTTTGCCCCTATGCGTCAGGGCAGTGGCCTAGTGGTTAAGGAAGCGGAGTTGGGTCCGCAAGGTCCCCGGTTCGAATCCCCCTACGGCCAAGTTACCACTGGGGTGCCCTGAGCATGGTATCGACCCTACACACTGCTCCCTGGGCGCTCATTGGTTGCCCACTGCTCACATTGATGATGGTTTAAATGTAGAGGCCAAATTTTGTTGTGCGCTGTGGTGTGAATCACAATATCACGATGACAAAAAAAAGAAAAGAATTCTATTCTATTTTTCTTTCGGGTTAATTCTTCAATTTCTCCCAACTTCAGGAAGCAAAAAAAAAAGGCCACAATTAGCTATTGAATTGTTCCCCAATGACCCAAACAAAGCTAAAACATAATGATCAGATCAACATCTTTCTATGTAGTTTGATTTAGAACAAAAATGTTCAATGTAATGCATTACAGTGCCTAAGACGCACCCTGGTGGTAGCTCACCCTCACTTTTGGAACCCCCGTTTTAGAACATACCGATCCTTTACATTGTAACGCACTTCCAGTGTTATAATTGTGTTCTGTTCGGCTTAATTTACACAGCACAACCGTGCGTATTCCCAAATATCATCCTTTCAAACATACCCCCTAAATTAATGGTCTCTGTTGACAACCATAGTCTGTATTCCACAGCCGTCCTGGTGTTAAATCCACTTAATCTTGAAGTGAGACACTAATTATCCGCCTCTCTGTTCTTTGCAACTCCTACACATGAATAATGTCCTATGCCTTTTCTTAACAAGTGGGGGAAAAAAAAAAAAAAAAAATCCAAGTAAGTAAGAACACTGCATTGGCAGGAAGCCCGTGAGGTTGGCAACCACTCAGTAACTTTGCGAGGTGAACTTGGTTTGGCGTTCTCCGTCGTCCAGATGATAAATTATTATATGTCCTCAATTAGTGATAGTGATGCTACCAGATCCTCCATGAGTGACATTTATGGAGCTAGGAATAAACACTAAAACATAAGGTCAGCGTGATTTTTCTTTGCTTTAAGTCTGAGGTTTTCTCGCTGTTGGCTTTCCAGCCACAGCTGGACTGAAATTCAAGTTCCAGTTGGCAACCAAATATGCAATAAACTTTTAGCTAAGTTTAACTTTTTTTTTTTTTTTTTTTCAGGCGACTAAGTGTATTTTTATTAAAGGCAAACGTGTGGGGGCGTATCATTATCAAAGGGGCAGGAATGCCCTTTTTTCCAGAACCGGACTTTATTTGTGTGTTTAGGAACCGTTCGCAAGGGGAGAGTTCTTTTTTTTTTGTGATGTTGGTTTTCCTGTTGAGAATAAGCCAATGAAAACTACAGTACAGAGAAGTCGAAAATCCCAGTCTGATAAAGGAAGAACATTATGCACTTAGAGGTGAAAGACGATCTTTGTTTCACTTTGTTTTGCCCGTTGGATGAAGTGGAACAAGTCATTTCAGAGACGATATTGACAAGCTTAAATACCCCTATTGGATGCCGAGGGGCCCCTGGGTGCTGCCCCAGCGTTTTGTCAGAACACACTGCAGCGCAGGAAACTACCACACACTCATGGAGCACTATCCCTTTTTTTTTGCAACCATAGCACTTCCAACCGTTACCTCTGGTTTCTGTCTTTTACGACCACTTCAGACAGATGTAATGCATTTCCCAGCCTCCTAACTCTAACTCTGACTTGGATTATTCCAAATCCAGGCCTATGTATTAATCCTTAACGTTGACCCTAATCAGATCATAATTTTGATCTGGATCCCGAACTGAATTTCCGAACTTCCCCGACTCATTTTGGACTCATCCCAAACCCAAACCCTTATCCAAAAGCGCTCAGAAACACACTAACTCTTACTTAACATCGACAGCGTTTCTGCCAGTTCAACTCTTTTACCTTCTTGACCCCACAGGCCATTAAACCAGATCCTTTTTTATTTTTTTAAAGGGCTTTAAGGCCTCTCTCTTGGCCAGACACCTTTTCTCCAAAGCTGTCATGGCTCTTTCATGTTTTTAACCCCAAAGACCATGAAAGGTTCAGCAAAAGAGGAGGAGGAGGAGGAGGAGGAGGCAGAAGGGAATTCTGGGATGGCTTTTGAGTGTTTGTGGGCTGGAGACTGATCTAAGCTACAAGTCCACATGCTCTCCCTCTCTCCCTCTCTCTCTCTGTCTGTCTTTTTCATTGTCAGACACACACACACACACTCACACACACACTCCTAATCTGATATGGTACATGCCCTCCTGGCCTGTTCTGCTCGGCTGGGATTTGACTTTGTTCTCCTCCCTGGCTCGGCCCACTCACCTGCTGAGAGTTACAGTAGATTTGTATGCTGCTCTCTTTACTTTTTGTCTCTTCTGCTTTGACAAACCCTCAACTGCCCTCCGCCCTCGCCTCCCCGCCCCTCCCTCCCTCCGTACCCTCACACACACTCCCACAGCACAAACAATAGTATAAAAGAGTATATTGAGGTGGCCTCGCTCTTGTTCTTCCTCCCTCCCGCTCCCTCGCTCTCGTAGGTGATTGTGATTCATAGATCTTGGCAGAGTGTGCCTTTGATTTTTGCTGGTAGTCAACTTGCTGTTTTTTTTTTTTTTCAGCTTAGGCCTAACTTAAAAGTGTGGGCAGGTGGGCTCAGTCCAGCTGCCCAGGTTACCCTTGTCCTTCTGGAATTTTTTTTTTTTTTAAAACAAACACACGTAGACACCTGACCTCCACCCAGCCCTGCAGATCAGGTTCCATATTCATCAACGTCGGTGTGAAGGAGAGCGCCACCTCACCTTTACTTAATCTGTTCTGACTGCACTGACGGGTGGCTCAGTGAGTCCAAAACCTCAGGTGCAGAATATTAAGGCGCATGTTATTGATCATTGTGTAAAAACTGTGTTTTGTAGCAGGGATGAGCAGGTATTTCTTCTGTCAAGGAAGGTTTAGATTTTGACAACATAAAAAAAAAAAAAAAAAACGCCAAAATCCTAGTGTTTAGTAACAAACCTGTGTCGGTAGCCAAGCTTTTCAAGATCTAAGAAGAAGTCCAGTTAGTTACAACTCCACCCTTTTGGTGCCATCACCTGGATGACGGAGAATCTGTCGTTAACATTAACTTACTGATAGTTTTTATTGAAGTTAATGTCATTTTTCTATACGAATACGGTTCATTTATACGGTTGGAATATAGCTAGTTAAAGCTGATGTTAAACTTCTCATATGAAAAAAAAAATTCTTTGGTCTTTGGAATGAAGGTCTGGGACTGAAACTGCAAAAGTGAAAGTATGTAGAGATTTTTTTTTTTTTTTAACATTTAAAACTTTTAATAGAGTTTGTACCACAGGCCATTTTACTGAAAAGTTACAGAAACCAGAAACTCTGGACAGAAAGTGATCGGTTAAGGTTGGTATGACAATGACATAGAGACATTGTTCAAGGGCTTCGTTTCCTTCGGCTCTTTTTATATTTTAAAGGTCTCTCATTTGGTCGCCATGGATATGAGCGAAAAAGTACGATATCAGGTGTAGTAATGGTACTGACGAGGATTTTATCGTATTTCTGAAATGGTTTTTCATTTTTTTCATATGACATAGGGGGGTTTTTGACTTGGTTCATGGTGTAGTGGTTAGAACTCCTGCCTTACATGCAGGGGGGGTCGTGGTTTCAAGCCCAGAAGAACTTACTGTGTCCCACGTTCCTGGCTGTCTGAGTTACAAAGACGTACACTGTCAATTTTAATGGTGGATGAAGAGTTTTTTTTTATTCCCAGTTTTCTAGTTTCTAATTACTCACCTATGACTTAAAGTTCTGTTCAGTCAAACTCTACAAGCTCGTCCTGATAACCCATGGCTGTGGTTTAACCAGATAAGACCATAACGTGGTGAAAAGATAAATGGAAACCTTGGACGCAGACTTTTTTTTTTCTCTGTGACTTGACTTTCCTCTTGCTGTCACTTTGGGTTTTCCATCTTCCCCTGTCTCTGCTCAGTAACCTTTAAAGGAGAGCCGCCGCAGGGCCAGGAGTACGGGGGGAGGTAACCTTATGACAAAGTGTGATTAAGTCTACGGGCGTCTATCTAGGACAACATTAGACCAAAGTAAGGCGTCTGAACCGGCCTAGTGATGAGGTAATAGCAGGACCAGGAAGGGAAGAGTTTAATCACGGTGAAAAGGTAGGGCACGCCCCAGAAACAGATGCTGAAGTCGGGTGTTTGTTCGTCTGAGGTCAACAGAAAACAACGCTGTACTGAATCCTCCATTCCTTTATCAAATTTTGTAATGCAAAAAAATTTACAAAATGTAAAACGTTTTACTAGTTTGTTGTATTTTATATTTTCATTAAAAAGATAAGATGTTGTTCATCCCAAATTTGCTCAGGGCACTTGGTAACTTAGTGGTAGAGGGGTTTGAACCAGGGGCCTTTCGGACCCAAGTCCGTTTCCTCAACCACTAGGCCACCAAGCCCCAAAATATTTATGGAGGATACGGGAAATATAAAATATAAAAAAGGATGTCCATTCTTAGGGGAGGTTAAGAAACATTGCATGGGGATAAACAGGAGTTTATGGGGATAGAACAGAAAGTTACATAAGTTAAAGTTGGAAAAAAAAAAAAAGTTTATTTTTTATTTATGATTTTCTAAATTCCCCAAGGAAATTTAGTGTTTTTTAAGATTTTTTTTTTTTGGAAATTTACAAGAAATTTGTCTTCCGCAGCGCAGTATATGAATCAGTTGAGATTAAATCTGGTCTAAAAGTGGATTAAATATTCTATCAACAAAAAGAAATACAACCTTAAATATATTTTTCCTTATTATAGTGTTCCATCATTGAGGAATTGACTCAAGGTAACAAATTAACCACTAACCAACTGCTGTCTGTTAAGACATGATATAATAATAATTATAATAATAATAGTTATTATTATAATAATAATAATGTCATTCAGTGGTAAGTCCTATAATAATCGATTAAATTCTATAATTTTTAATATTGCAGTGGGGACCATTTAGACCTACATTTGCACCTTTCATCATCTAGGGCAGGCATGGGCAAACTAAGGCCCGGGGGCCGGATGCGGCCCAATTAGCTTTTTCAATGCGGCCCACCGACCTTGTCCAAATGAAATACCCTACTTTATTTATATTATAATTATACTTCTGCCTTTTCCTTGCAATAATGCGTTTCCCCAATAGATTATATCATAAAGAGTTTCAGAAATGTACGATTTTAGGTTTTATACATGACTTTTATGTGACACTAATCTTAGTTCAAATGTACTATAATGTGTCTTTCCGCTTTGGACCGGGTCCCTGTGTCCAACTGTGGCCCGCCAGTCAAGCCAAGTTTGCCCACGCCTGGTCTAGGGTGAACTAGGTTTCATCTAATTGTACAGGTAAATTATTATAATTAGTTACCCTAGTAATAATAATAATAATAATAATAATAATGATAATAATAATTACAATGATGACTATTCTCAGCCTTCCTGCTGCTGCACAAGTCAATACCGCAGCCCAGTCCACTGGCTGCCACTCCTTGCAGTTTAACTGGACAATTTATTATCTTGTCAATTGTGCAGTGCGAGCCGTGCCTGAGGAGGAACAGTGATTAATATACTTTACAGAAACCTTCCTGGAGAAGAAGACGAAGAATTATCTCACTGTCCACCATTTCAAATTACATTCAATAAGGAAACGACAAAAAGCCTTCCCCCTGCCGTCCTCCGCCTTTGGCTCAGTCTTTATTTGTCTACGGTGGAATTGGTTCCAGTTCCCGTCGCAATAAATTGAGCAACAACATAATAGTTGACATTTCTGCCTGCTGGAAAGGTGAATTTTAATTTTGTGCGTTCATTTTTTTTCATATATAAGAATTAGGTCTGAGAAATATATTAAACCGTCGGAGTTCTGCTTCCTCCTCCACTGGTCAGGAGGTTTGGTAGTTTCCGCAGTCATATTTCAAAAGTTATTTTTGCCTCCGTACAAACTTGTTTTTCCCCAAGTTGACCACTCTCCAGATTTTCTCTCTTTTCCTTTTGGTCTTATCTTCTTTGTCTTTGTGATTGATGAAAAATATTCCGAAAGCACCGAGCAAAACCCACAAGGAGGACAAACAACCTCACACGTATTGTTGCAGTTCTGGAGTGCGGTGGTGCTGCAGCTGGAGTAGCTATCAATACCTCCATTGACAAGTACAGTGGGATCTGTTGGAAATGCTTGGCTATTGATCTCCGATCCATTATGGAGGTGTGAATGAGGGATATGGAAACGCTCCATCCATCATAAGTCTACACCCACCACGCTTGAATGGCACTCACTTTTCTGCTGCATTTTCCTCCATCTCCTATTCTTCTCTGAGCTCATATTTAGACTGACAGCGCTCCTCCGCACTCAACTGAAAAATACACCAACTGTAATCATTAGTAGAAATTACCAACACGTCCGACGTTTCTCGGTAAAAACTTTGGGGAAAGAATGCCACTCAAAACACGTCACCATGATGGTGGAAATGTAATATTTTTTTAAATAAATACAAGTAACATTTGAGAAATGAAATCAGGAGCCTTGGGATACACAAATATATATGAGTGTATGTATATATGTATGTATATGGCATGCCATTCAGAAAATTAATGTTTGAGTGTATGTACCAAAGTCTGAATATATGTATTGTATATATATATATACAGTATATACCATAAGTTTGAAAAAAAAAATATATATACACAAAAGGCCCAAATATATACATAGAAAGTCTGAATATTTATACAAAACTGAAGCCTTCTTGACCACACTGCCCCAATCGAGGTGGAGCTACAGCTGCTTCCATCTGCACAGGTGTTCCTGATAAAACAGCATTTCCTTTTTTGTATATATATATATATATATATATATATATTCAAACATGAATTTCCTGAGCAGCATGGCATATATGTATATAAAAAATATATGTAGAATCTTTTATATTACATAAAATTTTGTATTAACTATTTTACATATTGTATATTAAATATTTGTGTATGTGTATTAAATATAAGTGTTGAATATATAAAAATATGTATACCTATGTATATATGGACATATATACAGTATATATGTGTATGCAGTATATATGTTGTATGTATTTGTAAAATGAATTATGTAA
The DNA here is from genome assembly GCA_016785265.1 of Paraplagusia blochii. NCBI lineage: Eukaryota > Metazoa > Chordata > Actinopteri > Pleuronectiformes > Cynoglossidae > Paraplagusia > Paraplagusia blochii. The sequence goes on along the minus strand of JAFBJS010001679.1, from coordinate 37,085 downwards.
ATACATATGTAATGAATATGTATATATTTTGACATAAGCATACATAGATATATTATACTAGCATATATCATACATGTAAAACTATGCATATATATGTGAAAAATATATCAATTTTATATTCATACATTTATCTATACGTATTTGTACTGTGTGTGTATTTGAATAGAAGTATCATTATGTCACTCTTATATAATATTAATATTAATAATGACATATTTTGCTAAGTGTTATAGTTATAGATATAAGATAGTGTGTAATGTAAGCTTAATATTAACTCACCATTCTATTCTATTTTTTTCTTTTCTTTTCTATTCTATGCTATTCTATTCTATTCTATTGAATAGGTGACTGATCGATCTGTGCAGGCGGTCGCGGAGCACTGTCCGGAGCTGCAGTTTGTTGGTTTTATGGGATGTCCTGTGACCTCTCAGGGAGTCATCCATCTCACTGCGGTAAGTTCCTCTCTCATCCTTCCTCCGCCCGATTGTACTCCAAACACCAACCATTTGACAATGTACACAGTGTTTTTCTTCAAGTCAAGTACGAAACCGACACGCAGAGGTAATAAACAGCGGTAAACAACTGGGTTTTTCTTTTCCAGTTTAATACTGAACCTCATACTCGCAGCAGAAATAAAAACCGAGTATAGTGTCGCGGTCCCACAACATTTCCAAAGAGATCTCCACCTCTGAGGATCTCGGTCACTGACGTGACTATTTAATTTAATAACAAAGTCGGGAAACACTTTTCCATGTTTGTTTACAAATCAACAGACAGAGGCTGCGCCGTATCATCAGGTGGATGCGCTGATTAAAAGAATGAATTAGTGAGGCAGTGTCAGATCAGTGCCTTCACCCTGGTCTGATTCTCCGGTGCTGATTAAATCTGGTCCACATCCCACTATCATTTAATCCAGGAGTGAATGAAAATTAAAAGAAACTTCCATCCAATTAAAGAAAATCTCTTGAAAGCGTCATTGAGGTGAATGCGTTGTAACTGCAGCCGGAGACGTAAACACTGTCTGTAGCTCTAGAAAAGGAGGTCAGTGTGAAATATCTGTTTAACCTTAATTATTTTCGTCATTAAATCTCCAAAGAAGATTTAATGTAACTTTTTTTTTGCCTGATCTTCAATGTAAACCAGCTTTTTTTTCTTGCTCTAGGCCAGTTTCTCCCTCCATTTTCCAACATGGCTAAATATAACTTTGAGAGAATGAGTTCTGGACTTTGTTTTGTGCTTTATCTCAAACGTAGCTCTGAACTTTTTTTTTTTTTTTGCCTTAACTTTTTAATCTCATGAAAGCCTAATGAGATGAATCCTAATAATGCCCTGCTGTTCTTGCTACACCCTGCTGTTTGGATATTACCATGCTAATGAACAGGGCTCTGTGGTTAAAGATGTTCCATGCCATATAAACATGGACACACATACACTCAGACTTCTCATTGCCTTAGTTAAAACCACCGTTGGAATTTTGCTCCCTGATTTATTTTTCTCGGCTGTTTACAATCATTTTCTTCAAAGTGACATCTCCTTAAAATGTGTTGGTGTGTATTTACTGCTTTTCTCGATTTGCAGTTGAATTAACGAACAATGCGGTAGAGAAAACATAAATAAAGTTTTGATCTCTAAACAAATTCGGGGTAGTTCTCCATTCTATCCTGGTTTTAGCTCTTGCCACAAAACTCACATGTACTACGCCCAGTCTGAGATATTCTTCTTCTCTTTAAACCTAATGTTAGTTAGCAAAAATGCCAAATTAACAATATTTAATCACTATATATATGTAATTGTATTTTTGGGACTTCCCGTCAGGTCTGGAGAAACATTATGTTTACAACTAGAATTCATTAGCCTCATAGCATAATTGCCTGAGTCATGTTTCAATGTTTATGATTTAAGCAATTATGCTATGAGGCTAACGCAAAAGTACAATCACTACTTTTATTGGAAATCAAAGTCCTCGTCATTGCGGCTTTGTGATCCCACACCACTGCACACTGAATGCAGTACCTTCTGCATTTAACCTATCACCAAAGTGAACAGCGGGGGAAGCGTTGAGCTCTGACAGCACCGTGAGATCGATCACTTGGTAGCTGGTCAAACCTGAGAACCTCAAAACCCAAGTCCACTTCTTTAGCCCCGACAGAAGGCTGATTATCTCATATTGAACTAGCAATAATGATAATCTAATTGATTGGCAGTAGTGGCCTAGTGGTTTAGGAAGCAGACTTGGGTGTTGGGGCTTCAGGTTCGAATCCACCAGCGTCCAGGTTGCCACTGAGGTGCTCTGAGCGTAGCACCGTCCTGACCCACATAACTTCTTGTGGGTTCACCACCCATAGGAAGGCTCACAATATGGTGCAATGTGATTTGGGTGGTGCCAGCTGGTGACCAAGCAGAAGAAAATGACGATGAATGATGAAGAATCTAATTAATTAACGAAAACAATAAACACATGCATATTCACATATATTTACTATTTGTCCATGTATTTGAACCCACTTATCCATTGTTGGGTTGCGGAGGCAGAAGTCTCCAAAACTGCCACCCAAATCACATTGCACCACACCTGCATCCTTCCCTGTGGGCCAAAGTGAAGGCCTATACTAACTCATATATGACAATGTTAATAAATATATGTTTAGTCATTTCTGTGACCTTGTTATTTTTCATGTAGCCCCGAAGGTTGTAGTTTGCTGCGATTGTAAAGTAATTGTCCCCTAATTAATCACAAGAAGTTACATCAACAGTTGCGTGAAACACCGGTCACTTTCCGCCTTATTAGATTAAACATCTGATTAATTGGTGCTTGTGGTTTGACCTCACCTCCAATCTTCTCTGTTGCCTTCGCTGACCTTGGCCGTAGTGATGTGGACACACAGTAATGAAGCCGCCCAGTCATAACAGCATTAGCATACCTAGAAGTGGACGACACCCGGTCTAGAACAGCTCATTATTATTTATTACACCATTAACCAAGGTTAGGTTTTGGAGGAGCAGGTTCAGAATTCCAATAATATTTTCTTTACTCGTTCAATTATGTTTTTTCATTTAAGAGAAGGTTACGTGTTTGTGTGTGTGACAAAATAATTTTCACGTAAAGACATTTGTTTACAAGCTTTCAAATGAATGGAAGCGTCTGGGTTGTCGTACCTAATTTGTTCTATTTGTTTTATTTGCATATTCTTAACCTTGTGTAAAGAATCTGGCAAAATTCACATTAACTCATATTCTAACAAAACGATGAAACGTCGCAAAAAAAAGTTGTTTTTCCAACGACAAGTATTTCTTTATTCACATCATTTAAACATAGTCGTGTAGTTTAAACTGCAAATAGAAGAAAAAAATGATTCCAATAAAAATGTTACATGTTTGGCACTTAGATACCATAGCTACTAAATATAACATCGTAAATACATCTAACAGTGCAGGTTAAAACACTATGTGTTGTGTTGCCTCAAATAATCCTGCTCTATTCTTTCCAGAATGACAACAACTCTATTCTAATCTTATATTGTAGAATAGTGCAGTGACAGCATCACTGGAGTGGTAGCTCCATAGCTAGTGGACTCGAACCTTAAACCCTCCAAACCCAAGTTCGCTTCTGTAACCACTAAGCCACCCCTGCGCCTCCTTAGGAGGAAATCAGTAGGCAGATTTTCTCATGTTAAAAAAGTATTAAATAAATAATAAATAATAATAATTTAATTAATTAATAGAAACAATAAACACAAAGAGATACATATATATTTACTAGTAAATGTAGCAACTGTAATAAATATATGCAAAGGACCTTTAACGTAGGTTAATCTCTACGACCTTGTTATTTTCAATGGAGCTCTCCAGATCGTATTTTCCACTCATTATAAAATAATTATTCCTAATTAATATCGTTTTCCTCGTTGAAAGAGGTTCCTCAACAAGAGGTTGTGTGAAACAGCAGTCACGTCCTTGCCCTAACGCTATTATTTACACGTTTAAATAGTACACAAATACCTAACAAACTGCAGTTCAGCGAGTATAACAAACAGCAGAAAAAGAAAACACAGTAGAGGGCAGTGTAGCAGCATGGAAACACACACAATAGAGATTTCTGCAGAACCCAACCGATAATTGAGATTTTTGTCAATGCCTTCACCCCTATGTGCTGTGATGGACATTTTCACCAACATACAGTCATGGAAAAAAATGATTAGACCACTCTTTCTTTAATTTCATGTCCATTTAACAGTCTGCTTCCACTTAATCTACATTAATCTGGACAAATATAATAACAACAAAGAAGGTTCATAATTCAGTTTAATTTTCAGAGCCGATTTCTGGCCATTTTGCATGGTTTTATTGACAGTGACAAAAATCACTTCTGTTCCTACATCACTAGCAATAACATTGTACTGATAAATACAGTGCTTTTAGTCATTGCATGGTTTTGTGATAAACCTTTAGTGGAACAAGGCATTAAGATGAACAAGGAATTGAAGAAAACAGCAGAGTGGTCTAATCATTTTTTTCCATGACTGTATATGACTAAACATGACTCAACAGCTGATATTTTACTTAAAGTTGCTGTTTTTTAATAAAACTGATTTAATTTTAATTGAGCCGAGTCTCGAGACCAGGGAGATCAGTTTGTCACGGCCCGAAAGATTCATGCTCTGCGACAACGGAACAGTACCCTGTGTCTGTGACACTGGTTTCCTACGACAAGTACTGTTTAAGATTTGTACTCTCTGAGTTACTGCTACAAGTATACGCCTGTAAAATACTATAGCGCTATATTTCTGCCAGATATTGTACACCACGTAGAATATCCTCTTTTCCCCTTCCCTTCCTGACACGTATCATATCCGTGATTCATTTTTTTTCTCCCCCCCATCCTCCCTCTCCTCCCTCCCTGTCTTTGTAATATCAGATAGTAATTATCTCATTTAACAGTTGATTCCTCCACTCATTCATTCCCTGTTGGTCTGGTCCAGAGTAGATTGAAAATCATATTCATGTTTAGAATCGTTGCATTTCTGATGACTCTGTGGACCAGCATGTGGCTCCAGAACCGGGGCGTTCTTCTCTAGTTCGATTATCTCACCCCCTGCTCCACTTCTTCTCACCCTCCTCCCCTGTCGGCTCCTCTATAATAATCCCGTGTCACCCCCTCTGACAACACAGCCATCATCAGGAAAAAAAAAAAAAAAATGAAGGGAAATCCATTACTTTTATTAACTTCTCTCAAATTACACTCGTTTCAAATTGATAGACTTCTCCTAATACCGGCTTTTCAGAAATTAGGCTCGGAGCGAATCAATGAATATTGTATTTTATTAATCAAGTGAGCCGATGGTGGAAATAGGCCACCCATGGTGCCGGGTTCAGTGTCGATGGTCCCTACTGTAACTGCAGAGCCGTGGCACTTATCCGCCTCTAATGGTTCTGCAGTGTTTCAGTCCTACGGGAGGAGTTGTGCAGTTCCTCCGTGATGGGAAACACCACTCGATATTTGTATCCAGACGCTGTTTGATAAATCATCATCTTGTTAGCAGCACAAGAAGATGGAAAAAAAATCTAAGACTGGTGTTGGCTGAGTTTGGAAAGTCTTCTCAATGGAAAACAAGCTCTGTGTCAAGTCCGTCACTGTTTGGCAGTCAGACGCTACGGCTTCAAATGTCAGATCAAAAAAAAAAACTTGATGATTTCCACAGCAAATACTGACGTCTGATGGAGGGTGAGGAGGAGGGAACGCACTCTTCCTCGTCCGTGGTTGTTTCTTTTTTTTCACAGTGAAACTGACTCCGTAGTCTTGACATTAATGATATTTTTATTGATGGTTCTTGTCACATGGCGAGGCTGTTTAATGGATGTAAAACGCCTTGGGAAGGAGATTTTGTGGGTGTCCCATCGCTGTGGGTGACGCGCTCTCCTTCAGCAGCCAATTTGAGAACTTTAATATGTTCCTTCTTGCGGGGGTCTGTACAGTGTGACGGTTTTGCTTTTATGTGTTTGCGAGTGTGGTTTATGTGAGATTAATCACTCCGCTAATGGTTCGTGGATTTCACAGCATGAACTCATAGTGTGTGTTTGTGAGTGTGTTAGTAGGCACTGGGGCGGGAGATTAACTTTTTTAACGTTTTTTTTTTTTAGATTTTTTCTATCTGGAACTCTTTTGGATCATTTCCAGGGCAATTTTTTTATAAATGTTGGGAAACAAATCCTGTTTCGTCCACCAGGGTACCTACTGCTGGGGCTCAACAAATCATATTTAAGGCTTATTAAGACCTTTTTAATAGCACTTAGAATGCAATTTAATTCCAAGAGAGCCCCCCCGCCCACTGTATTTATCAAGCTATGTAGCATGACAGACCAATATTCATTGACTTTAAAAAACACTTTGTCAGACGTTCACTTTAGGTAAGTAATTTCCTATGGTTTGTAATCCTTATCTAATGTGGAAACTGGCTGTGTGTATGTGATATTAGACTCGTGGCTTCTCTCAATATTAGACTTGGCCCTTTTTTGAAATATTCATCATTCTGTCTGCACTGGCCTCTCTCTTCCTCCCTCCCTCCTTCCTTCCTTCACTCCCAATCGTGTATGAAAAGCATCCAACACACTTCAAAATCAGCGATTAATCAGTGAATATACATAAAATACACATTTTCCCCTCCAAAACACATAGTAACCATTCTATTTTTTACTAATATACATCATAGTTTCTACAGATTTCCAATTGCGTGTTACTTGTAAGGAGATCTTCACAGCTGGTCTGACACTGTTGGGTTTGTTATAAATGGAGCCCAACAGTTTAAATTGAATGAGACACAGCAGGTCGTCCAACCCCCAAAACCCTGATATTAACCAAAAGTAATGTTTGGAGTGAAACTGACTGTGTTTTCTTGACTTTAATGATATTTTTATTGATGGGTCCTGGCCAGGTTATGACAGTCAAACATTATTAGCTCTCAAGATAGACTCTCTGCCATTATGTGGCACAGTAAATTATATGTTAATGTACAATTGGGGCAGTCGGTGGCCTAGTGGTTAGGGGAGTGGACTTGGGTCCCCAGTTCGAATCCCCGTAGGTACTGCTGAGGTGCCCTGAGCATGGTATCGTCCCCACTCACTGCTCTCCGGGCGCCACTGATCACTTTGGTGATGGGTTGATCAGTGGGCCAGTGTGGCTGCAGGTTTTTGTTCCAACCAACCAGCAGCACACCTGAGTTGAATTTTCAATCAACTGCGTTTCCAGACAGCTGATTGGTCAACTAGTTTGCTCTGGTTCGGTTGGAACAAAAACCTGCAGCCACGTCGGCCCTTGAGGAACGGGTTTGACACCCCTGGGTTAAATGCAGAGGCCGAATTTCGTTGTGCCCTGTGGTGTGAATCACAACGTCACAATGACAAAAAAAATGTATTTAATTTCATCTTTAATTTGATATAAATGACACAGATAAAGGTGTTTTCCCGGGTAATGAAAATTCAATAGTACAATGCCGAGGATTTGGTGAATCTGCAAGAGTTGCACATGGGTTCGTGAGACGTTCTTGTCAGTTTTGGGGAAAGATGGCTGCATATATCAAATTTGGTTGATACTGAAATTAGAAATTAAGTGTTTCGACAAAATGGTCCTCGCCCCAGAGGCCAGGTCACAGTCGATGTTGTGGATATACAGGGTTTGGCGACTGGAGAAGATCAAGTCCCCACTTGGGTGATTCCAGTTGGATGGTTCTTGAGGTTCTGGTGTAGTGCAGGATAATAGGGTGGTGGTCCAAGGAATGGATAGATGGTGCACCGTATTGTGAGCCTTCCTGTGGGTGGTGAGCCTACAAAAAGTTATGTGGGTCGGGACGGTGCTATGCTCAGAGCACATCAGTGGCAACCTGGCAGCTGGTGGATTCGAACCTGAAGCCTTGAGGACCCAAGTCTGCTTCCTTAATCACTGGGGCACCACTGCTGACTAGGACTATATAAGTAAAAGTTATTATCGTACATCCGTGATCTACTTACTCACGGTGACACTACTTATGAGTCCTCCACCGCAGACCTGTGCGTCAAACCTGTGTGGAGTTCCCTATTGGACGCTGCTGATGACAAACTTCCTTGCAGGGGACGTTTCGCTTTTTGTGAGAATAGTTATTTAACAACTACGTCTTGTGATTCACTGAAAAAGGGGGCGAATTGTGCAGCGTTTGGTTAAAAGGAGGAATGTGACGGGGTCCAATTTCAACTCCACCTCCCACATCCTCTCTGATGGCTTCAAACGTGCGTCAGTTTTGGTCGGGGATCACTTCTGTTTGACTTCTAATGCAGACATGAAACACTTTTGCAGATTCCACACACATTTTGAGGTGTCTTAAATGCCCCTTTCACACACACACACACACACACACAGACACATATGCACGCACAAGCCTCACCGCACACACACTGTCTCTCCATCTTCCTGTCAAGTGCTGCACTTTTCTTCTGCTAGTGATTAAGTCCAAGGTCAACTCTATCACAGAGCCAGTGTTTGAGAGAGAGAGCAGCTCCGGGTGCCAGAGAACCTTCATTCCCACAGCCTTAGATGTCCCACTGATGGCATTCCCCTGTCATGCCTACCCACAATGCCCCTCCTTATACATCAGCCTATCACTACCCCAAGTCATTAAAGCCTTAAAATGACTTGCTTTTCTGTTTGTGTCTGCGTGAAAAATTCCCACCCTGAGGAGGATAGAGAGCGGGCCAGAAACATAACAAATGGAGCGACCGATGAAAAATGTGTCGGTGATGAAAAAGGTATGCATCTGGAGGATTTAATGGTGACGTGGTGTCTCTCCGATGTAAAGAACTTGGATGTTCCTGCTCTTAATTTTGGGGCCGTGTAGATTAGTTCAGCTGCAGCGCTCCGGTGGTTTCTGTTGTTCTTTTACTCCCCAAAAGGTTTGAACCTTTTGACAAATGCTATCATAGTTTGACAGAATTGGAGTGCGGACCGTACCTCATTCTTTTCCCTGTGTTTATGAGCAAATAAAACAGCCGGCCGTACGACAGCGAAGCTATTTAATACCATAACCAGAATCACATGTTCGCTTCGTCCTCGTGGCCTTGTGCAGCTGTGAGTGTTTAAAAAAGCTCCTCGGCGTAAATACGGCCCAACGATTAGGACGAAACAATCGGTAGCCTCTTTTTTTTTTTTTTCCGCATCTTTGTTAATTGGTCGGAAAATAGGTTTTAACGGAAGTCAAAGACTGACGGGTAAGATACAGGTTCTCCATCGACTCTGCATTGCTGTAGGAAAGGAGGTGTTTGGCTCTGCTGCAGTCCGACGGCCTCTTATCCCTCGGTCCTGACTGGAGCACGGAAAAATAAATAATCACAATGCCCTGTGTCAAAGTGATAACCCCCCGACACTGCATTTGTGTCTGTGCGAACCTCCTCCTGCGTGTGTTTGTGTGTCGGCGAGTGTGAAACTGTGCTCCTGTACATGTGAATTGTGTGTCAGGGTGGCAGGGAAGGATAAAAGAGATGGGAAGGAGAGAGGGGATTTGGAGGAAGAAAGGTAATGGGGTTGTGGGGGTCTGAGAATGAGTCCAAATTTTTAATGATTTTTTTTTTTTTTTTTTCGCTGCTGTATGCAGGAGATTGGGGGATTTATGAATATAATGAGCAGAGAATGGCCTGTGGATGATGTGTGTCTGTTGCAATAATAATTGAAGAATAATTCATTTAGCTCTAAGACTTTTAACCCCCAGACAGATGGGAGTTTTTTGAAATCTCTGAGGAAGGGGGACGGCTAGTGGGTCTCATTATTGGTCCAAGACGTGTCACTGCGCCGTCACCCATCACCCGGCGAGTTTGCGCATGCGGCCGTGCGTGAGGGTGCCTGTGTGGTCATTGGGCTTAGCGCGGTGGTGGGAACGCGGCGCTCTCTATCTTTCTGGAGCCTTTCTTGGCCGTGGAGTTTGTTATCAACGGCAACACACACACACACAGGATTAGCAGTTGAAAGGGGAGACAGGGGGGAGGGAAAAAAGTAGGAGGAAAAAAAAAAAGGGAAAGAAAAATACCTGATAGGGAGTAGATGGACAGCAGACAGATAAGAGAGGAGTTAACGGCACGGACGCAGACGCACTCTTACTCACTGATGAGCTCACCGGCCCATGACTGATGCACACAATGTATTTGTGATATCAGACCTGTGGTCCTGTCCAGTGTTTGACTTGGTCCTCTTTCAAATATTCATATTGTGTCTACGCCGGCCTCCCCCTCTGTCTCGCCGTGTCTCCCTTCTGTATGTAGTGATTTGATTGGTCCACAGAAGGATTGTCTCCTCGCTTCTTTTCTTCTCTCAGTCCGTCTGACTGAACTGTCTCAGTGGTGGGAAAGAATCGTGAGAAGAAAAACACACGCCCACACTCACGCCACAAGCCAAATGTGGACCCGAGTGCTCGCTACGTCTCATCTCGCCTCTCATTGTCACTAACACGTGTGGACACCTGAGAAAAATGTGTCAGGGCCGCAGTAGCAGGGCCGCCTGCTCAGTCAGTCTGAATCCGTCCGACTGTCGTGAAGGTGTGAACCTGTTTTGCTTCCCTTTGCTTTTATCTCCGACAGCAGAGTTTCCAGTTTCCTGTAGTTCGACTCCAACTCCAACTGATCTGCTCATAAACATGATGTTCACAAAATCTGCTGCTTTGTCTGACAGCGTCACGAAAGTCAATGTTTGTAATTTTCTCCAGTAGTTGAATTTCCACAAAAGACTTGTCTTTGTTTCCACTGATTTCCCTAATTCACCAACGGGGAAGTAAATTCATTTAGAAAATGATGATTTGACTACACTACACAGGAGAAGGAAATGGGCAAATTGTTCACTTAATCACAACTAGCTTCTTTTTTTTTTTTTACTTGGTACAATATTGATTGTAAACTGAGGAGAGTAATTGGTCGCTTACTGATATCTTTTAATTTCTAAAAATTGGGAAAATTGGGCCTGAACTTGGAGGCAGAACTCATTGGTTTGGACAATGATACCGATGAAGAACACTTGTTTGAATAAGTGGCATAGATCGGTGATTCTCAACTGGTGGTTCGTGGACCTGTTTTCATTGGGCCGCAGGCTTTTGCCAAGGTAATAATATCAAAAAATACGATTTTTTAAAATGGTTTTGAGAACAGTTCCTGAAGTGTAACTGAATGTTATTAATATGACAACCATTAGCATTCATCATCTTATCCGTTGTGTGTGTTTTAAGGGCAGCAGTCTCCACAACTGCCACCCAAATTGCCCGGATGGTGCTTAGCCTAGAGAACCTCCGTGAACCTGAAGTCCACTTCCTTAAATGCTGGGCCACTATCTGCCCCATAAATGTCATACTAAATGTGATCTAATGTAGAAAAATCATAAAGGAGTCATGAAGCCAGACAACAACTGGTATTCTTGATAATTATGAGTAGAAAAAGTGCAAAAATATGCATAACCAGATGCACCTTCTAAGCCTTATCTTGATTAAACCAATTAAGCTGTTAATTAAGTAACTTAACAGTTATTTGTTTTGTTTACTTCTCTTCCGCCTTCTGGTCACATTTAGAGTCAACCTTTACGGACATTGGGTGTAGCCAGTTTTGCAGATCTCCCTGCAGACACCAAAACGAAGCCACTCTGAGCAGCTTATAATTTTTACGTAGTAATTTAATCGTAGCGCAAACTTTCCACATCCAACATTTTCGCTGTTTACGACTTAGAAAAGACAATGTCTGCTCTGTGTCAGCGTTTAAAATGCCATGTAGCCGCCCCCCTGCGAGCTGGGACGCTAAAGTTGACGAACACCAACGGCCATGAACCTGCGCCGCGTTGGTGCCAGTGTTGAAACCGTGACATCATACCTTCTGCATGGGGTCCCGTCGGCCTCTGCTTCCTGCTTGGCATCACCCATTCTTGACTATGTGTAAATAAATGCGGTAATGGCTCAAGTGGTTATCGAACCAGAGCCTGGCAGAACACAGACGTGCATGTGCACACACACACACACACACACACACACACACACACACACGTACGCGCTCACGCTCTGCTCCAAATTGTCACATAGACTAATGTAATACAGTGTCAAATCAAGCTTTTCCAAATATTGAGCTCCAGCCTGTACTTGGCTGAGGGATAATGTACCTTTGAAGCAGCCAGTTATTTTTCTTCCATTTGAAGAAGTGTTTTGTGTTTGACCTCTGACTCAGACTCTCATTTCCCTGTTTGAGAAAGGCTTTTTAATTGAAGTGAGGTGAGAGCCAAATCTGCTCGCAGCGCGGCGATCTCCTGTGGTCACATGGACCCGGTTCAACAGCGTCTATTATATAGGAATGTGATGAAACCCGCAGTTCCCGTTTTATCAAAGTGAATACGTTCGACTCGGGACAAAATTCCAGAGTCTTTGATTTAGTGGCCTGGTCCAGAAACTGTCAGGGAAGGAAAAAAGAAAACGCTTTCCGATCTGTTGGACAAATGTATTATTTTCACTCTCTGTCTGTTTAACATATAAATGTTTTTACAGAAACATCTGTCAGTGTTAATTCTAACTTATGGTTAATGTGCGTGGAGCTAATGTACTCTAGCTGCATGCAGAAAGATTAAGAGTAAACCAAGCACAACACTGGTGTCCAATTGGTCGATCAAGATATGAGCAGACCCTTCACAGGGGCTGGAGTCAGTGAGCCGTCCTGCAGGTGGTGAGTCCACTGGAGGTTATGTTGGTTGGGATGATGCCATGGCAACCAGGCAGCGGAACCTCAAACCTGTCAGACCCAAGTCCGCTTCCTTAACCGCTTGGCCACCGCTGCCGCCCACGAGCAGGACAATAAAGAAAAAAAAAAAATTGTGATATGTATTAGCACTTGCACATAGAGAGCAATGGTTCTATCATTGGCCATTTACTCAGTTTACAGATTTACAAATTGTTAGGTGCCTGTAGGGGGTGCCAGAGCACTTTAGGGAAGGTAAAGTGCAAGGAAAAATAATCCAAACAAGCAAAAAATATGGAATGAAATTTTTTTACTTGTAAAACATTCTTTTTTATGTCAATCTGATGTATTTTTTGGTGAGAAAATTTTAAATCTTGAAAATGCAAACAGGAGACTGTAGATTCACCAAACTCAACTGCCTTAGAATTATGTTTCCATAAAAATATGTAATTCTGTGATAATGTAGGTTTGAACTAATTTTTGAGTCACCTCTTATCTCATTATGAACACCTTAAAATAAGATGCTTTTAATTGCTTTTTATTGTTGTCATTTCTGTATTTATACGTACACATATATAAATAAATATTTGTATTTATGAATTGCTATATCGTTATTTTTGATATAGCATTGTTATATATTTACTAAACCTTCATCTAATTTATATATCCTGGTACTTCACAGTTACATGATAATATATATAATATATTTTATATATATTTAACTAAAAAAACTGTGGTGTAAGAGTTTCACACTGGCTTTCCAAGCAGTTAACAGCAAGAGTGAGTTGAGTTCATGGACCTCAGTACATTTCATTAGTCTTTTCCGTCAAGGTTTTTTCCGTCACAGGAGTGTGTGTGCGCCGGACTTGTTAAAATGTTTATATAATCAGTCGTTCATTTACATTCACGGAGCAGGCAACTGCACGCTGGCCTCAGAGCAGCTGGATTTCTGCAGGTTTCACTGTTTTTACGAACATCATGAATAATTATTCAGGTGTAGCTGCCAGCTCAGGGGAGAGAAGACAAACTCTGCCTGGTTACAGACCACAGCCAACGAGGAGAAGACCTGCCAAACTCCTCACCAAATCTCATGCTTTCTGTCTCAGGCATTTCCGTCTGTTTTCCCTCTCCCTCTTTTTCCCTTTTTTTTTTTTTTTTCAAACCCCTATTTTAAAGAATAAAATAATCTTAAAATTCTCATTAACATATGACTTGTGGAAAACCACAGACTTTGTGACCAGCTCCACTGTGGAAGTGTGAGATTTTTTCTTCTTTTCGGTGAATAATTTGAGTAAATCCTGCGAGGACATTTGTCATTCAGGGCGTCTACCAAACGCCACGCTTTTATTTTGTAGCAGAACTTTTCCACAGACAGATTAACGGAGTCACCGTCTCAGCCGTGAATCTTTTTTCCTTTTCACTCAGGCATCTGCTACAGTTCCAAACACTCTTTAACCCCAGCTACACTCTCAGCCAATCAGGAATTGCCCCGTGTGCCCTGATTTCTCATTGGTCGGCTACATCAATGAAAGCGTTCCCATTGGCTGTAGTAAGAAATTTCTATTACACATAAGCAGTTTTGAAGATTTGGAGAACAAGTCGTTCTATTGATGTGGGAGGCTATTCAGAGTTACTGCAGGCGTGATGAGAATAAATACCGAAGTGTTTACGAAGTAGGCGGGGATCTCTGTGCCTTTTTGATAGTCGGACTGAGTTTATGAATACCTGTTCTTTACCTTGTCTTCTTGTGGGTCGGATTCACCTGCACTTTCTTTTGTTCTCAAACGCAAACTCACACTGACACACACACTGACATGGTGGAAACCATGCACACACACACACAAATCAGGCTCATTCTGCATGAATAATTTATCTCTTCCATTCGACACTGGCCACAGCGCACTGTGACAGTTTGTGTTTATATGTTGGTTTCATGCGTATTATTTTTTTTCCGGAGTCTCTGCTTGTGTATAATCCAGACAGGACCAAAGTCTGGACCCTGGGCCAAATCCGACCGCTGCCTAAAATTTTAACAGCCTGAAGCGTCATAAAATCAATCATGGATGCCCACATCAAAGAATAAACGCGTACAAAAAAGCTGTTTTATACTTTACCAGAAGATGGCAGTAGACCTGGGGCCTACTTTAAACACATTTTGTGCATCAAAATTCACTCATTAGTGATAGATATGTCCTGTCAATCTGTTAGTAGCCTTAACATTTTTGTTAAAACCCAATTTTTGTAAAAACCCTATTCTATTAATTCTATTGAATTAATAGAATAGGTCAACAGGGCTGCAGTCCCTGGTCTCACCACAAGGGGGCTCTTAGGTTGTTGATGAAGTAACTAAAATTAGTGGAGGTCTATTTATACTACTTCAAGTAGAGTATGAACTAGCAAAAATGTCAGATTAAAGGAAACACATGAGCAGAGCCAAAAAAAGAAAATTACGACCCACAAAATGCGAAAAATGTCAGAAATACTAAATAAGACACTTAGCTAACTAATAGATGGAGTCCTAGTCAGCAGCAATTAATATCTTGCCAATGCAACTACTTGGGATAAATAGCAACCAATGGCCACAGTTAGCCAGTCTGCAAGCAACGCAATCTCAAAGTGATGGTGACGGAAACGAAAAACTAGTGGCTTGTAATGCCACTAGCTATTTCAAATGTGCAAAAATGATCCGGAGGAACTTTTTGATTGTCTCGATCTCTTTTGCATGTTGGGGATAAGTTTATTTGGAGATGCGTTCAATACTGGTCAACTACACCTTTGTTTTGTGATTTACTTACTGTATAATCCATATTGACTTGGGTCGCAAAGGTTTGTGGATTTTAAAATGTGGATGACCAGAAAAATAAAAAATTGGGAAACACTGATCAACAGTACCTACAGAATATACGTATTTCCATTTCACTCAAAACTGTAGTGCGTCATAGATTGGTTCTGTGGCTGTGGATGTGTCAGTGCACCCGCCATGAAGGGTCCCAACCTGGTAATAAACCCCAGGCCTCAAAAAATGTTAATCCGGCCCTGTCAACACCAGGTAAATTCTGGGTCATTTAGAGTGAACTATTTTTACTATAAACAGAAGAGAATAGTTAATTTCCAATTAATGTGTTATTTTAGCTGTTAACAATTTCAGGGATTTCACGTTGGATGCTAAGATTTGATATAGGGGCCATGTTAGTCGTAAAAAAGTGCATCGTTGCTTCGAACTAAGACAAAAGACGTGTAAAGGTCTTTCATTAATGTTTGATTGCTTTTTGTAAGTGAATAATTGTGAAATGTAGGCTTTTGCAGGAAAACGCCAGAAGTAATTGACAATAAAAATCAACGAAATAACTTTTAGTTATAGAGTAAAAACCCAAACAGGCCATATCTGGTCTGGCAATAGTTACTTATTTGCGATACATATAATATAGTTACAGTCATGGAAAAAATGATTAGACCACTCTGCTGTTTTCTTCAATTCCTTGTTCATCTTAATGCCTTGTTGCACTAAAGGTTTATCACCAATGAACACAAAACCATGCAATGACGAAAAGCACTGTATTTGTCAGTACAATGTTATTGCTAGTGATGTAGGAACGGAAGTGATTTTTGTCACTGTCAATTAAAACCATGCAAAATGGCCAGAAATCAGCTCTGAAATTAAACTGAATTATGAGCCTTGTTTGTTGTTATTATATTTGTCCAGATTAATGTAGATTAAGTGGAAGCAGACTTTTAATTGGACAAGAAATTAAAGACGGAGTGGTCCAATCATTTTTTACATGACTGTACATATTTACATGTTCAATTTACAGTCGTAATGGTTGACAGAACTTCAGGCTAAATGTATATTTGACCAAATATGGCCATATATATAGTATATGTATATACACAACAACCGTCGTGCATTTGCTTTACTAACGTAGACCTGTTCAAAAGCCACAAAGAAAACCTGCCTCATGTTTATTTATTCCATCCCCGGCTCATCCTTTATCACGCTAGGTGTGGATCCAACTTTCTCAACGCGGAGTGATAAAACTGTGCCCACAGGCCGGGTGGAGCGGAGACAGCGAGGCAGCAGTTAGACTGAATTAAAGGCCGTTTTACTTTCAGCTCAGCGTAGCACAACACAACACACTCAGCCTTGTATTCACAGCCTCGTGTGCAGTTAATTCTCAGTGGGTGGGGAAAGAGGTGTGTTTACATGTGTTGTTACTTCACACAGCGAACTGTGAGCCTGATCCATCGGCCCATATGTCTTCATGCTGCTTGGTATATGTCACGCCTATGGAGCTGACAACAGTGTTCAGTGATCTCCACGCTGACTCCGAGCTTGTTTTCCCTTTAGCCTGGGCCATGACATTTACCTTGTTGCCTCCCTGGTGATTGACTGGAATATCATGCCTCTATTATCGTGCCTTCCTGGTGTGTGTGTGTGTGTGTGTGTGTGTGAGTGCGTGTTAGTCAGTGCTATAAGCATACATGAGTGAAAGTACACCTGTGTTTTCCTTTGGAAACCCCGTGTTGACTGGAGCATGAAGAGATGGTCGTTAAACTGTGTCATTGTGGGTTTAGGAGAGTGTGTCAGGAAGTTGAGATTCTTACTGGATTATCCTAAGCCCCCTTTCATAAGGTATTCACATCAGACCGAGGAATTAGTTAAAGTTGGTGAGACGAAAGGAGCGACTGAATGCATGTAGTGGCCCATAAGCTCTCACGCTTATGCATAAGCACAATGGTAAACAGAAACAGCACGACACTCATAGCTTTTGTCCATCCTTTTTTTTTCGCTGTTACTCTGCGTTGAGGGTGGAGTATATATTGAAAATGACCGGGAAGCTGTAGCTCAACATTTTAGACAGCTTGAAATGAAAAACCTTATTCTTAAGAGTCATAAAAATAAAGAATTGACAGGTCGTTCTTGAGATAAAAGTCGCGTTACGCAACTAAACGTGAAGTCTTTCTGCAGAACGTTTCACATCTCATGTAAGAGACTTCTTCATTTTAAGCAGTTAGTGGAGAGAACAGAAGTTGTACACAGGGGGCAGTTGGTTGCCCAGTGGTTGAGGACGCGGACAAGGCCCCCGGTTGGGGGGCCAAATTACCGCTGAGGTGCTCTGAGCATGGTATCATCCCCACTCACTGCTCCCCAGGTGCTTAAAGTTGCCTACCGTTCACTTTGGTGATGGCCGGGGACTAGTGTGTTGGGACGATACCATGCTAAGGGCATCATAGCGGTAACCTGGCGTTTGGGGTACTCAAACCGGGGGCCTTGCGGACCTAAGTAGGTTTCCTTAACCACTAGGCCACCAACTGCCCCGAATCTTCTTTGATGAGGTCTTGGTGATACCTCGCCAAGGAAATTTCCTAAAAAGAAAGAGGAATGTGTTTTCCTTCTCTCTGCGTGGGGTCCTTCAATCTATAGCTATCTACAAACGCCTGGAGGTTTCAAAATCCTACATCCTTCAGTCTCCATCGGTACCCAGTTTTACTGCAAGTGTATATTTCCATGAATAATCCGGATTGATTGAGATAGATCAATATAGCAGAAGTCTTTTGCACTACACACCAAATAAAAACTTTGGATTCTATTTCATCTCTGTTTAAACATTAAATAGTGAAACTGGGTCTGAGAGAGAGTCTTAACGGTTAATGCTCTGTGGTTGGTGCATGAGCGTCTGCATAAATCAAAGCAACATACATAATTAAGATGTTTGTGTGTGTTTCCTTCTCGTAGCTACGTAACCTGAGTGTCCTGGACCTGCGGCACATCTTAGAGCTGAACAATGAGACGGTGATGGAGGTGGTGAGGCAATGTCACAACCTCAGTTCCCTCAACCTCTGCCTCAACTGGAGCATCAACGACAGGTTGGTGGTAAAATTAAAAAAAATGTAACGCGTTGCAACCACTTTTGACCAGAAGGGTTTCTTTTGGCCAATATTGACATGTGAACTCTCACGTGGGTAGAAAATAAAAACATCAGAAGCGATAAATAGAATCGATCAAACAGAACTATTGACAGCCTGGTAGCTAATAGTGTACCGCTACCAAGGTTTTTCAATGGTCATTACCATATAACAGCTCTGGAGAAAATGATGAATGAATATTGGTGTTGCACCTTGCGCCTAAATGACTTGACTAATGCCTCATGAACGTCTCAGATGACAAGACTCATCGATTGGTAATATTTCACAGGTACCTAGCTCTCGGGTATTTATGGAAAGTGGTCGTCATGTCTAAGATATCTCGGTAATGTTCGCAGTTATTGCTTCGGCTTCAATAAGTGCAACCTTTGGAGGTCGTCTGTGTTGCAGTCGTCCTCAGCGTAACAAGATACAGGAGCCTGATTGGTTTATTAGCCGTGTTTCCACTGGTGAATAATTACACGTTTTTAAAGCCGAAACCCGACTCTGGATCTCTGAACACCACAGAGAGATGGTTACAGTGGCGGTAAATTTACACCTTGTTGGTGTATTGTTCACAGATTCAAATAATTAAAGAGGAGACCAAAAACAAGCGCGCCTCCTCTAGTAAAACAAACGGTTCCTAATGCAAACAGTGACGTGACAGGACGATGACAGCGGGATTCAACGGGAGTTAAAAGTACAACAGCGGATTCCTGCTTCTTTGTTTTTCTCCTGTCTTTCACTCGGGTCACCTTTCCGCTCCCACCGTATTTTTTATTTCCCGTCGTTGTCAAACCGAAGAGTCGGCACAGTGTGATGGGAAGAGTAAACCATCCTGGCTTTTATTTATTATCTTTTGTTTTATTCATATGTTTCTATATTATCTATTGATTTACAAGCTGAGGCTGAGGCTCCTCAGTCGACCGTACTGCCTCGCTGCAGTTAACACAATATTGAATGTGCCATGGCGGCATCCAAACAATAGGGGGAAGAAAGCTCTGCAGACGCATGTGTGCGATTGGAATCTCTCTTGCATTATTGAGTTTGTACCACATGTGTGGTGGGAACCTTATGGTAATGGCTCACCTACATCCTTTCAATGAAAAACATGGAGTTTGGTGAAATCCTCACAGGAGCACATGTCGTTATCAGCCTCTCTTCGTATAACACACATACACACACATTGGCGGTCTTGATTGATTCAAGGCTGCCTTGATTCAATAACGATATTTTCGGTTGGGGGGTGGGACGGAAGGTGCATTCTGCTTTTACCACGCTCGTTCGCACAGAGCAACGGCGGGAATGTTGGGATTTGGAAAAAACATGTTTTTGCGGGAGTTAGATTAACGCAGTATAAACGTTAAGGAGTGGATGCACGTGTGGGAGGATGAAACAAAGACTTTAGGGGGACTTTATGGCTACTCATGGCTGCTGCACCACCGTCACCGTCACCACCTCCACCAGGGACCTAACAATCCATCCAAGCAAAATCTGCTGCAGACACAATAGTGTGTGTTTGTGTGGCTTGACTTATTCGTACCATATTTTTCGGACCTTAAGGCGCCCTGTCAATGAACGGTCTATTTGAGTTTTTTTGTCATATTAAACGTTAGAATAGCTAAATATGTACAATATGTAAATATGCTACAAAACATAAAATTCAATGATAAACTTTTTTAGTTCGATTCTCTTCCACAAATCTTCATTTTCAGTGAGTTTTACAGTTGGGCGATGTTCTTAGCTAGCTAGAGATAATTCCAGTCTTGTAACACTGTCCAACTTCTTCTCCTTTCGGCTTATACCTTTCCTCAGGGGTTGCCACAGCGAGTCAACAATTTCCATCTCCCCCTGTCCTCTGTATCCTCAACCCTAACTTCAACTACCTCCATGTCCTCCCTCACCGTGTTCATCAATGTCCAATTTGGCCTTCCTCCTTGTCTCCTAACTGGTAGCTTTTGTTGTCTCGCATTTTTGATTTGGTCAGTTTTACGCTTGATGCCCTTCCTGATGCAACCCTCGCTATTTATCCGGACTAGGCACTTGCACAAAAAAAAAAAAAAAACACTGCCTTGTGCCCCCTAGTGGCTGGTTTCAAAACATTAAGCGGTGCAGCTTTAGAGCTTAAGAAAGTCATACTTTTTTGAAGTCAGTAAACAGTAAACACAGTACTGACACAGACAGTAAACAAATCTGTCACAGACAGTAAACAAATCCAAGGTGATCCATGTGCGACAGGTATGGAAAATAAAAAACAGATAGATATGTTCAGAAAGCATTACTATGAGGATTTTTTTGGAGGTCCCTAAAAATTCAGACAATCAGATGTAAGAGTTTGAGTTCAGGTTACAAAATATGTTAAAAATGCAACACATATACAGTATATAGTAGCCCAAAAAGCCCATTTTCGGTTTTCAGTAAAAAACTTAAGACAGCAGCCACTTACGGATTTACGGATGGACAGAGTGAAGCTCACTGGACACAAATGTTCGGTTTCTCTATGCCAGATGATGGGCAGGGACCAGCAGTGTCTAATATGTTCTGTGAGAACCTGCAAATGGTTCCATAGCGTAGCGGTCAGCATGTCTACACCAGAAACGGAGAGCACGGAGTCCAGTTCCCAGAGTGTTTGAGTTTTTTGGTCTTTGTCTCCTCATTGACTGTTTTCAATTTTGTCCAAGAATTTTTATTTCGGTGCCTCACTGATGTAAAGTTGGAGGAAAAGTTGACGATGATGCAGGTATTTGGAGTAGTTAGGCTTAGGAGTCAGGTGAATACCTAATGAAAAAGCCAGTACAATACACAAAACCCAGTTGGTGTGCGTGTGTGGGAGTGAGTGTGTGTGTGTGTATGCATACATTTGTGTGTCTGTTGTGTTCACGCCGACTGCTTCTCAAGGACTCGGAGCACATAAAAGCCTCCAGTCATTGGTCGCTTTATTGTCACATTTTACAGTCACACAGTTCGGAGTGGAGCAGACTTGTATAAAGGGGAAGAAAACTGGCTGGGTGGTCGTCACGCTGTGAGGAATGTGGAGGCCTGTGTGTGTCTGTGTGTGTGTGTGTGTGTGTGTGGAGTGCATATGTGAATCTAATCCAAAGAAAGGGAAGGGTTGGGAGAGCCAGATGACAGGAAAAGGTGAGAATTTTGCTAAAAATGTAAAAAAAAAAATCAATCCTCACAGTTTGCATTTAGCAGACGACATACAGAGGAGGATTAACATTATCATGTGACTCCTCTGGGAATCCAACCCAGGACTCTCTGTTTCCAAGGCAGATGTTCTAGCTGCTGTGGAACAATAGCAATACAACGTTAATGAGATAAATGTAGTAGTGGGTAACCTGTGCTACCTCTTTACCTTACCTATAAACTTGTTTACTTTGACCTTGGAGACTGAGAATGAAAATCATTTTTATTTTTCATCCATCTGTCCTTCTCTGAGTAGCAGTCTAAGTAACACAGGAAGGTTTACAGATCTTCTGTGAGGACAGATCTACACTCTATAGATCAGGGGTGACAATCATATGGCCTGCAGGCCGGAAGCGGCCCGCAAGGAGGTTCGATCAGGCCCGCAGAATAATTTGAAAGCGAAAAAATACATAAAAGACATGGATTATTTTCTTTTTTAATTAAATGCAATCCACAAATTATCCTGTAGGGGAGGCATTGTTTTGTCAGAGTTGAAGACAATCCTCATCTGGCGTGATATTTTAGTTATTTACAGCTGAGTATGCTATCGTTTTAACGGATTGGCCCACTGGCCTCAGATCACCTCCATGACAACCTGGCACCTGGTGGATACCAACCTAGAACCCTCCAGACCGAAGCCTGGTTCTTTAACCAAACGAGGCCACCACTGCTACATATATCATAGTACAAACCGATTCTATAATTTGGACAAGTTTGTCCGGCTAGATTGTAAAGCTTTATAGGCCATAACTGGCCCCCGAGCCTTAGCTTTCCTATGTCTACACTAGTAACCTGTTGAAGTAGAGGGTGCAGTATGGAGTATTGAGACAAACATAAAGACCCATGGTATTTGTCCAACTTTGTCTTATGTACACATCGTAACAAACTAGAATATTGGAATTTTTATGCCCTTGTTTAATTTTTCCTGGTTCAAAAGGTCAAAGTGCATCCAAAGTCGACTAAGCAAAAACACACACTCGCACACTCGCCATTACAGAATGACTGTCCGTCACATTAGCACTCTGAGGCTACAGCTGGCGCGGCGTGTGTGTCTATTGCTTAAATGGTGAAAGTGGACTTTGAGCAGGTAAACAGGCAGAGGAAATGACCCTTTATTTCCAGGACCAATTTGTTCCCCGTCAACGGGCCAACGGAAAGACACAGCCCAGCGGGGGGTGAAGAATTTCTGTCATTTCTTCCCCTGTGGTTTTTCCAACTCCGCTCTTTTCTTTCTGTTTGTCTTAAGTAAACAATGTGTCCTGCGGCTGCTCCATCTTCTCCTGCAATCGCCCAAAACACAGCATCCAGGTATGTCAATGTGAGAAATGATGACCAAATATGGACTTCCCATTGTCACAGTCCGACAGGCAGATTGTGACAGTGGGACGCCTATCTTTCGCTCGTCATCATTTCTCGCGGAGAAGGGATGTGATGTGCAGCAGGTGGTCATTGTGGGGCCCTGTTATTTCTCCTCCACTGACGATAGGAGACCAAAGTGGGTTTGTGTTCAAATGTCACCGAGTTTGGAAAGTGGGGAGTGAGATGTGATCAAAGTGAAATGGCAGAGCAAATGGCAGCACTCACTTTTCAGAAACAAGACCAGAACACAATGTCAGAGTTAAACGGTTTCTCTTTCTCTGCTCCGCGACATTGTTGCTTTCAAAGAGACTGTTGTTCAGCGCGTTTGGTTTGGCTGCGAGTAACTGTTACTTTTGATTGAGGATGTTTCTGCTGAATGGCTGCGTTTGGTATTCGCTCAATGGTACTGATGTCATACAGCCATTCCTCCATCCATCAATCTATATATCCGTCCACCAAACTTCTGTCTTATCCATCCATTTATCCATCTATCCACCAACGAAACCACACTCCTATTCTTTGAGCTATTCATCAAACCCCATGTTCATCCAGCTAACCACTTAACCTAAAAACCTTTACCAGTAAACCACCACACCCTCCAAACACCCACCCATCCGTCCGTGATACATAACCAGTGTGAAGGAGTCAACTTCAACTTTAACTTTATTTATAGTGTCAAACCATAACAACAATAATGTATAATAAACAAGATTCAGTAAACAAGAAAATACCCCCTGCCCTTATAGCCCCTCACACTGGCTGAGGAACGACTCAAGGTGATGGACAGTGGAGGGGATACTCACTCAGGACGGACAGGGGAGCAAATTCAATGTATCTACACAGGTTATCTACACTAAGGTTCTTTAAAGTCCTTGCAGTCGAAGTCCTGGGTCGAGAACACAGACTATAGGATGCTAAGGGAGTTGGGCCATGATTTAGAGGCTAAGTCCTGAGTCCAGTTTACGGCCTTGGGGTTCTGGTGGGATTTATTGGGGGGGACAGAAACTCCAAGGACTTAAGGCCCCCGGCCAGATACGTTAGAGTGCAATAGAGGAGAGCAAGGGGGCAGTTGGTAGCCTAGTGGTGGTTGGTTGCTTAATGGTTAAGGCAACGGACCTTGGCTCCCGGTTTGAATCCCTCCACCGCCAAGTTATCGCTGAGGTGCCCTGAGCATGGTCCCCTCCACACTGCTCCTCCTGCTCACTACGGTGATTCGTTAAATACAGAGGCATAATTTCCTGAAGGATACTCCCGAGGAATTAACAGAGCTCTAAAAATAAAATAAATAAATAAAAAGAGAAGTCTCGATGTACAAAAGGACCCCCGGCGCTGCATATCTAGGATCTTAACAAGGACCCGAGGTCAAGCTACAGGGCCCTACCGGAGGAGGTACGGCCGGTTCTGTAGGGTACTATCGGCAATGTCAAAAAGGAAGGTCTTCAGTCTAGACATGAAAATAGATTGAGTTATTAATATAATTTATAATAACAACTAATAAATATTGAGTCGACCTCAATAATCAATTCTAAATGTTGTTTCATCTCTGTTGAAAGTAGAAATTCTTCATCCGTTAATCAATTTTACCTCTGATTGTGAGCAATCAGAGGTCAGTTGTCCGCTGTGGTCAAGGCTAAGAGCAGATGTTTGAAGTCACTCTTCTAAACTGACTCATTACAGTTGGAGGCTGTGGGTCAACATTGGTCCTTTTCCTAGACTCCCCCACTGTTCATTCAGACTTTTCCTTTGTTTGCATCCATTCTGTTCTTCATTCAGACGCATTAATATTCATCTTTTCTCTTTATTAGCTTTTCCTCCAGGCAAACATCCCATGCATATCTTCATCACAAATCACAGCCCAAATTGGGTGTTCTACATTTTTCGTCCCCGCTCACAGAAATCTGACTGGATGAAAGATGACTCCGGGCCCTCGCTGACTTTCAGGAGCTTATGAAGCAAAAAATAATTGGAGGAAAGTTTCACAGAAACACACTTACTTCAAAATTGGAGTGTGGATTTGGAGCTGTTTTCATTGGAGGCCTATTCCAAATAGCTTCTGTAGCAGCCAGCTGGCAGATTTTACAGCGCCGACATTAGTGTTAAATCCCACAACTGAATGATATGATACATGATACTTCAGTATGATCAACGATGTGTCAAGTAACAGCAGGGTTCTGTACTTTTTTGGGTTAATGCGGTGAGGGCCAGGATTCATGTGGGCTGCTGCTCTGCACATTTCACAGGTGATGTTAGTCGTACAAATGAGTTTGACTTCCCCATTAACACAATATACTGCGAAGTTCCTTATTTACTTCTTTCTTCAACACCCGCGGCAACATATTTGTTGCTTTTTATCCATTGACCTCAAAGTGTATTTATCATTAAGAGAAAATCTCTTTTTGGCAGAGTTATATTTTCTTCTTATTCCAACTTCCTTGAATCCTTTTTTTAAAAATATAATTTAATTTATCTGCTCAATGCTTATATTTGTTAATAGTTATCTTTAGAACACTCATCAGGACAGATTTATTCTTTAACCTTAGGCTTTGCCAGCATTAGTCAAAAGTATTTTGACAGAATTTAAAAGTTCTTCCCAAAACTGTATAAAAAAATATATTTTTAACGTAAGATGATGGCTTTTTTAAGACATTTTATTGTCATTGAAGTCACTGAACAAGAAAAACACAAATTTCTTTAGAATTTCAACATACAGTCATGGAAAAAATGATTAGACCACTCTGTCTTTAATTTCTTGTCCATTTAAAAGTCTGCTTCCACTTAATCTACATTAATCTGGACAAATA
>JAFBJS010001676.1:211644-224061 GCA_016785265.1 Paraplagusia blochii | reverse complement strand
GAATGGACTTTATAGTGCCCTTCTTTTATTTGTAGACATTAAAGAAATTTTAGTTCTTTACTTGCTAATGTTTAATTTGCCCGCCTGTCTGTCCTGGGTGAGGATCCCCTCCACTGTCGATCACCCTGAGGTTTCTTCCTTTTTTTTCCCTTTCTGGGTTTTTGGGAGTTGTTCCTCAGCCGGTGTGAGGGGGGCTATCTCTATATATTCTTTTTTATTCTTGTTT
Source organism: Paraplagusia blochii (assembly GCA_016785265.1). NCBI lineage: Eukaryota > Metazoa > Chordata > Actinopteri > Pleuronectiformes > Cynoglossidae > Paraplagusia > Paraplagusia blochii. Next base: position 223,835 of record JAFBJS010001676.1, on the reverse strand, counting down.
TTATGCATGCATGCTTGTTTGGAAAGTGCCTTGAGATAACAGTTGTTATGATCTGGCACTATAAACAAATAAAAGTTGAAGTTAAAATAGCTCTGCTGCAGACTAACCTGTATCTACATAGTGGAATAAGAAAAAGAAAAATGGAGAAAGAAACCACAACACCACTTTGGACAATAACAATCTGCAAAATTAAATTATTCAAAATGTTTTAGTTGTCAGCAACTGGACTTCTTGTTGGTTTCATTTCTGAACTTCATCAGTTTCTGGTTGTTGTTGGAGGGAACTCTAGTAGTTCTAATTATTTTCTCTTACAGAAAACAAAAGACTTTATAAGTGCCGTGCATCCACTGGTACTGTGTGAGCAACTTTCTGGGACCTTTCTGATACAGTCCTTGATCTACGAATGTTTCTTCATCTTGGAATAAGAGAAAAGAAAAAAGGAACTCAGTTGTTAAAAACAAACAAATATCAACCTTTTAACAAAGGTTAAATGTATTTCTTTTTATTTTACAAACTGAGCTCCCTTGGTGCATTTTTATTGTATTATTTTTAAGAGAAGTTTGATTTAAACAACAAGTGTTATTAATGCATGAAAGGTTAAATCAATCTAATGGTCAAACCTCTAATTTCTTTGATTACACATCCACAGATGGAGGAGAGGAGTTACCTGAACATTAGAAACAGTTGTTTTTCTCACAGATGTATTTCTCACATCACTTTAACTATTTGTGATTGGTCTACAAAGTAAATCTGCTGGTGATTGATCTATCAGTGATCCACCCATCACTGATATTTGATCAATCTAGTGTCGATACTGTAATGTGGATTTTTATGGATTTCATGGAAAACAAAAAATAAGATTCTGGAGAACTTTCAGAAAAATTTGATTTTCAGAAAATAATGTTAAATGATCAATATTTTTAAATTATGTTGTAAAGTTTCCATAATCAAATAAATAATCGACATAACTTTAAACTGTTTTGATAAAATGTTTTATTTAATAACATTTGAAAAAATATATTATACATTTTATTATTTTATATAAAATTACTTTTGTCAAAAGACAGGTCCTCAGTGGGACTGATCTCACTTGTCTCACTGGTCTAACCCTACAGATAAATGATCTTATGAGACTTTCCAACCACATTTATCTCTATTAATATATCATCATTATAAAGTGAATATAAAATACATTGGTATATTATTTTCATTAATTCATTCATAATCATTAATCAATATAATATATTATTCAATAATATTCCATTTTTTTCATTACTATTCTTTTTTTTTTTTTTTTGAAGAAATTCTTACTTCGCACATCAAGGATGTGGTAATAAAAATAAAAAATAAAGACGGTCAAATCCTTCACAGATCTTTTGTTGCAGGAAAATAGCCATGGAGATGTTGACCATATGTGTGGGTTTATTGAGGAATCATTGACTTTGGAGGAGAGTGAGACAGTCTGACAATACACTATGATACAGTAAAACACAATTCAGTCAGTTTAATAAGGAAAAGAACATTTTTATTTATCAGATCCTTCTGATTATTATTTTAATTGGATCAATGGTCCTCCTCCTCCTCCTCCAGAACCTCAGCTTGGTTCACGTGTTGGCTCTTTACCATTGGGCTAATGTTTGCTCGATCTGTTCAGGAAATTGTTTTTAGAGCCTCCATCAGGTTATTCTCCAGATTTTCTTTTACATTATCCTTCCAAATTTATTGAATGCATTATAATAATGATGCTGACAAACCTTGTTTCAACGCCTTGTTCAGGAGAAAGTTCCATGTCCTGACCCATAATCAGGTCCCAAAGGAGTCCCCGATATCCAAAGAAAGAGCCATATTCATCTGCTGGTTTCTGTATTCAAAATAATTTGTAAAGAAAAATATCACATAAATTGGTGTCAGTGTCAGGAAAAACTACTGCTTTTATTAGATCTCCTTCTTATTTAAACCTTTACTAAAACTATATTTTTTACACAGCCACGTAGCAGAAACATGGATAAACTTTTTGGAACAATTCTGATACAGTCCTTGATCTACAAATGTTTCTTAATCTTTGAATGACAAAGATTAAAAACACAAGCAGTAAAGTGTAGAAGAAGAACTCACAGGTCTGGCTGCCACCTGAGATAATACAATGGTACCAATGACCAGTGTCAGGATGAAGAGCTTCATTTTCCCGTTTAAACGACCACAGTGAGTCTTCAAAGGTTTAATGCCACTGACGCTCCAACCTCCTCCATATCAACCACCTGAGACAGAGGTGGGAGGGTGAGATAGAGGGAGGAGAATTAGAATTTCTAGCTGAGAGGGAAAAAAAAACATTTTATAATTTTTGACACAACAGTTTATTAAAAACAGCAATGGCCAAAAGTCATAACTAGAAAATTATAATGTAGCCTTGAAATATCCTTGACATATCTATGCTCAATCCTATATATATATGTATATGTATATATATATACATATATATATATATATATATATATCCTTGACATGTCTTTAACATATTTATGATGCAACCTCTATATATCTTAAATGTAAGGTGTGTTCAATAACCACTCCTATTATGTCCAATATTCATGCATACATTCTATACTAACTGTCATCACTAAAACACTTGTAAAACCTACTTGTATATTGTTTGATTGAAATGTTGTATAGTCCATATTTGAAAAAAAAAAAAAAAAGTTTTTCTATTTTTCATTCTTCAATTTGTCCTGGACACATTTTTGCCACATACTTGAACTGTCTATAATTTAACCTTGATATATATTCCTCAAAAATCTTCAAAATAGATTTGATGTATCCCAAGTATATCTTGGTAGTAAATATATATCACATACATCCTAGGATGCTTCTCCTTCATTCAGCCAGGGTGAATGTAGCCTTGGCCAGGAGGATTTGATGTCCTCAGGTGGCATCCACCATTCATCAGCTGTTACGACCCTGAACCACTTCAGCCTCCAGGTGGTGGGTCGGCAGTGGTGGCCAAGTCACTGCCCATCTCCTCCTCCTGGTTTCCAGCTAACCTCCTCTCTCCTACTCCAAAGCCAGCAAGAGGCCTTGTCCACTGCCTACACCATCCTGCGAGCTGCAACTTTTCTTTCCCTCCCTGCCAGTCCGATGGCTGTGAACATTCTCCACATCGAATGGGCAGGGAACCCTCAACAGCCGACCTCGACTGGGAACAGCCATGCCTGCCAACTCTTCTCCCTGCACTCCTGCAGAAGGTCTTAATACTTGGCACTCTTCCTTTCGTTAGCCTGCTCACACCCCTCTTTCCATGGGACAGTAAGCTCTATGAGAATGGTCTTCTTAGTTTCTTCCAACCACAACACCACATCCGGCCTTAGGGATGTCTGGATGAACTGTGGGAACTTCAACCTTACCCCCAGGTCGACATTCATTTCCCAGAATTGGGCCTTATGCGGCAGACTGGATTTTGCTGTGACTGTGCATGGTGGCTTTTCTCCCTCCCTCACAAACTGGATTGCTGTTGTCTTCAGATGTTTTTGCCGTTTCTCTCTCTTCTGCTCTATTCCTCTGTCTGCTTGTCTGTATTTGCTATGTTGTTCCGATCGGCCAGTGAGGTGTCAAACCACTTTCCGAGGAACTTAATGGGATTATTTTGTAATGATGGGATCTCTTCCTCTTGTACACACCTGAAACCGTTGGTTAACTTTCCCTTTCTGATCACCATGCTGCAAGATTTCTTTGGCTTGAACTTCAGTCTGGCCCACGTTGCCATTTGCTCCAGAACTGTTAGAACCCATCTTGCATTATTGGGGGTTGTTGAATGCCTGACTCCATCTTTGGGCCCTTTGCTGAAGATTTTATCAGCAAGTTCATTCCCATGACAAACAGGATGGGGGAGATTGTACAGCCAGTCATAATGCCCTTTTATAGTCTCTGCCATTGGGTTGTGAAATGGGTCGCCTTAAATCGCAATTGGATTCCACCAAAGTAGCTGGTGTCCCTTGATGTGTTGAGGGATGTGATAGTGATCAAGAGCTTTGTTGATAAGAGCATGAGGGATAGAATCATATGCATTAGCCAGATCCAGGCAGGCTTCTGTTAGATTGTCGTTTCTGGTCTTGGCTTTGCGGATCATCTGACTGAGAACTGTATGTTCCAGGCATCCAGAAAACCCTGGAATCTCTCCTTTCTGGATAGCAGTGTAGATGTAGTTGTTCTCAGTCATGTAAGAGGTCATTCTTTTGGCTAGTACAGAGAAGAAGATTTTGCCTTCGACACATAACAGTGAGATGGTTCGGAATTGCTCAATGGTTGAGGAGTTCTCTTCCTTAGGCACAAAATATCCTTCTGCCCTTTTCCAAGATGGAATGGCACCCTTTTTGTAGATTCTTTGGAACAATCTCCACATCCTCCGAAGGAGCATCAGGCAATTTTTATATATCTTACATCAGGGGTGTCAAACCGGATCCACAAAGGGCCGGTATGGCTGCAAGTTTTTGTTCCAACCAACCAGCAGCACACCTGACTTGAATTTTCAATCAACTGATCTGAGTCTCCAAACAGCTGATTGGTCAACTAGTTTGCTCTGGATTGGTTGGAACAAAAACCTGCAGCCACAGTGGCCTTCGAGGAATGAGTTTCACACCCCTGCTTTATTTGGTATACCGCTTGGGCCAGGGGCAGATCCTGTTCTGGCCTTCTTGACTACCTCTTGGACTTCTTTCCACATTGGTTCATCAATATTGAGCCCCTTTTCTGGCGGCTGATATCTGGGTTATTGTCCAGGGACTGGTTCCTGTAATGTCATTGTGGGTCTCCTTCAGGAATACCTCCACATCTGCTTTCGAGTCAACTTACCTGATTTTGTCTCTCCTAGAAGTGTTCTGATGAATCGGAACGGGTCTTTGATAAACTGTGCCTGTTTCTTCTCTCTGCCCCTTCTATTCATCCATGTGCATTCTGCTCTTCTGAGTCTGCATAAGTAATCCCCGAGTTGGCTCGTCAGTTCCTTGATGCCTTCATTAATTAGGGCTTTCTTGAATTGTTTGGAGAGTGACTTAATTTCTCCCCTGATGCGTTTGATTTTTCTCTCCCTTCTGCTTGGCTGGTGCGCAAACTTACTTACCTCTTTCATTTTTTCTACACCAAACCGCTCTATTCCCAGCTTGTAAGTTAACGTTGTGAGAGTGCTAACTTTCCCAGCTAGTGTGGCTTCTAGCATTTTGTCGAGGTCTTCATCCAGTTGGTTCCATTCTTTGTTGCCACATATCTTGGGCCATCTTATCCTCTCCCTCGCAGAGTGTGGTTGGCTTGCTGGATAGGCATCTGGTATGTCCCTCCTGAGGTCTTGGGGTAATTGAGGTGCTGAGAGATCTCCAGTGCTGTCCTGCCTAGAGTTCTCCTGCATCTCACAAAGTGTTACCACTGTGCGCTGCACCTGCGCCACCCCTTTTCCACAGGTGGTTAGGCTCCGGTGGATCTTGAGCCCTCTTATGTTCTCTGTGTCCATAGTCCGTTCCTGGCCGTTACCATTGAATCCATCCGGTTGAGTCCCTTACTCCCCTCACCCCAACACACCCCGCCTTCAGGAGACTCTACATCTTCAAAATATTTTTGATGTGTCATTGATATATCCCTGATATATCTATGTTGTATGCTTGATGCATCCATAACATTTATGACATATCTATAATATGTCCTTCTTATATCCTTAAAATATTAACAATGCATCCTAAATATATCCTTGACATATATATCCTTCGTGAGCGTGAGAATATATATGAGGTGCAATGCAATATAGGATATATATGAGGTGCTGGAGCTTGCAATGCAAGCTATGGGTGTCATTGCCAACCAATGTGGCACAACCTTGGGCACATTGGTGCAGGCGCAGCAACAGGTGTGGCTGGCCCAATCCCCCCTCCCCGAAGTTTGTAGGAATAATCTGAGGCAACTTCCCTTTGGCACCTGGGCAGGTCTTTGGACCAGCAGCGCAGGAGGCCTTCAACAGACATATGTCTGATACCGAATCTCGTCCCCATCATGTGGGTGTAAACCCTGTTTTCAGACCTCCATACATCCCTGCTGCCACCCGCCTTGGATACATAGCGCCAAGGCCTTCCCGTCAGTGTCAGCAGCTGCCTGGCTATGCCGCTGCCACTACCAGGGATGATGGTGCACTACTGTGGGTGCGCTCCCGGCAGGCAGGACCTTCCCAACAGGCGGGCCCTTCCTGCCATCATCGCACCCCCAACCCCCCAGGAAGACGCAGATGTAAAAATTGACAGGCCATGGCCGGCGACAGGGGTTTACGCACAATCAGTTGGCATATTGGAGCACAATGACTTCCAACCAATGGCTGCTTGCGTTGATGGGGTGTCAACGGGATCTGGCCCCCTCAGTTACGTACACTGCACATCAACACTCTGGAGTTGATGGCAGTGTTGTTGACCCTGTGCCACTTTCAGACGCAGGGCAGCATACCTGCCCGGATGTCTGAAATGTGTGGCAGATACATTGTCACACGGCAAAGTGTGTCAAGGAGAATGATGCTTACACCCAGACGTGGTTGCTCAAATCTGGAGGACATATGGCAGGACAACTGTGAATCTGTTTGCAAGTGTTCAACACAGCACAACAACCCAGTGCCTGAGGTGGTTTTCCCTGAGGAAGGAACCGGCAGCGATCGGCCAGGATGCTCTGGCTCACAGCTGGCCGCAAGTGATCCTTTATGTTTTCCCTCCCCTTTCACTGTTGTGGAGAATCCTTTGTCGCATTCGCAATCACAACCACTATGAGTTGTTGATAGCTCCTCATTGGCCCTCCAGACCATGGTTCCCCCTTCTACTTTCGTTAGTGGTGGGACCCCCTTGTCAACTACCCAGCCGATCCGACATGCCAACACAAATGGAGGGCCGGATTCTGCATCCATGCCCCGACTGTCTGAAGCTGTGGGTGTGGCCCCTGGGCCCCCTGTGCTATTGTTGGAATGTTCAGTGGGGACCAGGAACGCTCTGGTAAACGCACGGGTAGAGTCCACCCGCTGCTTGTATGCAAACAAGTGGAAGGGGTCCGGTGATTGGTGTTCGGAACGCAACATTGACCCCTTCAATTGTTCTGTTCCCCAGGTTTTAGATTTCCTGCAGCATCTTTTAGAACTTGGCAGGGCTGCACCAGCAGCAGCATTAGCAGCTCACCGCTCGGCAGATGATGCAGTTCCACTTGGTACACATCAACTTGTGGCAGCTTTCTTGAAAGGAGCACTCCGCCTTAATCCTCCTCAGTCAGTTATATTTCTTACATTTTTTATTATCTGCTCCTCCAGACCATCATTGCCCTGGGGACTGGGTATTGCATGTCATCTATTTAAAGTCAAATATAAAACAGACAGGTTCATATTTGTTCTTGACACATAAAATAAAAATTCTGTAATTATTTAATTAGTATTTGGTCATGTGTTTTTAACAGTTAATAGGTCTGTTAATATGTCTGCATGAAATGCAAATGAAATAAGAAAAAGAGAAAGATACCAGAACACCACTGTGAACAATATGAATCTGCATGTGAATTAAATTTAATATGAATTAAATTATTAAAAATGTTAAAAATAAAAAATTTCAGCAACTGGACATTTCATTTCTGAACTGGTTGATGTCAGAGGAAAACTCTAGTAGTTCTACTCCTCCAGACCACTCCCTTCACCACTGGACAAATGTTTGAAGACTTGTTTTGGTCACACTTTATTGAGACGGAAACTGCTGCTGATGTCAGTGAGCAGTTTCCATGTCACATATCCACATGTGAACATATCCAGACATTGTTGTGGTCACACCTGTGTATAGAAGACTTTCTTTGGAACTTATGAGCAGTTTAACTCCCTAGGATGGGATCTCAATGTAGATTAGTCATTAGCAGACAATTGATGACACAGACAGCCCCCCCCATCCAACATTGGTTGTCACTCCTTGATCCAACCACCTGTCCTCCTTGTAATATAAAATATGCACATCTTAATCTTTAAAAACATGTCTCTTTTCTTTAAAGTGTAAATAACTTCTAGAGTTCCCCCTGGAACTGACTCATATTAAAGTGTTTTATTTTCACAGACATTAAAAGCAAACCAATGATAAAAGCTGATCTTTCTTTTTATTATTTTCTCTAACAGAAAACAAAAGAGTTCAGAATTGCCGGGCATCCACTGGTACTGGCTGAGGAACTTTCTGGGAACAATCAAGTCGTTGTTAGAGACTTGATTGAGACTTATAGTCAGGTGATTGGTCTATAAAGTAAATCTACTGGTGATCTATCAGTGATTCATTAGCTAGCGACAGATCTATCAGAGATTCAACCATGAGTGATATTTGATCAATCTAGTGTTGACGTGTTGTTTTTATGGCTTTCATGGAAAAACAACAAAGTAAGATTCTGGAGAACTTTCAGAAAAATTAGATTTTCAGAAAATAATGTTGAATTATTAATATTATTAAATAATGTTGTAAAGTTTCCATAAATGAATAAATTATCAACATAACTTTAAACGGTTTTATTAAAAGTTTTATTTAATTAAATTAAAAAATATATTATACATTTTTATAAAATTAAAAGACAGGTCCTCAGTGGGACTGATCTCACTTATCTCACCTGTCTAACCCTACAGATAAATGATCTTGTGAGACTTTCCAACTACATTTATCTTTATTAATATATCATCATTATAAAGTGAATATATAATATATTGATATTTTATTTTCATTAATTCATATTCATTAATCAATGAATATTCAATTTTTTCATTACTAGTCATTCTAAATTTATAGCATTTTTTTTTTCTTTTTACATTGCAGAAAAATGTGGTGAGTAATAAAAATGAAAAATTAATTACGGTCAAATCTTTCATAGATCTTTCTGATTTGTCTTTCAAAACAGTCGCTATGTCCAAGGTCCATCCTCCAGTTGATCTACAAGTTGTTTGTTCCTGGTATGTCTTGGTTCCTGGTACCAAATCACAGGAAAATAGCCATGGAGATGTTGACCATATGTGTGGGTTTATTAAGGAATCATTAACATTGGTGGAGAGTGAGACAGTCAGACAATACACTATGATACAGTAAAGGAAAAGAACATTTTTATTTATTTGACTGACAGCAGAAGTCCGGAGCTACTGACAGCTGCAGATCATTAGGTTGTCAGTAGATCCTTCTGATTATTTGTTCAATTGGATCAATGTACTCCTCCTCCTCCTCCTCCAGAACCTCAGCTTGGTTCATGTGTTGGCTCTTGACCATTGGGCTAATGTTTGCTTGATCTGTGCAGAAAATCCTGGTTAGAATCTCCATCAGGATATCCTCCAGATTTTCTTTTACATTATCCTTCCGAATTTATTGCATTTAAGGCATAAATAATATGCCTTAACATAAATAATGATGCTGACAAACCTTGTTTCGACGCTTTGTTCAGGACCGTTCTGACCCCGGTCCTGACCCCGACGCCGGCGAGTAATGGTCCCCTGGAATAAGCCTAAAGAGACATAATGAGTTCCTACTGGTTTCTGTATTCAAAATAATTGGTAAAGAACAATATCAGATAAATTGGTGTCAGTGTCAGGAAAAACTACTGCTTTTATTAGATCTTCTTCTTTTTAAACCTTTACTAAAACTATTTTTTTACACAGCCACGTAGCAGAAACATGGATAAACTTTCTGGAACAATTCTGATACAGTCCTTAATCTACAAATGTTTCTTAATCTTCGAATGACATAGAAAAACACAAGAAGTAAAGTGTAGAAGAGGAACTCACAGATGTGGCTGCCATCTGAGATAATACAATGGTACCAATGACCAGTGTCAGGATAAAGAGCTTCATTTTCCCGTTTAAACGACCACAGTGAGTCTTCAAAGGTTTAATGTGACTGACGTTCCAACCTCCTTTTTATCAACCACCTGAGACAGAGGTGGGAGGGTGAGATAGAGGGAGGAGAATTAGATCAAACACTCTGATTAAGAGGGAAATAAAATAAAATTGGGACATAAAAATAACATAATTTTATCACGTTATCAGTGCTCAGGCACACCTCGCTTCACTCCTTCTTGACCCTCCTGGGTGGGCGAGGTGACTCCCTCCGGCCTCTAACTGTCGTCCCTCTGGGTGTCAAATGGTGAAGGGAGAAGTGGTAGGTTTAATGTGACTGACGTTCCAACCTCCTTTTTATCAACCACCTGAGACAGAGGTGGGAGGGTGAGATAGAGGGAGGAGAATTAGATCAAACACTCTGATTGAGAGGGAAATAAAATAAAATTGGGACATAAAAATAACATAATTTTATCACGTTATCAGTGCTCAGGCACACCTCGCTTCTCTGCTTATTGACCCCCCTGGGTGGGCATGGTGACTCCCTCCGGCCTCTAACTGTCGTCCCTCTGGGTGTCAAATGGTGAAGGGAGAAGTGGTGACAAAAATCCCCATAGTCAGAAATGACAACTTTATTCAAATGATTTTATTGATCAGGGAAGCAGCACATAAGCAATCTCAAGCCAGTGTAATCATCAAGAAAAAAATGATAATAAGTCAACAATTCTAAAAGTAAGGATGAAAAATAATATATATGTGCTGAGGTGTTTTTTGATAAACCTTTTCTAAGCTGACAATGTTGGCTGCCCTTGGCGTGTCCTTTTTTCCCTTCCTTTGATCTAACTTTCCCTGTCCCGTTGAATTCCTTTTGTGTAATTTTTCTAAGATAGATAGAGTGTCCGTTGAGGACGGATGAAAGTAACCCCCTCTTCTTTTCTACTGACCTTCTCCTGACCTACAGACAGTTGTTGTTAATCAGGTTGTCAGTAGGTCCTTCTGATTATTGGTTCTATTGGGTCAATGGTCCTCCTCCTCCAGAACCTCAGCTTGGTTCACAAGTGTTGGCTTTTCAACATTGGGCAAATATTTATTTAAAAAAAACCCAGAAAATCCTGGTTAACGTCTCCATCCGAAGGATCATCGGACAATTTTTATATACCTTATATGGTATACCGCTTGGGCCAGGGGCAGACATCTTGACTACCTCTTGGACTTCTTTCCACATTGGTTCATCAATATTGAGGCCCTTTTCTGGCGACTGATATCTGGGTTATTGTCCAGGGACTGGTTCCTGTAGATGTCATTGTGGGTCTCCTTCAGGAAAACCTTCACATCTTCTTTCGAGCTTGATTTTGTCTCCCCTAGAAGTGCTCAGGTGAATCGGAACGGGTCTTTGATGAACTGTGCCTGTTTCTTCTCTCTGTCCCTTTCTTCTGTGCGCATTCTGCTCTTCTGAGGTCTGCATAAGTGATCCCCAAGTTGGCTTGTCAGGTCTTTAATGCCTTCTCTTTCATTAACTGGGGCTTTCTTGAAATGTTTAGAGAGTGACTTAATTTCTCCCCTGATGCGCTTGATTTCTCTCTCCCTTCTGCTAGGCTGGTGCGCAGACTTACTTACCTCTTTCTTTTTCTCTACACCAAACCGCTCATGCCAGGCTGCGTCTCGTAAAGTGTTACCACTGTGTGCTGCACCTGCACCCCCCCTTTTCCAAAGGCGGTTAGGCTCAGGTCCTCATCTTTAAAATATTCTTTACATATCTTTGATGTGTCAGTGATATGTCCTTGACATGCCCTTGACCTATTCTGTATTGGTACAACCTCTGAGGAATACCTTGGTGGACTCCTCTAAATGTTCTACACAAAGTCCCTCTGATCTCCCTTTGAGAGAACTATATGCCATGGTGTTCTGAGGATTTAAAAGTGTCAACATTTAATGCTGAATTATATTTCTTACATTTTTTAATCTGCTCATCCTGGCCACGGTTGGCCTGAGGACTGGGTGTTGAAGTCATCAATTTAAGTCAAATATGAAACAAGCTGAAAGTTTCATATTTGTTCTTGCCAGATGGATACAATTCTGTAATTATTTAATACGTTTTTGGTCATGTGTTTTTGTTAATATGTCTGCAGGAAATGCTCAGTTTTATCTCTGGTAATAAAATGACCTGGCTCTGCTGCAGACTAAACTGTATCTACATTAGTGGAATAAGAAAAAGAAAGAAATGTCGTTGCAGGTTCTCAGTCATCCAGGTCATGGAAAGGGTAGAAGAGTTTTTTAGGCAACAGGACATTCAGTTTTTTAGAAAACATTTCACCTCTCATCCAAGAGGCTTCTTCAGTTCTAACTGTTAGTGGGGAGT
>JAFBJS010001676.1:134258-211147 GCA_016785265.1 Paraplagusia blochii | reverse complement strand
ATCTGTCGTTGGGTGGGTATTGATGGGTCGTTACCGTCATTGTTGGAGTTGTTTTGGTCTCACGGCTCGTTGATGTGAGAAACTGGTTGATGAGAGTGGAATCTTTTGGGTATTGTTCCCAAGGGGGCTTTGTAGGAGGGTGAAAGGTTATGTCTCAAACCACCACCTCTGTTGAGAGATGGTTTTTTCAGGTTGACAAAAATGGCTTCTTTAACACCTCTCTCAAACCATCTGTCTTCTCTGGCCAAGATCTGAACATCTTGGTGCATAAAAGAGTGGTTGGTGGCCTTTAGGTGTAAGTGAAGGGCTGAGTCCTGACCTGAGGTGTTAGCCCTCATATGTTGGCCCATGCGCCTGTGTAGCGGCTGCCTGGTCTCCCCAATGTAGAGATCTAAACACTCCTCGCTACACTGAATGGCATAAACCACGTTGTCCAGCTTGTGTCTTGGGATCTTGTCTTTGGGATGAACCAGTGTCTGTCTTAGGGTGTTGCCGGGTTTGAAAAGCGTACGGATCTGATACTGATTAAAAATTTGCCTGAGTTTCCCAGAGACCCCAGCGACGTAAGGAATTACGACATTAGTGGTTTTAAGAAAGGCCCATTTGGGATAACCACAGTTCTTAAGGGATGTCTTCACCCATTTCTGATGGGGATGGTGTCTGCCCGTGACTGGAGAGTTCGGATGACCCCCAGTTTGTGTTCAAGTGGGTGGTGAGAGTCAAAATGGAGGTATAGAGAAAATAGAGAAAGAGACCAGAAGAAACCAGAAGACCACTGTAAACAATATGAATCTGCAAAATTAAATGATTAAATATGTTTTAGTTGTCAGCAACTGGATTTCTTGTTGGAGTAAAAAGACATTTCATTTCTGAACTGAGGAACTTCATCAGTTTCTGGTTGATGTCAGAGGGAACTCTAGTAGTTCTACTCCTCCAGACCACTCCCTTCACCACTGGACAAAGGTGTGAAGACTTGTTTTGGTCACACTTTTGTGTGACTTGATTGAGACTTTTTAGAGTCCTTCTTTTAATTTTGGACTAAAGAAACTTTAGTTTTTACTTGCTACTGTTTAGTTAGCCCGCCTGTCCGTCCTGGGTGAGGATCCCCTCCACTGTCGATCACACTAAGGTTTCTCCCTTTTTTTCCCTTTCTGGGTTTTTGGGAGTTGTTCCTAAGCCGGTGTGAGGGTCTATAAGGGCAGGGACTATCTCTATATATTCTTTTTTATTCTTGTTTTTATGCATGCATGCTTGTTTGTACAGTGCCTTGAGATAACAGTTGTTATGATCTGCACTATAAACAAATAAAAGTTGAAGTTGATCTACGAATGTTTCTTCATATTGGAATAAGAGAAAAGAAAAAAGCATAAAAGGAACTCAGTTGTCAAAAACAAACAAATATCACCCTGTTAACAAAGGTTAAATGCATTTCTTTTAATTTTACAAAACATTTTATTGGTATTATATTTAAAAGAAGTTTGATTCAAACAAGTGTCTTATCAACGCAAGAAAGGTTAAATCAATTTAATGTTGAGACCTATAATGTATTTGATGATTACACATACATAGATGGAGGAGAGGAGTTACTTGAACATTAAAAACAGATGTATTTCTCACATTTCTTTAACTATGAGCGATTTGTCTATAAAGTAAATCTACTAGTGATTGATCTATTAGCGACTGATCTATCAGAGATCCACCCATCAGTCAATCAGTTTTATCAATCTAGTGTCGATACTTTAATGTGGATTTTTATGGATTTCATGAGAAAACAACAAAATAAGATTCTGGAGAACTTCTAGAAAAGTTAGATTTTCAGAAAATTATGATAATTATTAATATTATTAAATTATGTTGTACAATTTCCATAATTGAATAAATCATTAACATAACTTTAAACTGTTTTATTAAAATGTTTTATTTACTAATTACTATTGTCAAAAGACAGGTCCTCAGTGGGACTGATCTCACTTGTCTCACTGGTCTAACCTTACAGATAAATGATCTTGTGAGACTTTCCAACTACTTTTATCTTTATTAATATATTTATTAATACTTATACTTATTTTTTAATACACCAATATATCATTAATTCATTAATATTCATTAATCAATGAATCAATAAATTATTTTCTTTACTATTCATTCTTTTTATCAATTTATAGCATCTTTTTTTTCTTTTGAAAAGATTCTTACTTTGCACATCAGGTATGTGGTGAGTAATAAAAATGAAAAACAATGACGATCAAATCTTTCATAGATCTTTCTGATCTCAAAGGTCCATCCTCCAGTTGACCTACAGGTTGTTTGTTCCTGGTACATCCTACCAAATCACAGGAAAATGGAGATGTTGACCATAAGTGTTGGTTTATTGAGGAATCATTGTCAATGGTGGAGAGTGAGCCAGTCAGACAATACACTATGATACAGTAGAGCACAATTAGGTCCGTTTAATAAGGAAAAGGACATTTTTATTTTTTTGACTGACAGCAGAAGACCTGACCTACTGACAGCTGCAGATCATCAGGTTGTCAGTAGATCCTTCTGATTATTGGTTCAATTGGATCAATGGTCCTCCTCCTCCTCCTCCTCCTCCTCAGCTTTGTTCACGTGTTGGCTCTTGACCATTGGGCTAATGTTTGCTCGATCTGTTCAGGAAATTCTTTTTAGAGCCTCCATCAGGTTAGCCTTCAGATTTTATTTTACATTATTCTTCTAAATTTATTGAAGGCATTATAATAATGATGCTGACAAACCTTGTTTCGATAACTTGTTCAGCAGAAAATTCCAGGTCCTGACCCAGAATCAGGTCCAAAGGGAGCCTCCGATATTCGAAGAAAGAGACATATTCACTTATTGCTGGTTTCTGTATTCAAAATAATTAGTAAAGAAAAATATCAGATAAATTTTTGTCAGGAAAAACTACTGCTTTTATTAGATCATTATATTTATTTATTTTTGCTTGTCCAGACCATCATTGCCCTGGGGACAGGGTGTTGCATGTTCTCTATTCAAGTCAAATGTCAAACAAACTGAGAGGTTCATATTTGTTCTTGCCAGAAGGATAAATGCTGTTTCTTTAATGAGTATCTGGTCATGTGCTTTTGAACAGTTGATATATTTGTGCACGAGGCTCAGTTTTATCTGTGAAGATAAAATGATCCCACACTGCTGCACGCTAACCTGTTATCGTACCTTTAAGTCATGATTAAACATAACTACACAACTAAATACTAAAAAAAACATGTTTTCCTTATTAGTGGAATAAGAAAAAGAAACCAGAACCAGACTGTAAACAACCTTCATCTGTAGAATTAAATTAATAAAGAAAAAATTCTAAAATGTTTCATTGTCAACAACTGGACTTCTTGGAGTTGAAAGAAGTTTATTTTCTTAACTGATGGACATCAGTTTCTGGTTGATGTCAGAGGGACCACTAGGAAGGAAAGAAAACTCACACCACTGCACACAACGAAATGAAATTTAACCACCACAGCGACAAATCAGTGGACCTCAGTGATAATTTGGCGGTAAAGGGATTTGCATTGGGGGCCTTGGGGACCCGCGTCCGCTTCCTTAACCACTAGTCTATCATCTGCCCTTAGTAGTAGTTAAACACATCCAGAGCACTCCCTTCACCACTGGACAAAGGTGTGAAGAGTTGTCGATGCAGGTTCTCAGTCATCCAGGTCATGGTCAAGGTAAATCAGTTAAGTTAGGCAAATGGACATTCTGTTTTTGGAAAACGTTCCACCTCTCATCCAAGAGGCTTCTTCAGTTCTAACTGTTAGTGGGGAGTAACAGAAGTTATATCCTGTGAGTGAGGAGGAAGGGGGGGTTCAGGTCCCTCCTGTTGGGTGGACCTGGGGATACCTGTGAAGTGTGATACCAGTCTTATTATGTATTATTGATGTATTGAGGTATTGATGGGTCGTTACCGTCATTGTTGGAGTGGTTTTGGTCACACGGCACGTTAATATGCGAAACTTTTTGATGAGAGTGGAATCTTTTGGGTACCCACCTACAAAAGGGCTTTGTAGGTGGGTGAGAGGTCTCAAACCACCACCTCTGTTGAGGGATGGTTTTTCCAGGTTGACAAAAACCAGGTGTGACCAAGACCACTCCAACAATGATGGTAACGACCCATCAATTCCCACCCAACGACTGGTTTCACACTTCACAGGTATCACCAGGTCCACCCAAGCAGGAGGGACTTGAAACACCCCTTCCTCCCCACTCCCCACTTAATAGTTCGACAGAGCCTTTGAAGTTTTTTTTATTAAAGTAAGAAAGAAGGATGGGTTTTCTCAGTACGGATCCATGTTGGTTAGTGCAAACATTTCATTTGCACTTTTAATAGGTTTTGTCATCGTTGTCATGTCTTGCCAGTAGTCACAATGTTTGTCCACCAGATGGTGGCATTTCCCGCCCTTGCCGGTCATGTGACCACACAGGTGTTCCTCGTTGTCTGGCAGCTTCTCTAATCACCTGTATATTTAAACCCCTCTGACTGCGTGAGAAGCTGCCAGACCGTTTTCCTTGTTGTCCTGATGCCTGGTACACGTTATTAAGTATTGAATCATTGGTGAAGAAGTTAAATGTAAAAAAAAAAAAAAATGTGTGCGTATCTTTTCATATTTTGGGGAAGTCAGACTTCTTAGAATGTTTAGAGAACAGTTGACAGGTTTGGGATTGTACTCATCTAATCATAAACCTAAGCATTAAGAATCACATTTGTCAAACCTCCCACTGTAAGCTTTCACACTTAGCCACACACTACCTGTGGGCTAATGTCCCAGTGCATAGGATTTTTTTTTAAATGTTGCTACGGTATGAATTGAAAAAATACTAAAAATTAATTATTTAAAATACTCTGGAAATTATGTTTTGAATGAGGTTTGCGTAATATCTCAAGTCCTGGTGTCTCAGTGATATACACATACTTATGAAGCAGATTATTTGAACATCACGAAAGTATGATGGCCTACGGGTGAAATGCACAGCCCACAACAGCATACCAGTTGTCCTACTGGTTGTCTGTTCCTGGTACGTCCTACCAGATCACAGTAAAATGGAGATGTTGACCATATGTGTGGGTTTATTGAGGACTCACTGACATTGGAGGTGAGTGAGACAGTCAGACAATACACTATGTCACAGTTCACACAGTTTAATTAGGGAAAAAGGACATTTTTTTGGAGCATATTTGACTGACAGCAGATCTCCTGACCTACTGACAGCTGCAGTTCATCAGGTTGTCAGTAGGTCCTTCTGATCATTGGTTCAGTTGGATCAGTGGTCCTCTTCCGTCAGAACCTCAGCTTGGTTCATGTGTTGGCTCATTGGGCTTAAGTTTGCTCCATCTGTTCAAAAAATCTGAAAATCATGGCTAGAGTGTCCATCAGGTTATCCTTCAGATTTTCTTTTACATTATCCTTCAGATCATATTTAATTGATTTATATAATGATTATAGTTTTTCGGCTAACATACCCTGTTGAAACTTGGTTCAAGAGACTCTTCCTGGTCCTGACCCTGGAGCTCGTCCGTAGAGTCTCCATCAGCACCAAAGGTCTTCAGAATTCTGCCTCTCTATGGAGAGACATTACAGGTGGATTGAATCATAAGATTGATATTTTTTTCTCAATAGGTCAGTCCTCCAACTCTTCATGCATCACCAGTCTGTCTCCTCCACCAAGGATGAAAGTGAACCAAAGCACACAGATAAATATCACCATAAAGTCCAGCCGAACACAGCTACTAGCAAACATGAGCTCTAGCGACAAGAGACGACAGGCGCCCAGACCTTATTTATTGTTGTGGACAGACTGACAGACCCCACAGTACCTGTCCCTCCTGAACAGCTGTCTATAAAGCCATGCAACGACTTTTCAGCTTCTTTACAGATGAAACTCAGAGGACAGGACAAACAGCATGTGGCTCCTTCTCAAACAACTTGGTTATCTTACCGATTCCTCCACATTCTCTGATATATTTTGAAAAGTTTCAACCCATAGACCAGGCATATGACAGAGATATGCTGCCTACAAACCTACTAAAAGATGTTCCTTATTGCACTAAACCTACTTTTAAAGAAGCCTAATCTGGACCCCTCACTAATGAGTAACTGCAGACCCACTTTACTCAATATTCACAGAGTCAGAACCAAGCAGGGTGAAGCAGCTTCTAGTTTCCAGGGTCCTTACCTGTGGAATAGGCTGCCTGTCCAACTGAGGGATGCACAAACATCTTGGTTAAAACATTGCTGAAAACATTATTATTTATTTTTTTCATAGCTGCATTGCTTACCACTGTATCTGCTGGTTTTAATGGTTCTAAATCATGTTATAATTACTTAAACTGCTCAGATTTTTATTACTTTCCAATGCTTTTCCTGCTTTTAAAAGTTTCTCTATTATGTATTATGCCTACATGCCTTTTTAAAGCATGAATTATGTAAGAATGGTGCTACATAAATAAACTTGCCTATGCAGAGCACAATATATTCATATATATTCTATTCTGTGTTTATATTATTTGGAATTATATATTTGTCCTGAAATATATATTTGTCCTGCATATATTTATTGGTAAAGCATAGTATTTTAAAGATTTTAATGTCAGTGTCAAAAAAGAACTACTGTTTTTTTTTAGATATCCTTCTTATTTTTACCTTTACGAAAACATTTTTACACAGCAAGTAATTACAACAAGTCTGATACAGTCCTTGATCTACAGATGTTTCTGAATGTCTGAATTAGATAAAAGGACAAAGAACAAACTGTGAAGTGTAGAGGACGAACTCACAGGTTTGGCATCCACCAGGGATAATACCTGTCTCTTATACACATCTGAATTCCTCCACATTCTCTGATATATTTTGAAAAGTTTCAACCCATAGACCAGGCATATGACAGAGATATGCTGCCTACAAACCTACTAAAAGATGTTCCTTATTGCACTAAACCTACTTTTAAAGAAGCCTAATCTGGACCC
The DNA here is from genome assembly GCA_016785265.1 of Paraplagusia blochii. Classification (NCBI taxonomy): domain Eukaryota; kingdom Metazoa; phylum Chordata; class Actinopteri; order Pleuronectiformes; family Cynoglossidae; genus Paraplagusia; species Paraplagusia blochii. Next base: position 204,153 of record JAFBJS010001676.1, on the reverse strand, counting down.
CTCACTAATGAGTAACTGCAGACCCACTTTACTCAATATTCACAGAGTCAGAACCAAGCAGGGTGAAGCAGCTTCTAGTTTCCAGGGTCCTTACCTGTGGAATAGGCTGCCTGTCCAACTGAGGGATGCACAAACATCTTGGTTAAAACATTGCTGAAAACATTATTATTTATTTTTTCATAGCTGCATTGCTTACCACTATATCTGCTGGTTTTAATGGTTCTAAATCATGTTATAATTACTTAAACTCTTCTGATTTTTATTATTTATCTTGTTCTTTTTTAATTAAATAATTTATTTTCTTTTATTTGATTCCAATGCCTTTCCTGCTTTTGAAAGTTTCTCTATTATGTATTTCTTGCCTCTTTAAAGCACTATGAATTATGTAAGAATGGTGCAATATAAATAAACTTGTCTTGCCTATGCACAGCACAAAACACTATAAATTCTTATATATTCTATTCTACATATTTGTTCTGCATATATTTATTGGTAAAGCATAGCATTTTGGAGATTTTCATGTCAGTGTCAGAAAGAACTACTGTTTTTTTTTAGAAATCATTCGTATTTTAACTTTTACTAAAACATTTTTTACACAGAAGTTCAGCAAGTAATTGTCCCTTTTTTTTAGCATTGAAGGCATTGGTACTGTTGGAGAAAGGTCCTGGAACAAGTCTGATACAGTCCTTGATCTACAGATGTTTCTGAATGTCTGAATTAGATAAAAGGACAAAGAACAAACTGTGAAGTGTAGAGGACGAACTCACAGGTTTGGCATCCACCAGGGATAATACGATGGTACCGATGACCAGAGTGAGGATGAAGAGCTTCATGTCTGCTGTTTAAACCAGACCAGAAACAACCACAGTGAGTCTTCAAAGGTTTAATGTCACTGACGTCCAAAACCTCCTTTTTATCAACCACCTGAGACAGAGGTGGGAGGGTGAGATAGAGGGAGGAGAATTAGATCTGACATTCTGACTGGGAGGGAAATAAAATGATATTGGGACGTACAAACATCACTTAAATCATGTTATCACATTTGCCACTACAGTATATAAAAAACAGCAACGACCAAAAGCTGTGTGTGGAGAATAATGATATATCCTTGACATATCTATGATGCACCTCTTTATATCTTAGTGTTTGTTTTGTACAGTGCAGTACAGTTATGTTTATAGACCACAGCAATTTCATTAATACTCTTTTTACAATCACCACAACTTTAGACTATTGTATCTTGTTTATTGGAACGCTGTATAGTGTATATATGTATATATGTGTTTGCGTGTGTGTGTGTATATATTTTTACATTGTCTATTATTTAATTCTTAAATGGTTCTACAATCTAGAATACGACTCGGATACCTCTGTGTCTTAACCTCATCCTTGACATGTCCTTGACACATATATGACGTATTCTTGATATATTCTTTACATATACTTGAAATATCTATGATGTATCTCTGAAATATCTTTGACATATCCTTGATGTGTCTTTGACACATCATTGATGTGTCCTTGATATATCCTTGACATATTTTTGATGTGTTCTTTACATATCCTAGAAACACCTATAATGCATCCTTGACATATATTTGACATGTCCTTGACAAACATATGATGTCTCCTTCACATATCCTTGACATATATTGATGTGTCCTTGATATGTCGTTGATATATCGTTAACATATAAATAAAGTGTCCTTGACATATCCTTGAAAAATCTACGATGTATCCTTGATCCATGCCTTGACATATCTATTAGGTATCCTCAGCATATCCTCCTTATGTTCTCAACATCTATAATACATCCTTTATGACCACTCCTGATCTGTGCAATATTCATACATACATTGTACCACAGCAATTTAACTCGTGAAATAGCATGTTAATGCTCATTATTCTGTTTTTAGCCCTCGCTACGACACTTCACCAATGTTAGTTCGTTTTATTGAAATGTTGTATAGTGTTTATTTTTCACATTTAACCTTTTCTATCCTTTACTTCCGTAGCTGTGCTGTTACAATTTTGCACTTTGGGGCAACAAATTAACCCCTGAAGAATACTTTGATGGACTCTTTTACACGTTCTACATATCCCTGTGAGTTCCCTTGGAGAGAACTTAATTTCATGGTATTGTGAAGATGTCAATGTGTCAATATTTAAAAGCTACATCATTTTTCTTTAAAATCTTTAATATCTCATCCTCCAGACCATCATTACCCTGAGGACAGGGTGTCATCCTCTATTTAAGTCAAATTTAAAACCAACTGATAGGTTCATGTTTGTTTTTGCCAGAAGAAAAACGTCTGTAATCTTATATGAGTATTTGGTCATGTGTTTTTGAACAGTTAGTATATATCTGCAGGAAATACTCAGTTTTATTGGTGACAATAAAAAGACTGTGCTGCACACTAACCCGCTATCATACCTTTAGGTCCTGATTAAAACAATATAAAATTAAGCAATATGAAATTCAAATAAACTCTGACATGTTGGAGTTTAAGGTTTAGGTTTTCGGCCTTAGGGGCCTAAGAAAAAGAGAAAGAAACCAGCTGAGAACAACCTGTATCTGTAGGACTAAATTATTTAAAAAGGTTTAGTAAAAAAGGTTAAAAAGTTGTCAGCTTTTTGGAGCTAAATACATTTCATTCCTCAACTGAGGAACTTCATCAGTTAACGTTTTGAATCTCATAACCTGGATGAATGAGAATCTTTACAGTCATTAAAAACAAACTCAAAACAAACTAAAAAGTTGAGTTGAGTTGTTACTCAACTCAACTTTTATCAATTTTTATTTGTTCAACCATGGATTAAAACAATAATAAATAATACAAGAGAGAATAAACCCCCTGCCCTTACAGACCCTCACACCGACTGAGGAACAACTCCCAAAAAACCCAGACAGGGAAAAAAGGAAGAAACCTCAGGGTGATGGACAGTAGAGGGGATCCTCACCCAGATCGGGACAAGCAGGCAAACTAATCAGTGGCAGAAGAAAAATGTCAATATAAAGTCCCTCCATAGCTGAATTAAGTCCATGAGGTCCTGGGTCCAGATCTCAGTGAGTAGGGTCCTTGGGGAGTTGGATGAGGTCCTGAGTCCATCCCACGGCAATGGGAGTCTATAGGAATGACAGAGACTCCGGGGACGTTAAGTCCCAGCCAGGTGTTAGGTCTACTGCAATGTTTGAAAGAGGAATAAGGAGATGTTAAAGAATTGGGAAGGGGACAGCAATAGAGGACTCAATGTGCCACAAGACCCCCTACGTCCTCAGCCTACAACAGCATATCTGGGACCTTAGGTCCAGCCTCACATAGGGTCTATGGCTGGATGTAGGCCTTTATGGGCACTGTCAAACAGAAAGGTTTTTAATCTACTCTTGAACGTGGAGATTGTCTCTGCCTCCTGGACTAGGACTGGCAGCTGGTTCCAAAGTAGAGGGGCCTGATAGCAGAAAGCTATGGTTCCAGATTTTAAACTTAATTGTTAAGTGGACTGGAAGCCAATGAGTCGAGGACCGGGGAACACTAATAAAGGCTGTTCTTTGTTTTTTCTATTTATATTTATTTTACAGAAGGTTCGTCTCTTACCTTTATTTTTACCAGGTAAGAGATTAAGATGAAGGTCAAAGAGCAGATTTGTGGATGCAAAGAGAGAGGACATGGAGGTGGTTGGAGTTAGAGTTGAGGGTACAGAGGACAGGGGGAGATGGACATTGTTGACTCCTTGAGAAAAGAGATAAGCCGAAAGGAGAAAAAGAAGAAATAGAAGAATATTAATTACAGAAAACAAAATACTTTAGAATTTCCCTGCATGGACTGGTACTGTCTGAGGAACTTTCTGGCGCATTCCTTGATCTACTGATTTTTCTTCATCTTGAAATTTAAAAAACGACGAAAGGTAAAAAATAAAAAAAATATATACATTTATTTTTTTTTACAAACTGCGCTTCCTTGTGGCGATAAAATGTCATTTTAATTAATTGAAGTGAAATTCAAATGAAACAATAAGTGCTTTTAAGAGAATTTAAATCAATCGACTGTTCAAACCTCTATTTTATATGATGATTACACATCCGTCGATAGAGCATAGTTTAGAAACTGGTGTATTTTTTCACAACAGCACACGGTGGTGCTGTGACTCCATTTTGAACAAAGGCCCATAGCCATCATTGATCAACCTGCTGTTGATTTAAATTGCTTTATTCGAATCAATTTTCTGAAAATTATATTGATATGATAGATTTGCAAAATCGCAGACTTCCCTCCCAAATCCCGTTTTTCTTCTCAATGCTTTTCTTATCCTAAAAAAACTGCAATTTTTTTATTCATCAAAAATGATGATGTCACTCATACTAAAAATAAATTAACTTAATGATAATCATAACAATAATTTTAGAACAACGAAAAGCTGTTTTATTAATTTATGTAGAATTACTGTTGTAAGACGTCATCAGTGGTCATCAGCGAGAATAAACTCACATGTCTCACTACTACCTACTGTATAAATGATCATTTATACATAATATATACATGATATATCATTTAGTTTGTAAGTATACTTACAAACTAAACTAATGAAAACTAATGAATAAAATTACATGTTTTGTTACATTTTTTGAAAAAAAAAAACAAACAAAAACTCAAAGCTTCTAATTTTATGTCACACTGTTAAATGTAAACATAATTAGACTTTTAACTTAAACATATTTTTCTTCCTACTTTAAATGGTTCATTTGTATCTGCTCTGTGATTTGTCAAATTAGAGAAATTTCAATTTTTTGATAAATCCATCTCTTATGTCTATGATGCTTATTAACGAAAAGCATTTTATAAATTTTTGGTTATTTTTGTTCAAAATTGGAATTCAGTCAGAATGTAAAAAAATGGCATTTAAATAATTAGTTTCAGAAAAAAAAATAAATTTGAGCTTATTTTTGATTAAATCCTAACTTTGCATAACTATTATTTGATACAAAATATATTTTTTTTACATACATATTTTTTATTTACTACTGACTAAATTTCATTCATCATGGTTGGTTGATGGGAAAAAAAAAAAAATCTTTCAGAAGACGATGTCAGAACCTTTTTTTTTTCATGTAAGACTGAAACATTCATTTATTCATCTTCCTCCACTTAATCAATACGTGGTCTCAGGGGCAGCAGTCTCCACATCCAAACCCTAATTACACTGCTCTGTACCATGAGCCTTCCTCTGGGTGGTGAGCTCACTGGAAGAAACTGAAACGATAATATAAAAAACAAAAATGATCAATATCTTCGCCTTAATAAACTGTCAGCTCAAACCAGCCTCATGAGAAGACAGTCCATATGGATTTATTTATTTTATTACACAGAGAATTGTTCACTTTATTTCAAGCCTCCTCTAGCAGGGGGGGCTACGTGTGTTGTTTATGATTGTACTGTGGGGCCCACATTAATATCTCCAGTCAAACAAGGTCAGATTCCTCCTGTTGTTTTCCCTGAGTCAACCTGAATCCTGATGCTAAGAAATAACCATCACAGAAACAAATGGGATTCCTCCCCCAGGGCGCGCTTCAAGCAAAGGTTTCAAGGAAAAGCATGACAAGACAAAAGGAAAATTGATCTTTGACTATATTTACGTTTACACCTTTAGAAGACGCTATTGTCCAGAGCCTTTAGGTTAGAGAGCAGGAAAACATTTGATCAGCAGATCTGAACTGATGAGAACTCGTCCGAACTGGTGTGACCTGGTGTGAACTAGTGTGATAACATCTAAACTGGGCTGAACCTGGTGTGAACTAGTGTGACTTTTTTTTCCTGAACTGTGGTGAACTGCTTTAAGCAGAAGATATTCCACTTCTTGCCTTCTAAATAATTAAATTTTTCATCGATTTTTCTGATATGTCAGTAAAAAAAAACCCCACTGTCTCAAAAGTCCATTGTCTCCAGATGACCTTCAAGGAGCTCCAGTCTCGCTACCTCTCCCTTAGATTACTGTAAATGGCTTCCTATCAAATACAGAATCAATTTTAAAATACTCCCTCTCACATTTGAGGACATCCACGCTCTCTCGCGCCTCCATATCTGTCCAGTCTCCTCACCGTTTTGCTCCATTCGTTCCTCCTCCTCCAACCTCCTTACTGTCCTCTCTGCCCGCCTCAGTTCTATGGAGGGGTAGAACTTTAGAGAGATAACTTAGTTGCTCTGCTCCCAAACTAACTCCCCCCAGACATTTGCAATATTGACTCTCTACTCCTTTTCAAATCCAGACTCAAAACCCATCTGTTCCAACTTGAATATTCACAGTGACTTCAATTCTGCTCTTGTTTCTCTCTCTGTCCTCTCTCCCTCTTATGTGTACATCATTTTGTTATTTTTATTTTATTCTGCCTCTGTTGTATTTTGTATATTTTATCCAGCGCACTTGCGTGCTTTGAAAGGCACTTGAAGATAAAATGTTTTATAATTATTAATTGATCTGATCTTCTTCAAGTGTTTTAAGTCCTTGCTCTCAGAGCCCTGTCAAGGATAGAAATAATGTGACAACAGCACAGAAGTGAAAACAGCACAGAATTCTAAATCCTATTATCGGGGATTAAAGTGAGATTAAATTGTTGTACAAATGGAGAACATTCAGTGGAGGAACCATCACTCCTGCATCTTCCTGTCAACACAACAGAGACACAAGATAGGACCAGTGTCCTATGGTCCACGCTGTCCACAGGGATTTAAAGTGGATAAAGAAGACAGTGTGTCTGTGTTATAACAGAGAAAATGAGGTTTCATGGACATCACATCAGTCAGTTGTTAAGAAAAACCTTGGAAATCCAAGGAAAACGACAACAAAAACAACAACAACAGCAACAACAATAATAAGAAATTATGTATTTACCATCTTCTTCTCCTTTCGACTTATCCCATTTTTCAGGGGTTGCCACAGCGAGTCAACAATTTCCATCTCACCCTGTCCTCTGTATCCTCAACTCCAACTCCAACCACCTCCATGTCCTCCCCTCACTGCATCCATAAATCTCCTCTTTGTCCTTCCTCTTTGTCTCTTACCTGGTACCTCCATGTCTAGCATTCTTCTCCCAATATAACCACTGTCCCTCCTCTGGACATGTCCAAACCATCTTAATCTGTTTTCTCTAGCTTTTTCTCAGCATCTTTAACTCCAGCTCCACCTCCAGCTCTGCCTCTTGACTTCTACCTATTCCTAGTCCATCCATCATAGCTGGTCTCACATTCAAAAACATTATAAACACCAGTTCAGTCTGTTGTCCTGTTGTTTGTGTTGTCATTCAAGGTGAAATGTCTGTTCTCTGTCTTAGATATTGTGAAATAAAACAATGTTCAACAGAACATGAATAAACAGAATCAATAATCAACAACGGCCTTGGTTCTATCCCTAAAGGACTCACACAGGCTGACTTTATTTCCTGAACTTTGTTTCCTGAACTTTGTTTCTTTAAAAAAAAGTCAACAATTAAGTCAAAGTTTGCATTCAAACTTTTTCCAAAGCCACAGACAAGATGCCAGCATCGTTGGCTTGAGATCAGACGAAGAAACGGAGAAGGTTCTGCCATCTTGGCTTGATTCACTGTGGAACTGAGACCATATTTCGAGATGGAAGGAACATTGAGCCTCAGCCTTGGAGCAGCGTGGCTGAATGTTCTCTACACTGCGTTCTGCCAGAACAACTCAGACAGCAGGATGATGCCACACAGACGAGTGGGACCAGTACTGGGATGACTGAATGTTCATCTCTGCTCTACCACCAGGAAGATCCTAGAAAGAGCAGCTGAGGGAGGACCAGATTGGAGTCTTTCTACCAGATGAAGAAATGTCTTCCTGCAGTTGACACCGGTGCAAAATTATGATTAAAAACAATGCACAAATGATCTCAGGGGGCGCCACCCCTTGGAGTGGCTAAAAAAATCAGTTGACTTACAATAATTTCACTGCTAGAAATTTGACGTCAAATTATTTTGATAATAATTTGATAAATAATAAATTTATAATCCAATGTTATTGCCTTGTGTTAGATCAGATCACTTGAGTCAGAAGAAGAAGAAGAAGAAATTGTATTAGCAGAATAATTTATTTCACTTTTATAGTTTTTCTGTTCTTATCTCTCTCAAAGTTCTCTCCTTCATCTTTAATAATTGTTCAAAATTGTTCCACATTTTTTGTAAAAATATTAAAAAACCCAGTGATTCATGATGCACACAGTGGGTTTTCTTTGGTTTAAACCTCCTGGTTCTAGTCTCAACAGGCAGCCAATCAGCAGTCCTGACAGAAGTGTCCCTCCTGCCTCAGCTGGGCCGAGGTTCCACACCAGATCAATGATCTATAATGCATGGCTGCTGGCAGGGGCAATCCCCGGAAAGAGGGATGAGGACACACCTGGCAACCCTGTCAGTAGCTGGGGCTCTACTGTATGTTGTGTATCCTCCACTGAATCCTGAGCATGAGGATGACACCCGTGCTGAAAACTTCAAAAAAGCTGTCACATCAGACAGTTCAGTCAAATACAGTTCAAATACAGGAAGAGATTTGTGGACGGGAACCACGCACACGCACGCACACACACACACACACACACACACACACACACACACACACAGACACAGATATATAAAGACTATAGGATCCATGGAACTTAGATGTATGCTGAGCCTCATCGTTACCAGGGGAGCTGAATGCGCAGCCGCCAGTCTAGAGGTGTGGATGAGGGTTGGTGCTTGTATTACCTCAGTGATACAAGGTATTTTTGTTTGGTGGAGTGAGTTCCTTTTTTTTTTTTTTTTTTCGCTACGTCCTCCTTTCACAAGTGTATCGGTTCTTTCAGGTTAAATACCTGCAGCCTCTTGGATGAAGAGGTGAAACGTCCCACTATGTCCAGTTGACCTCTAAGGAACTATTTTTGGATTTAATGACCTTGAGCACTGAGAACAGACACAGATGGAATGACGCACGGGGTTATTTTGGTCTAAAGTGTTGAATGAACGTGATTTTTTTTACCAAATTTGGCCTCTGGAGGGCACTGTTGTACTACCAGAAAGTTCAGAACTGCGCGGCAGCAGAATGGGGAGCGTTGTGAGGGAGGGCAGTCTTGACGTTTTACAGTGACTACACACCTGTGATACTGACAGAGTTATGGATTAAGATTAGGATTAAGAGGCGTGTTAGATAATTTTGCTGTATACATTTGATTTATTGATTCAACAGTAGAAAGAAGAGTAGACAACAGACCAGGAAGAACAAGTCCAGGAGAAGGCGAAAGGAGACACCACACCACGAGAATAAAACACCAGAGTAGGGCTAGGAGCAGGAGACAAAGTCAGGTGATTACCTGCTGAGAAAAGTCTCTGCTGCAGGATTCACAATCTGTCTTAGACCAGACACCCCAGAGCAGCTCCTTCACTGACTGACTCAGGCAGCTGCCTTTACTGACTGCAGAGGTCCACTGATGGCATTGTACTGGTCTGGTTTAAAATGATAAAAAATTAAATACATTTATTGTTTAAATGAACATTGTTCAAATACAATGTATGTAGTCATAAATAATAATGACAACAGCAGTAATTATAAAAAAATATTTATAGGAACTACAATCATATTCATTTTCTGTGCTTTAGGTGGTCCTGTAGACAGACAGACCTTCTGTCAGTTTGACTCCCTGTCTCTGTGCCTGGTGGCTGTAGAAAACACTACTATAATGAGTCACTAATGCAAAGTAAACCGAAGGAAATAACAAATTGATGTTTGCCTCAGTTTGGCCAACTGTGCTATATCTCAAATGAATGAGTTGGGCAGATTCTCCAGGCTGAATATTTACAGTCGGCTCCACCGACTTCATCAATGTGATAAAACCACAGACATGTCATCGCTCCGGTCCTGATGTATGGGCTCTCTACATGGTTCACACGGGTTGAGTAATGAGCAGGTTATTCATGAACGTTTTCTCGTGAGGTAAATACAGGCAGTGACATCATCATTAGCAACAAGCCAGTGTTCATGGAGGATGAAATGTCACTGCTTTTACAGCAACAAGACGCCGGTAATTCATCATGAGTGCCGTCCTTGTCCTTGTTAAGGTCAAATCCTCCTGTAAACAAAGCAAAAGACAATTAATTTCACTTTTATATAAAAGGCAAGAGCAGAAAGTTGAGTACAAAACAGAAAATTCAGAGACTTTGTTTTAGTCAAGAGATGGTGCTAGTCTACCTCTCAAGCTAAAATAGGAGAATGGATAGAGAAGAGGAAAGGTGGAATGATCTCCAACCTGACACCCCTGCAGATGGAGACACCATAGGAGACGACACAAAGGTGTAGAGACTGTGAGAGTGACAAAAGAATAGTGTGCTGTTGCATTAAAGACCAATTTAGCAGGAAGTGGAATTGATTCAGAAAGGCTGGAGCTAAACCTGGGCTGAAATCCTCAAGGCAGCAGGAGGGAACCAGTCTTCCAACAGCAGTGGAAAGGAAGGAATTAAGGAAAGAGCGAAAGATGTAAGGAAGGGCAGAAAGGAATGATGGATGGAAATAAAGGAGGAAGGATTTAAGGAAGGATGATATAAGAAAGGAAGGAAGCAATGAAGGGTGGTTGAATGGAAAGAAGGAAGGGATGTAGTAAAGAAGGGAAGAATGAAGGATGGAAGTAAGGAAGGATGAAAAAAGAAAGGAAGGAAACAAAAAAGGAAGAAATGGAGTAAAGCATCAGTAAAGCTGCTTTTAAAAATGTATTATTTGTATTATTATTAATGAAGGAATGAAATAATGAAGAAAGGAAAGAGGGAAGGAAGGAAAGAAGAAAGGAATGAAGGACAGAGGGCATGGAGGAAATAAGTAATCGAGTAAAGAAGGAAGGAATGAAGGATAGAAGGAAGAAAGAAGAAAACAAGAAAGGAAGGAAAAAAGAAAGAAAGAAAGGATGAAAGGACATAAGGAAGGAAGGAAAGAAGACAGTCAAATGAGGAAAAGGAAGTGTAAGGGAAAATGGTTGTAGGAAGGATATGAGCAAGAAGATTAGAAGATTGAAAAGAGGGAGAGGAGGGAAGGAAGGAGGGAAAAGAGGGGAGAAGGAAGGAAGAAGGGTGCGAATGAAAGGAGAAAAAACATTTCCTGTAAATTGTTTCTGTCTCTGGCTCAATACATTAATTATTTGTGATCCACCAGGAGATTCTTCAGTTGCAGCCACCGACAGTGACCCGGGTCAGGGCTCTGTCCTCCTTCATTAGACACTGGTTTCAGGCAAAACAAGCGTACCCACAAACCTCCACTCCTCCACCCCATAACACCAACACCAGGTGCCTCCCCGCCCGCCCCAGTAGAGTGGCATATGCATTTGTGGTTTTAATAATGAGAATTTAATGAGAGTGCTAATGATAATCTAATTTGGTGATGTTTCTGTCTCTGCCCCCAGGAGTCTGTTTTCTTTCTGTTTTTCCACTCGTCTCTTTCAAATCTTTGATTCCTCCTCGAGTTCCCACACTGTCTGGTTAAAACAACAACAGGAAAACAAAACATTGGAGAGGAAATTTGACAGACAAGGACAGACGGACACGAGTGAGACCGAAACCACTGGTTTCGGTAATTTCGTTTAATTTCACAATTCAAAGCACAGGATATGCGGGAAATTCAACCAATCAGGTGCAGAGGAAATGAAAGTCAAGTTCCCTTTCAAAGCAGACAAGAGGAAACACCTTCAAGTTGTTCATCGTCCACGTCCAGTTTATATATAGATAACAAACCTCAGGCCTTTTCCCCTTCATTTGAATCAGAGATAAATCTATATAAAACCATGTTGGTTTAATTCTGTGGTTTCAATTATTATTATTGTTATTTTTTGGTTTTATTAAAACTCTCCTTTTGTTATTGTGGATTTGTGGACGTGATGGTGTCTCTCTTTTCTTACTGACCTGGAGTTGAAACCCATGACTCTCTTACGGGGAAACGTTGACCTGTGTCTTTATTTCATATCCTTTTAACAGTTGGATCGGATTACATTTTCAAGTTGTCCTACAAAATAATTTTGTATATTTAACTTGAAACCACCAGAGTTCAGAATTTATAGGTTTCCCGTCCAAAAAGTCATAGGAGAAATCAACCTGGAGCCGCCGAAAATCCTGTTTTATACTTAATCATATTTTAACCCAATTAAGTTGAGGAACAGAAACATTTATCACATTTTCATATTCGCACCAATCTTCATCAACTCTCCATGACAGCTCCAGTCTTGCTAATGTTTACAAATGGCATCAAAAGTCAGGCCAAAGTAAAGAGTAAAGAGTTGGATCCCAGCAGGGGGCAGTGTGGCTTAAGGCCAACCGTCACAGCAATAACATTTGGCTGCACAACTCCCTCCAACTTCAGACTGGAAACTCTCACAGTCCACTGCACGCCTGGATGAATGCTGCTCTTTCTTATTTGTTGTTGTTAATAATGCAGTAGTTAATCTGCAGCTGCAGTCAGATTAAAAATAATGGTTTGAAGAGGAGGATTTTTTTTTTTTTAAGATTTAATGATTTTTGTAAGTGGGGAAATAGAATGGAATGCAGACTGCAGAGACGACAGAGCTCTGGACAATCACAGTTACTCTCCTCCTGAGTGGAATCTGTCACAAATAAATTGCTCTGTCAGTCTCTGTCTGACACAGGAAAAAATCCACCCTTTGTTTCTCTGCTCCCTGCTGCTCCCTGTGACCCAGAACTCCGATTTCTAAAAGAAAATTATATTCTGGAACGCCAGATAATGAGAAATGGGAGAGGGAGGGAAATGGAGAACTCTTGTTAAGATGGATATGTCCCACGCAAGTTCTCTGTCTCTCTCTGTCTGTCTGTCTATCTGCCAAAGTGTGAAGGCCAGGCCAAGGCTAGAGCTTTGTTTTCACAAAGTCAAATGTAACATTTATAAGTTTGAACTGTGGTTTCCTTAGTTCCTCATTTCATTTCTTTATTGTTCTCTTATTAGTGTGATTTGGATCCCTGTCAGTAGAGTATGGCAGCCATGCTGAGGCCGGACTTTCTACGGACAATCGTTCACGACTGATTTGGACCAACTGACAATATAGTTTGTGTTGCTGAACCAACCCCTGTTTTTTTTTTCTCAATTTGGACCAACAAACAATATCTGGCCCGTAGGCAGTGACCCAGGAACACACACAAAAAAAAATCAATCAACAACAACAACTTCATGCTGGAGGTTTAAATAGTGTTTAAAGCTCAAGGTGAAACGAACAAGTGTTTAATCCAGTGTCACTCCTTAAATGTCTGAATGAATAAAACAGTGTTGACAGACAGACAGCAAACAGACAGAGAGACAGAGAGACAAACAGACAGACAGACAGGAGATGCTTCACCATCTCACTCGTTGTTACAGGAATCTTAAGCCCCAATACCTGCCTGTTCCAAAAAAGTGACCACTGCTGGCTGACTCAGCTCACTCCTAAACCTGGAGTTATGGAGTTTCCCAAGGTAACATTAAGCTTCACGGTAGTTTGAAAAACTGCCAGTCTTCTGTGTGTTCTGGTCTCCTGAGGTTTGACTTTTACCCACTCTGTTGTAGGGAATGGTCTTTAAATCCAGGAAGGCACAAACCAATCAGGAATGACTTCAGGGCGATCTGTGAAGTCCGTTCACTGCTGACATTCTCTCAGTAATGATCCCCAGTCCCTACCTGGCAGTTGAAGTCAAAGCCAGAGGGTGGTGGTGTAGACACAGAATTGTGGTATCAAGGTAAAGGGTGGTAGTATCAAAGCCAGAGGTTGGTGGTATCAAGGCCAAAGGGTGGTGAAATCATGGCCAGAGGGTGGTGGTATCAAGGCCAAAGTGTGGTAGACTCAAAGCCAGAAGATACAGTAATGTTGTCAAGGCCAAGATGTGGTTGAATGATAACCAAAGGATGGTGGTATCAAGACCAGAGGGTATTGGTGTCAAGACCATAGGGTGGTGTTATCAAGGCCAAAGGGTGGTGGAATCATGGCCAGAGGGTGGTGGTATCAAGGCCAAAGGATGGTAGCATCAAGGTTAGAAGATGGTGGTATCAGGGTCAAAGTATGGAGGTGTCAAGGCCAAAGTGTGGTGGACTCAAAGCCAGACGATACAGTAATGTTGTCAAGGCCAAAATGTGGTTGAATGATAACCTAAGGGTGGTGTTATCAAGACCAGAGGGTATTGGTGTCAAGACCATAGGATGGTGGTGTCAAGGTCAGAGGGAGTTGGTGTCAAGGCCAGTGGATGGTGTTGTCAATGCCTGTGGAAGTCAACTGAGACTAACCGAGTTCAACTAGTTAGACTAGTTACATTGTCAGATGCCTGATGCGCCTTCACAATCACGTGAACATTGTCTGCAACACAAAGTGTGAAAGTCACTAATGAAAACAGAGGTAAATCAGAGTCTAATGGGTGGTAATAGCAGATAATTGCAGTGTTGTCGATGTATTCTGGCTAATTGGCTCGCAGCGCTAGGATAATGAGAAAAGTTTGATTACTTTATGCTAAGTATGTTAGCGAGGTAGCAGGTGTCAATTCCAGGAGGTGTCAGGAGTGATCCCAGACATCACATCTCAATCTCCTCACCTCAGCCCCACAGAGCAGCAGAGAGACAAAGCTGGAGACCATGGAGTCTCTGATCAAGTGGATGCACTAATGGATTGTGTTGTTTTTCTTCTTTCACAGAGATTAGCAAGGTTGAAATGATTAGCAACTTTTATTTGCTAGCACCTTTTTGTGGTGTGCTCATTTAAAACTTTACCAAAATATGAATTTACAATTGAAAATATGATTCTGAAAATCAAATGTTTTCAATAATATATTTTTTTCTGATTGTGTCAGGGAGACTTCCAGGGTCTTAATCATCAACCCTGCTGCCATTACTCTAAAACTGTCTTTTCAACTTCTGAAATGTCAAAATGGGTTTTCTTCTTATCTAATTAGTTTGCATTTTCACGTGGGCTGGACTCACAGGTGCACACTCTGAGGTGTGGACCGATTTTTATTTACAGATTTTAAAAACTAATCCACACAACCTTCGGCCGACCTGTGGTGGAGTCATAGATTCTTCAGTGTATAGATTACCATTTCAGGACACTTTGACTCTGAAAGACCAGAGGCCATAGCTAATATCTCCCCCGGTGGACAGATGAGGGAACTCAGTCGAGATTCTCAGGAATGAAAGATGAGGACAGTTCTCAGACAAAGGTGGTGAGACGTCCTTGACTTGTCAGAGACGGAGATTGTGAAACAATGACTAACTGACCTGTGACATCATTATCACCATCAACGATTGACGGTCAGTTCTGCAGGTTCTGGCCCAGGCCCTGAGGAGCCTATTACTCTAAGAAGGAGTTCATTCATTTGGATTGGTTCAACTCAAAGATCACATGACTCATCCATCACTCAACCGTACTGAAGCTGCAGGTAGAACCGGCCTAGACAGGCTCACTCTGACAGGGCCACAGATAGAACTATAAGAACAACAGACTACAGGAGTCAGTTATGTACAAACATCCCAGAAGTGAAATTGAAAGATAATGATGTTTGTATTTGGGTCGTGAACACGATCCTCTGCTGTTGTCTGATTTACTGATTCGGTTCTGAACAAAATCAATGAGGCTCTGCCTTATTTACCTACTTCTAAATGAGCTTTGTTTCTCACACAGTGGACACAAGGCTTGTATTTTTGATGATATTTAAAGATGCAACGAACGGCAATCAAACACACACCAAGTCTGGAGGATTGAGATTCTGCAGAACAGAAGGAATATCCGGCCAACTGAAACCTCATTCTTCATCTCTCTTCCACCATCCATCAACTTCATGAGCTTCTGTTCCATCTTCTACTACTACTAGTACCCATCCAACCCTCACTGTCAGTCAAAAATGAGCCTTAATGAACACAACTGGAGTCTGAACAATCATCTAAAAAAGAGAACCAGGTTAAAGTAGTCTGAATCAGGACATTGAAGACATTTGTTAAAACAATGCAATGAATAAATATTACTCTACTCATATGATGAATAAATATTTAAAAATGTGATTGAATTGAAAAAAGTAATAATAATTATGCCAAATTATTGTTAATAATAATAATAATATATAAAATATAAAAGTCTGCTGAGGGGGGGATCTTTACGGAAATCGAAGCCAAGAGTCTACTTTTAAGATAAATATGGTGATATTAGCAGGTTACACCAACCCTGACGAACTAATATCTGAGTATATAACCACTCTCAATCACTCACTAACAACTTTGACCACCAAACTCACTGGCCTTCTCCCTTCCTCCATCCCTCCCTCCCTCTGTCCCTGCCTCCCTGCCGTGTCTTCAGGTATGAGGTAAATGAGATGTGACTGCAGCGTCTCCAGAGAAATAGAAGTCGAAGACTCTTCTCAACAGACAGCCGGCAGCAACGTCTGCCCAAACCCTCATTTACATATTGATATATAATTTGTTTTTTCTCACTGTCCACTGGTACACTGTCCTCTGTGTACCTAATCAATAGTTCAACAGGTCTAATCAGTAGTTCTATACGTCTAATCAATAGTTCCATAGGTCTAATAAAAAGTTCTGCATGTCTATACAATATACAATATAGTTCTACAGGTCTATTCAATAGTTCTACAGGCCGAATCAATAGTTTGACAGGCCTAATCAATAGGGTAGACCTTGACAATAGGTCCTAAGGTCAAACCAATAGATCTGTGGGTCTGATGAACATATAGACCTAATCAATAGTTCCACAGGTCAATCAATGGTTCCTCAGACCTTATCAACAGTTCCTTAGGCCTTATCAATAGTTTTACAGGCCTTATCAATAGTACTGCAGAGCTCTATACTAGTTCAGCAGGTCTAATCAATAGTTCCACGGGTCTTTTCAATAGTTCTACAGGCTGAATCAATAGTTTGACAGGTCTAATCAATAAAGCAGACCTTGACAATAGGTCCTCAGGTCAAACAAATAGATCTGTAGGTCTAATCAATAAGTCTATAGACCTAATCAATAGTTCCACAGGTCTAATCAATGGTTCTTCAGACCTTATCAACAGTTTCTTAGGCCTAATCAATAGTTCTACAGGCCTTATCAATAGTACTGCACAGCTCTATAACAGTTCAGCAGGTCTAATCAATAGTTACATGGGCCTGATCAATAGTTTAGAGACCGTATTAATAGTTCCTCGGGGATAATCCATAGATGAGATCTGTGATGATCATGGAGTCTTACTTCTGTGAAGTTGACCTTGACTACCTTCTAGAAGAGTCCACCTGTCCTCAATGTAACTAACCTGTTGACTTGGTTGAGGTCAACATGCAAACAAACACTAACCTAACCAATTCAAACATTTAACTGTTCTCCTTTGATCCTCCTTTGATAGATCTCATATTCAATTCAAACAGCCTTTTACTTGAGTTCAAACTCCCTTGAGATCAGACCAGATTAGAATACCTATTAGATTTGCTTGGATTACATTAAATTAGATCAGATTAGAACAGATTAAATTTCATAAGATTAGATCATATATAGATAACTCCTTCCGTCGACACGTTACCTTTCTGGTCGCTTGTTTCTTTCCCTCGATCCTCTCAGCAGCCAACTGTGTCACCCTCTCTCTCTCAGGTCGGCCTCCTGGAAACAATGTGAGTGATGAATGAAAAGGATTGACATCAAAGGCTCAAAGATCAGTGCCTCTGAAAGCAGACACGCCCTGACAGCCATCAAAGAGTTGACCTTGATTCCCTGAGAAATTCCTCCCGTGTGACCTGAATCCAAATAAGTCCATGCTCAATTCCAGTCTGTCTGAGATTACCTGTTGCTCACCACTGAGGAACTGGTCATTTTGATAGTCCTGGACAAAGGAGCCAATGATTTCCAATAATCTAACCTGTGTCCATGAGTCTACCATCCATGAGACAGAGCTCAGACCCTGTAATTATCGTATTGAATAAAATACAAAACCCAGAACAGAGTTGCTGCCTAAGAATTGATTGTACAGATTAACTTTCATATTGTCTTACACTGTATGTATCTTTCTTTCTTTTTTTTTTTTTGACAAAATTAAGGATGCACACCACGATCCACAAGGCCTCAGGTTCTAATCCACCAGCTGCCAGGTTGCCACTGAGTTGCTCTGATCATAGCAACATCCTGACCCACATTACTTCCTTCCTGTGGGCTCACCACCTATAGGAGGGCTCACAGTATATAGCAGTGTGATTTGGGTGGCAGTGGTGGAGACTGCTACCTCTAAGACCTGGTAACAGATAAGAGGAGACAATGTAACTTAATCCTTGATGCAGGATCAGCACCATGGACAGAGACCACAATTGCCTCTCTCTCCAGCACCCTGTAAATTTAGTTAATAGTTTAATAATAACTTAATAAGTTAATAACTTAATAAGTTAATGTCAACATATCAACACATATATCAACATACATCAACAATATAATTAATTGCTGAACACATTTTTTTAAAAGATTTTATTCAGTCAATTAGTGAGTTAAAATGTGTCAAAACAGAAGAAAGTAGAAAAGCAAACAAAAGTTGTTTTGTTGCTTTTGTCTTCATGAACAACAAACACCTCACACAAAGGCTTTTGACCTTCATGTTGTGAGTCCTTCTTTAACAGCTTTGTTTTATAGTTAATAGAGATTTATTAACCAAAATTAACATGCCACAAAAAACGTCACTCTTCATTCCAGCCATCAAGAGGAGCTGCTCTCTTTGTGCCTTCCTGTTTAAAGCTGCAGTCTCTCTTTACACATCAGCGTCAATAACATGTCAAACTCAAGGCCAGCAGGACAGATGTGACTCACCACATCCATAACTGAACATGTGATGGATTTCAAATCATTATCTATAGATTTGATCAGATCTGATACGTTTCAGATCAGATTACATCAGATGAGATACGAGTTGAGATTAGATTAAATGAGATCAGATGAAATCTGATTAGAAAGAACTGTTGTGATTATTGACAGATAGCACCACTGTAGTGAGGTCTGAGTCTATGTGGAACTTCTGTCTTCTGTCTGGCAGGGAAATAAAAATATAAAGGTCAACTTGGATGACAACACAATGAAATAAAAAATAGAACAGTGCTGCATGGATCCATGAGTTTCAGACCTTAGCTAAGATACTGTCAAAATCAAATTAATTGCTACGATGAAATTTGTAGCCGGTAACCATGGTGATTAGCAGCCAAATCCATCAAACAGCAACATTTAATCTGGTTCAAGCCACTCAGCTCTGTGGAGACAGAGCCTGCTGCTGAAGATGGAGCCAACAACAGGAGAAGAGAAGAGAGGGTTGGAGAGAGAGTTCTGTCCACTGAAAAAAAAGTTTACTGCAGAGAATGGCAGAGAACAAGGAATTGAGTGGAGAGAGAGACTGACCATCTCCACAGGTAAGGTCAGGACCTTAGGGTTATGACCTCAGTTTTAGCAGCATATTGGTATCAGTCAATACAGGTATCAGAGAAGTGTCTGGACAATATGAGAAAATATAACGTCACTGTTTATGACTGTGATGACTCAGGTCCCTCAGAGAGGGAAAGGAAAAATTGTTGGATTAAAGGAAAACCATCTCAAAAACATCTCTGGATTACACCATCCTGGATTAAACACCCCAGAATTAAACAGACCTAATAAATATACCTAGATTAAGTAGAACTGAATTAAACAATCCTGGTTTGTATTAGTCTTGATTTAAAATCCCTGAATTAAACTCGTCTCTTTGATCAGCCCTTGAGTAAACACCACAACTGAATTACACAGCCTTCCATTAAAAAAAAGCCCTGGATTAAAGAGTCCTGATCAAACTGCCCTGGTATAAATAGCCTCGGATTAAACGAACCAGAATCAAACAAACCTGGAATTAATAGTACTGAATTAAACAACCCTGCTTTATGTAGCCTCGAATAAAAAAAACCTGGATTCAACACATCTGGATTATACAACCCCTTTTTAAGCAGCCCTTGAGTAAACAGCACTGGAGCAGAGCTGGATTACACAGCCTTGGATGAAACAGCCCTAGATTAAACAGTCTTGATCAAATTGCCCTGGATTAAATAGCCCAGGATTAAACCACCCTGGATTAAGGATTTCTGGATTAATCACTCCTGGTTTAATCAGTCCTAGATATAACAACTCTGGATTAAAAAAGCCTTTTATTCCAGAATGCGAGAGCCAGGTCTTCCAAGTTCCCCAACTGCTGTTTTTCCTCCAGTCAACTAGGCTTCCAAAAACTGAGCCAAACCTGGAACCAAACAATGGTACAATGGTAATCTTGTAAGATACTGATTTTGGGCTGGGAGATTAGCATGTTTTTCAAATTCCTAAAAATAAAAAAGAGCATTGAAAACAAATTCCCCTAAATCAAACACTGTTTCTCCCCCTCCACCGCAGAAGGAAACTGTTGTTTTGGACTTCAGAGAATTCAGGGTTAAAGAAGGAAACGTGTATGAAGGTGTGAAATTCTTCTATGCCGCGGTGTTGAGAACAACACCGTCCATTCATGGAGAGAAGATGTTCCCTTCTATTTATTTACTCTGTCACGTCTTAGAGAAGAGGATGTTCTGTACCGTCTGCTAATCTGCAGTCTGGAGATTAGGAGGAAACCCAGCAGAATTTTTTCTTCTTCTCTCCTGCACTTGGCACGATAGCCTCCTTCTTCCTCGATACCTTCTTCCTGGTCCTGATGGACTGGAGAACAAAGAAGTGTGGATCCCTTTGTCTTCAATGAAACATTCTGATTCAATCACTGGGCATTTTTCTCTTTCTCCTAGTAAAAAGACACACACCTGAAGGTGTAGCTGTGCTGGGATTAACATTTCTGTGTAAACACCATGGTTTCCACTAAAACTGTAAACAGATTGTGCTTGGGAACTCCTTATTGATACACAAGGGAGCTTAGCTCTGCTTACAAGTGCAGCCCAGATTTGGCCCCCAGGCCTGAGTTTGACACACATGCTCTAATACAATTCTGGGTGAAGTCCTGTGTGGGGCGTTCACTGACACTGTGTTGCCTTCAAGGCTTTCATTTAAATGTCACTTTGACTTTCTTTTGTTATATACCAACAATAAGATAGATAGAAAGTGTGACAGTAAATGGACAAACTCACTGGGACTCTGTCCTCACTGACATGGGTTTACATAGGTGTGTGGTCAGCGTTGCATCCACCCTGCAGGACAACACTACAGTCACAGCTCCTGGCTGTTTTCTTACTTTGGTGTATAGACCTGAGTGGCTGTAGGAATGATTGGAGGAGCCACTAATCCAGCTGGGCTCACAGGTTATTGACCCTGTGTCCAGGCTGGAAATCAGTAGATTTAGGCATTTAGGATCACAGGCCCTGCAAGAAAAAAAAAAAAAAAAAAGCTTTTGTTTTCGGCCGACAAATGGACTTTACAGTTTCACAGCTTTCTTTTACAGCGCGGCAGATCAATAAGGCCTTAAATAAACCCCTATTGCAATCTTCATTGCTATTGGCTGTTTTAAACTGACTGATTGCCTACACGTTAAAGGTATTGGCTAATGTCTGCTGTCCTCAATCTGGCTCAAAATGGCTGAAATTACTGGGAAATTTCAAGGTATCACCTTTTTTTTTTCTACATTAACAATACAGCAGGTCAAAATGACGCAGCTGAAGGGCAGGAAGAATAATATTCTCTTGGATAGAATCAAGATCAAGAAAGTCACTGGTCAGACCATGACACTACAGACTCTAGTCCAGTAGGTAACATTATCAGAAAAAGCCGCTAGTAAGACCATGAGACTATACTCACTCTAGTCCAGTAGTTGGCAGTATGCACCTGTTGGTTGTGACCTGGGCGACAAGACTCCCACAAGGCTGAGGGACGTTTTGTTGGAACAGAACGTGGAAAGAACTGGTTCCAAAGACGCCGGCACTGTTTTCCAGTGTTTCTGTAAAGAAAGGAACTGTTTTCAGTTTCAGATGATCCTCTACTAGTTAACTAGGTCAACCAGACCGGACTGGATCAGTTTTTGTGGTTCACAGACCAGGTCAGTTGGTGATGACTTTCCAGAGTTGCTTTTTCCTACAGGCTACACTCTGTCCTCCTCCTCTTCCATAACAATAATAATGACTGTATGTTAATTCAGAGTTGAATAAAATTGATCTTGATAAGAAGCAGAAACCAATTAAATCTATGGAGTCTCCAACCAACCTCCCTGCTCTCACTGTTTGGCTCTGTCCTTTTGGTACGAAATGCAGAGCAGCAGCAGATTAGGAGTCTTGGTGCTGAGTGGCCGACTGTCCATCTCAGCTTCTTGTCACTGCTGTTAAAAACACATTTTTGTGCAGCTGGACTTAAGTCGATACCGTTAGTGGAGAGATAGGGAGTAGGCAGACAGAAGAAGATTAACTTGAAAAAGAAATACGAAGTTAGTGGGGATGAGAACGGCGGCAAAAAAAAAAAATAGAGAAAATTGGGAAAAAGTAAAGGAAGGAGCTCAGTGCATGAACAGCATGAAAAATGTCCACTGCTGTTGTTTGCTGTACTTTTAACTGAGTAACAATAGGATACAATAGTTGGCAAAACTAGTTATAGATTTGAACCACCAACCCACCCACACATCATCTTCATCTGTTTTTCCATTTTTACACCTTATCATCCATCCAACCATTTATAATCATCCATCCAGCCGTCTACCCATTCAACCATCTACTCACAATCCACTCATTCATCAGATCTTCCATACATGCATCCAACCATGCATCCATTTTCATCTATCATCCATCCATCCATACATCCATCCATCTATGCATTCAACCATCTTCATCAACCTATCCATCCATGCAACCACTGTTCCATTTCATCCATCCAACTTACAATCCATTATCCATCCCTTTCCATCCATCATCCATCCATCCATCCATCCATCCATCCATCCATCCATCCATCCATCCATCTTTGCATTCAACCATCTTCATCCACACATCCATCCATACAACCACTGTTCCGTTCATCCATCGAACTTACAATCCATTATCCATCCCTTTCCATCCATCCATCTATCCATCCATCAATCTATGCATTCAACCATCTTCATCCACCCACCCATCCATCCACTTAACCATCAATCCATACAACCACTGTTCCATTTCATCCATCCAACTTACAATCTATTATCCATCCCTGTCCATCCATCCATCCATCCATCCACACATCCATCCAGCCATCCATCTATCCATTCATCCATCCATCTATGCATTCAACCATCTTCATCCACCCATCCATCCATCCATAAAACCACTGTTCCATTGCATCCATCCAACTTACAATATATATCCATCCATCCATCCATCCATCCATC
The DNA here is from genome assembly GCA_016785265.1 of Paraplagusia blochii. NCBI lineage: Eukaryota > Metazoa > Chordata > Actinopteri > Pleuronectiformes > Cynoglossidae > Paraplagusia > Paraplagusia blochii. The sequence goes on along the minus strand of JAFBJS010001676.1, from coordinate 180,821 downwards.
CATCTATCCATCCACCCACCTATCCATCCATCCATCCATCCATCCATCCATCATCTATCCATCCATCCATCTATGCATTCAATCATCTTCATCCACCCATCCATCCTTACAACCCCTGTTCCATTTCGTCCATCCAACTTACTATCCATTATCCATCCCTGTCCATCCATCCATCCACTCATCCATCCATCCATCCATTCATTTCCACCCTCCTTGCCCTCCACCAAATACCACTTTCTACCATACCAGCCACCCTGGTGAACCACCCTCGAGGTGGTCAGTCCACCGGAGATCACCAACCTTCCTAACAGGGATTGGATCTCAACTGTCAGGAGAACCCTGTAGTTTTACACCACTCACAGAGACACTGATACTGGGAAAAAGAGATTCATTCATTCATTCTATACGTGAAATATCTTGGATAAAAGATAAGTAGAGGGAGATTGTGGGACAGAATCACAGGTAAAAGGACATTGACTCTAGATTCCATTTGATTAAATAAAAAAAAACCCTTTCCTGCACAGGTGTCCAAAGACTGTAGAGACGACTGTTAACGTCTCAGTAACGATTCAGAGAAAACTCCAGGCAATCTCTACAGACCAATGTCATATACATATGTGTTATATTCTAATTATATATGAATATTAATTTATATATCCCATATCTGTGGATATATAAATATATATATAATACATATTAATGTTTGTTTCATTGACTGAGCCAACATTTTACTCTTGCTGATGTCATTTACCGCAGTAATGAAACCACACACTGGAAATCCCAGGTGTCCGTGTCTCACTGAAACCCCCTGCTGGTATAAGCCCTTCGCCTCTCTAAGGCAGTAACTGTTTTTTTTTATGATGAAACAAGGAAAGATTTAAAAGGGGATTGGTAAAAGAGCATGGAGACACGGATCGCCATGTTCCCGTCTCATCCCTGTGGAAGAATAACACGTCTTCCCATTCTCATTTCAGAAAAAATCTCTGTGGGTTTTGAGTTATTGTCACGACACTGCTGCTCTCACACTACCCATGATGCATGTGGTTGGGCCAGAGTCCTGAGGTCTGCCATCCTCAGGTCTGTTTGTCGGTTGTTCTTCACTACAGCCTGTCAGAGACGCATCCCTTCGACAGACAAGACCAGCGTCCCTCCTCCAGGGTCAGACGCTGGTTTCAGCCTCCACTCATTGTGCCATCTTCATGGCTGTGCTGTCGTTACATCTTCTTTCTCTTTTTCATTATATGGGACACGTTTATGTTCCGTCCCCAGGCTACGCAACAGTCCTGCTGGTGATACATGCAGACAATTATCCTGCAGCAGTAATCTCTCAGATGGTCAATAATAAGATGACATTAGGCTGATGGAGTGGGGGTTCACTCCCGGCTGATGCTGTACTACAGGGAAATATATGAAAATACTGAATGCGTCGGAATCTTCTGAGATTTCAGGAGTTGGACGTATGTGTGGCCTTGGGGATGCACGTAAAACTGGATTTTCTTGTTCGGATTGCAGCATATAAAATAGAACAAAAATAAAAAAGAGAAGATAATAGAAATGTTTGACGTTAGAGCCTCAGTAGGTTAGCAGAGTTAGGAAAAAGAAAGAAAGATCTCATCTTCATGGAAGGTCGGCAGTTTATGTGTCACTGCCGCTAAGGACGGGGGATCCTTGATTATCCATGGGTATCTACGAAGATCCACAAGGATCATTGAAGATCCGTGGGTATTTGTGAAGATCCATAAGGACCCATAAGGATCTTTGATTATGCATGACAATCCATTGGTATCTGTGAGGATCCGTGAGTATCAGTTAGGATCTATGAGGATCCTCGGAGTCTCATAAGAACCAAACTTGACAGGATACAGGCCTTACCGGGAAAAGAAGATAAAGGAACCAATGTGAAGTGATGGTGACATAATTTTGATAGACATAAATAATAATAATAATAAAAAAAACACCAAAATAATACAGTTGAACAGAAGAAGGAATAAATGATAGCCCCGGCCAACTGAGGGCAGACTCAGCCAAACTGTTCTTCCTTATTGATTTTTCCATTTGAAACCCATGGCGTTTTAATGTTGAGGTCATAGGAGCGAGGACAGATGGGGACAGACCCTGGGGCAGGATGGCATTTATCTCAGTAAGTCATTTTAATGGTGTAATATGTGTGATGAAGACACAAATATAAGGGGGGAGGCCCTGCACTGGGCTGTGTCGCCGACAGGGAAAGTTCCATAGATTCATCAGTTTATGGCCTTGGTCTGTGAGCTGATAAATGTCCACTGTTAGTCTCCGTTCAGGAGCGCCACGTTCTCATTAGCATCACAGATAACACTACAGAATAAATGTTTATAATGATTCCATTTTTCATATATACATATATTAATTCACTTACTCTGTCAGCGAGGCTGAGAAGAGCTTCATTAAATAATAAGAAAAATGGTAATATATTCCAATATATCCCTGACTGAAAAACTGTTTCAGATTGAAGTAGCCCTAATGAGATCTAGGTGGTGCTGTTTTCGGCAGTCGGCCAGTTTCCATTACGGTGACAGTTTTTGAAGAGGAGGCGAAGAATAGATGGGATTAAAGGCAGGGAGGGATGAGAGTGGGTGGAGAGGTGGACGGAGGATTAGCTGAGCCTGAATAGGTGATGAAGGAAATGGAGCGGACATGAATGAGATTAGGATTCAGCAGCTCAGCACCTCCTCCTTCACCGGCCACTGCTCCTGCAGGTAAGGCTTTAGTGAAAGCTGGGGTGGGGGGGGGTGATGGTCAGTGTGGGGTCGAGACGATAGGGTGTCTGTTGTTGTGGTAGCTGTGCATTCTAGAAGCTGCCAAAAAAAAAAAATAATAATACAAAAAAATTAAATAAAAATAAACGTGTTATGGTCTCACGGCCATAAACATACAACTGACTATCACTACTGACTGATGGTCTAGTTACTACTACTAGACCACTACTACTGACTAAATCTACTGACTACTGATTATTATCTACGACTACGGTTCTGACTTCTGACTGACTTTTGACCACTTGCACTGACTGCTAATCATCACAGCTGATTACTTAGCACATCTACTGACCATACTTACTGATTACTGACCATGACTACTGACTAGTGACCACCACCACTGACTACTATACATGACTACTGACTTCTGATCGACTGCTGAATACAAACCATGACTACTGACTACTATCCATTACTACTGACTACTGACTATCTCTACTGACTTTTGACTGACTGCTGACTATTGACTATGAATAGTGACTACTTTCCATTACTACTAACTACTGACTATCACTACTGACTATAAATACTGACTACTATCCATTACTACTAACTACCGATGATCACTACTGACTTTTGCATGACTGCTGACTATTGACTAGAAATACTGACTACTATCCATTACTACTAACTACTGACTATCTGTGCTGACTTTTGACTGACTGCTGACTATTGACTAGGAATGCTGACTTCTATCCATTACTACTAACTACTGACTATCTCTACTGACTTTTGACTGACTGCTGACTATTGACTGTGAATACTGACTACTATCCATTACTACTAACTACTGACTATCTTTACTGACTTTTGACTGACTGCTGACTATTGACTATGAATACTGACTGCTATGCATTACTGCTAACTACTGACTATCTTTACTGACTTTTTCTTTACTGACTATCTCTACTGACTGCTGACTATTGACTATGAATACTGACTACTGTCCATTACTACTAACTATTGACTATCTCTACTGACTTTTGACTGACTACTGACTACTGACTATGAATACTGACTACTATCCAGTACTACTAACTACTGACTATCTCGACTGACTTTTGACAAACTGCTGACTACTGACTATGAATACTGACTACTATCCATAACTAATAACTACCGACTATCTCTACTGACTTTTGACTGACTGATGACTACTGAGTATGAATATTGACTACTATTCATTTCTGCTGACTATGACTACTGACTGCTGACTACTGACTATAAATACTGACTACTATCTAGCACTACTAACTTCTGACTATCTCTACTGACTTTTGACAGACAGCTGACTACTGACTATGAATACTGACTACTATCTATTACTACTAACTATCTCTACTGACTTTTGACTGACTGCTGACTACTGACTATGAATACTGACGACTATCCATTACTGCTGACTACTGACTATCTCTACTGACTTCTGACCGACTGTTGACTACTTTCCGTGAGTGCTGATTGCTGACCATCATGGATCTTTCTTGTTTGCTGTGGTGGGCGTGTCCATTCAGTGTTTTTGTGCTCAGAAGTCCTTCTATATCTTGGATCTGTGAGTTTTATAAGATGTTGGAACAATTTAACGCTCGTCATTTTTATTTTATTGGAATCATAAAATGAAACAGCATGTACCAACACGGGGTGGCCATAAAGAGAACAGATGTGCTTCCTGCTCCGCTACACCTGCTTTGTGGGCTGGAAAATGGACCGCTGAAATAAGTGCACTGGTTCACACACAGGTAAATAACCAACACGGAGCTGTCTAGTCCACAGAGGTCGGACTGCGGGGAGTCACAAACATTCTGTCATCACACTCTGTCATCAGACTGTTAATGCTCACAGGTTAGCAGCAAAACTCAAACGTATCTCGCTGTCATCCTTCACTCTTTCAATTTCTCAGTCTATCGTTCTGTCTGTTTAGAGTTTCATCTGCAGGTCAAAGCATTCTTAGGAAAATAAAAGCTTGGATTCCATCAATATATTTTTAAGTGTACTCAACTAGTGTGAGTGTGTCCATCTCTGCTGAACTCAACTAGTTGGTTAAGAATCTGTAAAGGTTTAACAATAGTAAATATGGAGAACAATGTTCTAAAATACTGATGTTATGATCTGAAAAATGTGTGTTTTCATCCCTTTCACATCTTGAGAGTTCTGTAAATATTCTGCGGTGCAATGTCTCTGTTCCTATTTGTTCAGAGCCGGTGTGTATCTGTCTTTGTTTAAGAGAGGACAGACCATGAAATGATGAATATACAAAAAGGAGAGACGCAAATATGGAAACAAAAGCTAACATGCTTATATGATAACACAGCATTCAACGTCTGGATGAGGGGATTCTCTAATCTGTCTGTGGGGTTTAAGGGGGGCTGGTAACGGATGCATGACTTTAGGGCCATGGAATCAGGGCTGGATTTGGGATCCTGGTCCAGTGCAGTGGAATGGAATCTGGGGTTGGAGGCTCCTGGTGTTGATGCTCATGGACGCCTGTGCCACCCAGCTGTTGCCCAGTACAAGTGAAGGAAGGAGAGATTCCTTGACATTGGGATTCACACCACTGCACACAACGAAATGTGAACTCTGCATATAACCCATCACTAAGTGAACAGTGAGCAGTTTTGTGGCATTTAGTGGAGATTAAACTAAAACCCTGCGGACCCAAGTCCAGTTCTTTAACCACAAGGCCACAAGCCCCGTAGAAACTTAAAAAAATATCTGTCCCCAAACCAGATAGCAGCACCAGCCCTATATAACAGACATTTGGAAACCATGGCAACCAAAATGGGCATGAACTAACATTTGCTTCTCTTGCGTCTTTTCTGGACTTGTGTTTTCAGGAAATATGGTTTTTAAGCAGCCGCTGGTTCAGATCTTAGATCCACCCAGTGTCAGGGTAAAAATAGGACAACGGCTGGTCTTCCCTCCCCTCTGAGCTCTCACACACAACAATTAGAGTCCAGATTGTTCTGCCTTCAACACTTCAAAACAGCTAAATCAACTGGATGGAAAGCTGAAGAGAAAAGTTCAACAGTCTGGTCATCATCATGTAGCAGACAGTTGTCTGTGGACGAGCAACTGTTAGATCCCTCCATAACCTTTGGCTGATTACACTCTGTAACTTATACCCTATTAGTGGTTGACTTTCAGAGAGACCAGGGAAACTGGAGCGGCAGAATACTGAAAAAGAACGTCCAGCACAGATAAAGGAAACTACTGTCCTCTTCTGCTGTTGTGACGGCCAGATCTAATGGCTGTAGTCCATCCTTGTTGTTGGAAAATGTGTGAAAAAATCAACAGCAGACTGCAATGACAGAAGGAGGTTGTAGTCCCAGCCAAGTTAGTCAATGAAGAACAGTTTCAGTCTCTCAAGACATCAGACTCAGACCTGACCTGACTACTCTGCTATTTATATTTTACATCATGAAAATCCAGTTAAGCATGGACATATGGATTTAAACCTACTTTTTATTAAATTAGAGGTGGGCAGAAACGAGTAACACTTACTTGATGACGTATTCCTAGCAGTAATTTTAAATCTTGCTACTTTTACTTTTCTTTGAGTAGATTGATGAAGATAAAACTGTATCTTTCCTCCCCTACATTCACTTCTCTACAGGTCAGTGTCTCTACACCACCCAAATCAAGCTTCAAGCCCTGGTGAACCTCCATACAGGAGATGAGTCCACTGGAGGGCACCAACCTGCCTAACAGGGACTCTGTTTCTCTGACTGAATGCACGTAAAAGATAAATGTAACAAATAAATATAACCAGTGTAGGTACTAACACGTTACTTGGAACGCCTTTATGTAACAAAACTACTTTTCTCAGTAACTAATAGCGCAACGCATTACTTTTCCCATTCAGAAATGCACTTATTGTTACTGTGGTGCAAAGGGGCTTGTTACTCGTTACTATCTGTGGTCGAAATGGACGTTTGTTCCTGGACACAGAAAGGGGACTTTGTAGCAGTGGAGCCTGTCTGCCGCCTGTCAGTGTGTGTGTGTGTGGCAACTCTCATGTGTGAAAAACGACCGTGGACACTAACTGAACCCATGTGTTGAAAAGGAGCAATGATTGGTTGACATAGGTTAACATTTCAGAAAGAGACCTGGGCGGGTCTTCTTGTCTTACAGAGAAAGACGACTGCAAGTGGCAAGTTGAGGTTACAATAAAGATGTCTGTCAAAATGTCTTAACATGAAATTTGTTTTTATTGTACCATTAGAGTACATTTCATTGTGATAGTTGCTACAACACACAACACTAACCCTTTTTAATGTATTTTTAATATAAAGTGAAGTAAAGTAACTATGTATTAGTTATTTTTATAATTTAGTAACTAGTAATGTAACTAGTTACTTTTTCAGAGCAGTAACCAGTACAGTAACAAATCACTTTTTTAAAGTAACTTGCCTAACACTGAATTTAACTCAATTACTTAGTCCTGAAGTTGTTTGTTCCCGATGTACTCTTTTTGCTGTTGCTCCAGTAAATTTTGGAATCATTACTTTTTACTTCTACTTGAGTGAAGTTACAGTACTTTGAATGGAGTAAAGATACCTACCTACTTCTGATTTTAAAATACACATTTTTTTTTTTCATTGGACCCTTGAAGAACTGTCTTCAGCGAGAACCATTTATTTGTTATTTCTGTCTGCTGTCCCCACTCTGGAGGACATAAGAGAATGTCACAATTGACACCACAGTTTATGAATGATATCAATAATCAGAGTCGAACACAAACAAACACAATTGGTCAGTGGATGGCCAATATTTTCTTTTCTTTTTTCCTACACAGTAACAGTGTGATGAAAAGGTGAAACTCTTGGTTTTTTCCACACAGTAAAAGGACAATAGTTAGACATGGAGGCCATGACGTCAAATGTCCACCAGGGATGTTGGACTCATCTGCTGCGATCATCAATGTTCATCTGATCAATGATGGCTACAGAACAATCCATTGTTGGACCAGACTATTGTTGACAGGAATAAAAATTCTGTCAAAGATCCTCAATAACTGGGACATAAACACTACGGACCAGTCTCTCGATGAGGCTGTCAACGGTCACCATAGACACCACGACCATATTGACTGGTCATTAGTAAAGGAAACATCTGTGTGTTTATGAAGGTGACAGTCCATCCGCCCCTCCCTCCCTGTAAACAGCCTGTTGCTCTAATTGCCAACACATGGCGCCTGCATGTAATCAGGAGAGTAATTAAAGAGCAACACTCACTTTGGAAACGTTTCCATCTCCACTGGTTTCATCTCAAAGGTTGGCGGTGTCTTATTGGCCGAGGCCGTTTGCCCTGATTGGATCATTCTTATTACCATATTTTGGAGTAGCAATTAAGCACACGGGTGACAGCATTGCTGTTTCTCAGTCGTCAGACAGCCTGCGTTCCTGGCCAATGAAGTCATCTCTATTCACGGTCACACAAGTGGGAGTACTCCAGAGGCCTGGGAATAATGACAGAGGATTCTGGGTTATTAGACTGAGGCTACAATCAACTAGTCCACCAGAATTAAGGAGGACATCTATAATGCGTTGCTCTGAAGCATCCAACTTTTTTTTTTTATAGCTTTGTTATACAAACTGATTAGAGATACAAACGTCAACACACAAGTCTGTAATAGACTACCCTGTACTGGACTGTACTGGACTGGCTGAGCCTGGTTTGGATTGGATTGGATTTGATTGGACTGGACTGGATGAGACTGGAATAAATCCTTTTGCGTCATCTTTTTATTCCCATAATTGGTGTTTGGTTCTTCTCTGAATCTATTTTGACTGAATGGGCCCCAGATAATCACAGTGGATCTCCAGCTTTCATTAGAGTCACCCCGCCTCCATTTATCTCCCACCTCCAGTGCTCCCCCGCTTACCTTCTCTATTTTCAATATCTCTCTCACTTCTCGCAAGAGAGGAAGGCCATTCTAAACCCAGTAAAGTGATTCAATTCTGGGGGGCACTTATTAAATCTGTTTGCAAATGCCTCCCCCCCTCGACACCACCTCTTCACCTCCTCTATCTCTGTCTCCTTTCCTTAATCTCATGATCCCTATCTTCTGCTGGTAGCCTGCTGTCAACATGAACCTCCAGTGACTGCTAGAGAGGAGAAAGGACATGGATTAACACATAAAGCTTGAATGATCCAGAAAATGTTGCTTCCATATTTTTCTCTTTTGACCACTCTACTGCTGCAGCTGCATGAGCTGAGGGACAGAAACATTTTTGAACATCCTCAAAACATCACGAAATAAAATCTTCTTTTGCTTTGTCCCCTCTTCAGGTGTTTCGATTTCCCCCCTGCCCCTGTTCTCTCCTTCTACTCTGACTTCAACAACCTCCACACATTCTCCCTCACTGCATCCATCAATCTCCTCAATGGCCTTCCTCTTTGCTTACCTTTTGCTTGAACATGAACAAACCATCTCAATTCCTGTCCATGTTGTGCCTCTAATGACCTCATTCCTGATTCTGTCCATCCTTGTCTCTCCTTAAGAGAATCCCAGCATCTTTAACCTTGCCACATCCAGCGCTGCCTCCTGCCTTCTCCCTATTACAAGTGTCCATCACAATATAAAAATGAAAAAAACGAGGTAAAACCCACTGGTTACACTTTCCTGCTGTGGTTCCAGGTGAAGGTCCAAAGTCAAAACTCAAAACTTCAGAGCTGAACAAAAACTGAACAAAAAAGGGTGGACCTTCTGGAGAATCAACTCCAGAAGTGCACAACTCCTCCATGGAAGGAGTCAGTGGCCTCTGTGAATTAGAATGTATGCCAACATTCACCTTCACACACCAGGATCCAAATCACGACAATCACCACACTCACTACAGTACCCCCTCAACAAGTTTCTCCTGGCACCATAGGCTTGTCAGAATGGAAACAATTCTTCAATTAGGGTAGCGTCCAGAATTAGCGAAGGAGCCACCCAAGAGCACTCTTCAAGACCCTACCCTCCCACTCCATCAAATACTTCCATTCTGGACCCCTTCGGTGGATGTACAGTTGCTGGTGAACAGTATAAGCCTAGTGTCCCTCATTGGTCTGAATGGGAGGAGGTTGATTGACTTGGAGGGACAAAGAACCCGAGGCCACTCGCTTATAGAAAGTTGGTGAATCTTGAGGGACAGGGGGGATTCTTAAATGGACTGATGGTGGTCCAATTATCCTCTAAATCTCATTAGGACCGATAAACTGTTGAGCCAACTTTAGACCCCCAGTGTATATAGGAATGTCCTTTATGGATTGCCACCAGTTTTTGCCAAATTAGCAAGAAGGGACAGGGTACTACTGGTTATCAATAATTTGCTTTGGCAAATCCTTGATTTGGCTCGCAACATTGCCGCTCTAGCCATTATCCATTCCCAATTTTCTGCTTGGGGAAAACAGGGGTTGATACAATGTTTACGATGTTAAGTGGTGGCTAGTCACACAAAGTAGTGTGGTTCCCATGACATGATTGGGTGTTTGACTCTGGATATTAGAAGGAAAAAGGAAGAAAAGCAACCTCCTTCACATTGTGACGTAATTACACACACCTCTTTATTTAACCCAGCACTAAAGTAAACACACAGTGGTAACCAATTCTGTTTCCTTAACCAGTAGGCCACTAGATGGAAGAAAAAAATAGTTGACGCTTCTAATGACTTGTTTAAAGACAACAACAAAATGACCACTACACCATAGGTATCACTTGTAGTCAAAAGGCATGAAGCAAGGGAAGAGGGAAGCTGAATGATAGGAATGTAATGTGTAAAGAAACGATAAATCACAGTTAAGATTGTAGCATTACCTTCTGGAACCGCTGAACCGGTTGAAGTCCCACACTGCCGCAATTTAGAATTAGCTCCCTACGGTGAATACACCTGCCCCCCAGGTCTGGTTCCAAGGCCAGGCTGTGCCTGTCTGGAATTGCGAACAGCCTCCTCAATCTCTCATGGGAACGCCATCACCAAACAGCCAGAGGGAATGATATCTGTCTGCTCCTTGGTCTATGCCTCCTATGCCTTTTCGAGTCTGGATAGTGAATCACGCTTCACAGTATGAGACCCCAGGTGGACAGTCCAATTAATGGCTGGGTGTTCTGCTCCCTCAAGCAGTACCTCCTCTGCTCCAGTGCCAATAATTGCCAGTAATTCTTGGTTACCCACATCATAATTTCTTTTGAATTCGAGATATAAGCGAAGAGGCGTCACTTCTGAGCAACGGGTTGGCTGTGTGTAGATCCAACTTAGAAAATACAGCTGCCTCACACAATGGATACTCGTTCTTAACGGTGGGTTTGTTTAACCTTGATTATAGGTGCAGGGATGCATCAACTTGTCTTTTTTTGGAAACAAAGAAAAAACCCTGCTTCTAAAAAGGGATGGGGACGGTCAAATTAGACCTACAGCCGAGGACTTGGGTTGGGAGGCTAAGACAAAGCCCTCCCTTTGCCAAAACCCTGCTGCAGGACATGATAGATACATGATAGGATCTTAGTTAAGTCTGGAATTACTAATATAGGCACTAAAACAGTCCTAAAACAGCTCCAGATGGTTACCTGATATCTGCACCCATCCAGTGGGTGTACCCATCCAGTACAAATATATTCTGTGGCGAGGCTAGCATGTTCGTCAGCGATCTAATCTTTAAGATGAAGGAAAAGTCTAAAACGTTACCATAAGAATCAGTAAACATCAGAGCTGGAAAATGCTATTCCCATATCAGTGACTCATGCAGTTGGAAACAAGAGGCCAAATTGTCAACCATGTATGCATGTATTCTGCCCACTAAGGCCCTCCATAAATACTCGCTGTAGTGGTTACTCCCCCCGCCCACTCTCTGTTGCTAAAATATGAACGTATACCCCATAATCACCTTCTGAACGTTTCCCAACAACAATTGTTTTGCTGCATCTTTTTTTCTTTCTTTTTCATTCTCTTCCTTGAACAGATCAAAACATTTTGGTGGAATTAAGACAAACGAATCACTCACTGGATGATGTCATTAAATTATTGGACTCAAGGAGCATTGCTGCTGTGGCAGCCGGCCCTGTAGACGACCAACCCTGATGATGAGAAGAAGAAGAAGCAGACAGAGAATCCATTGCAGCTATCAGTTCAATGAGCAGTCTCTCATGTCTGCCCAGCATCGCTACCTGGTGATGCAGGACATGTGCTACATGTTTCAGATCCTGTGTGTCCGCTGCTTCAGTGGTGGCCAGAGTCCTTTGTTATGGCTTCCCTCATAAAGTAAGTTGGGTCCAAATGTTGGACACTGTCTCCAAAGATTTAAAAAGAGTCTTCATCACATCGTCATTTCCTTCCTTGGTCGGTTCCCAAGCTACGGGAGCTCGTAGAACTTTCTGTTGTGAATCTGTCAACTTTTCAGCTGCCTGTATACTATATGTCCCTATAGTGTCCTTTTCGGTCATATAACAACAGCTTTTCCCTTCAATTTATTTCCTCTTTAGCAACGGAAGTAGTTCAGAAGAAGCCTGAAGCAGCAGTCAGTAAGACTGCAGGCCTGCTGACAGCTCAGACAGGAGAGAAAGGGAAACTTACAAAAAAAGAAAAACTAGAAATGGAACAGGTGATGAGAGGTGAGTGGGTTTATAAGAATGGAGCTAAAGCCTCAAATCAAAGGTGGAGTGGTTTTCCAATCTGGCTTCTGCAGCTAAGATAGGACACACACACTCACACTGTTTGTAAGGACAGTAACACATTTCGTTTTAAGGAAACATTTTCAGTTCTATTCGTTAGAACTGAAGAAGACTCTTGGAGGACGTAGGTGACACAAAAAACAAAACTTTGTCCACTTTGCTAATGAAACGTTTTTACCTTGACCTCGATGATTGAGAATCAATAAAAAAACAACTAATGCAATGTGCGTTGAATTAGTTACGACACAGAAAATGGGCAATGGCCAGACAGAAGAATCAATCAATCAACCAATCATATTTTATTTCAATAGCCCACATTTACAAATCAGATTTTTCACATAGGGCTTTACAGGGTTGGTAACATCCTCTGTCCTTAGACCCTCAGTCAAGGTAGGAAAAAACTACACAGGGAAAAAAAAACCCTTTTAACTGGGAAAAGAAAACCGGTAGAAACGTTAGGCAGAACCACAGGAGAGGGATCCACGCCCTGGACGGACAGACAGTGCAATGCATGTTACCAGGACATAAAAATACAATAAAATAAAATCAGACAGACAGATAGTAGTAAATGTGAAGAGGTACCACTCAGTGTTACTTGATGCCCCTCCCCAACCACTGCCCCTTCTTGCTGATTTGGATCAATAACTCATTAACACTCATTAACTATTTCCAGTTCAGTATCTTTTGGAACTTTGTCTCTCAAACATGCTTGTTTTTTTTATTGGTCCATTTTGCAGACACACACATTCCTGCTGCTGCAGACATTGACACAGTGTATATATTCAACGCTCACTTTGCCCCATTTTAGCCTTCTTTCTGCCCTCAATCTGCCCCTTATTCTGTCCCTCACCTCTGCCCTCACTCTGTCCCTTACCCCACCCCCTATGCTGCCCATCATTCTGCCCCTCAATCTGCCCCTCACTATTCCGCTCACTCTGCCTCTCACTCTGCCACACTGCTCAAAGGAATATTTTTCAGGAGAAATGTGATTAATGGATATTTCTCAGCCTTTCTCAAACCCTCTCACCCACCCTCTCATACTGAGACAGTGACTGAAGACCACCACCGGGGGGCCGGGTTCTGGATTAATGTGAGGATCATCAGTACAGGGGCTAATCAGGAGTGGAGATTAATTATTAACCAACTCATCAATAAGTCAACCTATTTTTCTTCTGGGCAGCAGAACAAAGGACAAGACAGAAGTCTTGGGAACCACAGGAATCATAGGAACCACAAGAACTGGAGGAACCACTGAAACCACAAGAACCACAAGAACCTCAGGAACCAAAAGGAATCCTTGCAAACTCGACTTAAACTGTCAAGTTAATTAACTCAAAGGGCTCAAAGTGGAGCTGGGAGGAGCCTTGAAGAAGCTATGCAATCTAAAAAAGTGGGTGACCCATCATTCCAGGGTCAGTCTGACCAATCACTAGGGTCAAACTTAATTTAGACCAGTGTGTAACTGTGTCCTACAACTCTCTGTTGTGTCCAGTTGTCCAATGTTGTATGTGTGTAAAATATGACTGATAAACACCAGACTTGCCCAAAGTTCAGTCCCCGGGACTAATACAGACTGCAGCAAAATTTTAACCGGTCCACAGCATCTGTCAAAAAAAAATCAATATCATGTAGCCAAGCCACATTAAACAATACTTACGTACAATAAAGCTATATTGTAGTTTACCAGAAGAGGGCATTAGACTTGTGGCCTGCGTGACTTCTCATGCATAACAACCAGTGTTGCTCTGCCTCAATCTAAGGATCAGCCTTCACATTGATGGAGGTCAATTATTTTCCCTTATTCTTCTGGAGAAGCTCAGTATGCTTTACTGAGCTTCTTCCTCAGTGTGGCAGGAATACACCTAAGTAAATTTAAAAAAAGTGAATTGATTTTGGTCAAAAACACAGGTGAGTGGGTTTATAAGAACTCTACTCTACAGCACTATTTTGGTCAAAACATTGTTGACATGATTTGTTAACCCATGTGTGGCGTTCGGGTCTGTGGAACCCGTTTCCACTTTTTATTAAAAGAAAAATGATAAAATTATTTAAAACAACATGAATAAATAGATGTCTCTAAAAATTTCAAAGTCAGATTCAAAAAATGAGTTATAACTATTTTCACCTTATTTATCCTGATCAAGCCTTTGGCAACAGCTACTCATTTGCAATGTCAACCTCGCTGCACATAGAGAAAAACAACGCAATAAAACACACAAATAAACACAAAAATATAGTTACATTCATATCCCTTCTGACTACGGGACAGGACCGAGTGAGAGAGATGATTCCAACCTCTCCTCACACACACACTCACACACTCTGGCCACTGATATAATTGTTGGCCCCTCTGACACAATCATAATAGATTTTAACTGGAGCGGCACTTGAGCTAATTAGTTGTGTTGCTAATTAGCTAATTGCCAAGAGTGGAAGGATGATGACCCTCACTGTGGTACCGAGAGACAGCTGTGAGTCTTCACTACCACACTGATCTGGGCTCCAGGACTGAGAGCAGTCCTGTCTGGCCCAACAAATGGACTACACTGCAGCTCTGGGTCGGGTCAACGAGGCCAACCACAGCTGTAGGTCTGGTCTACTGAGGATGCTCCAGCTGCGGGTCTGGTCCACCCAATAGACTACAGGCGTGGGTCTGACCCAAAACACTGGGTCTGATCCACAGTAAGTGTGTGTCAGGTCCACCCACTGGTCAGTGGCTAGCGGTCTGGTCCACCCATTGAGCAGAATGCAGCTGTGGGTCTGGTCTATTCAGTGTGTCTGGCCCACTAAACAGACTAGAGCTGTGACTCTAGTCCACGCAGGAAACCATTGCTGTGGGTCAGGTGTGCTCCGTGGACCACCGCCGTGGGTAGGGTCCACCCAGTGGACCACAGTAGTGTGTCGGGTCCACAAAGTGGAACGCAGGTGTGATTGTGGTCCCTTTAATGGAACACTTTTGTAAGTCTAATCCACCGAGTGGACAGCAGGTGTATGGCTAATCCAAACCAAGGCAAAGTATGGGGCGGGCCCCCCTGGGGGGGCGCGGTGCATTGCTGAGGGGGCCGCGTGTGACCCTGGGGAACATTCTTTTTTTCCACCGTACTACAATAAAGTGTAATTGCGCATTGTAAGTTGAACTATATCTCTTTCTTTTTGTTTCGTTATGTTAACAAGGATACGATGTTATGTAGAGGTGTAGCTAGAACTATTTTATAGACGAATGCTGTTATTTATAGCATGTGTGGTGGGGTCGGGGGGCGCGAATTGTTTTCTTCTTGCTGGGGGGGCGTAACAGAAAACGATTGAGAAGCACTGATCTAGTGGAACACAAGTTTGGGACTGGTCCCCTGATCAGATTGCAATTCTGGGTCTGGTCCACCTAGTGGGCAGCAGGTGTATTTAGTGTACCCATTGGACTGTTGTAGGTCAGGTCCACTCAATGGATTGCAGTGTCCAAAATGAGTGTCCCACAGCTTTGGGAACTGTGTATAGTTCCAGTACTCCCCTCCGTTGCCCAGGAGTTCTAGACTATGTCTGTTTTCATGGCTACCACCTCCCTATCATGTCCCTGATATGTAGCTACACTGTATCTGGCTGCTTGACAGCTGAGGCCACATAAGTGCAGCTGGGAAAGAGGTGTGAAAATATATTGCTTTAATATTCCTCTGTGATACCAATGGAAGCCGTCATTTAGCGCCACCTGGATTAATGGATTAACAACTGGATTAATGGATTTACGCTGGTCTGTGTTTGTTGTAGTGGAGCTGAGAGTCAGGGGTGGAGTCTATCATGGTGATTCCCACCCCAGCCTCGCTGTGCTGCTTTGACGACTCCTGCCTCCAGGGTGGAACTCTTTCTTTCTTCTTGCTGCTGTCAGCCTCAGCCACGGCTGCTATTTTTATAATAGGAGTGGGTGAGAGAGGGAGCTAATAAAGCAGCGAGCGCACTCACACACACAAACACACACACACACACACACACAGTGAAGCAATCATCCATTTGCATTACAACACAGCACCTGAATGTGCCCGCAGACGTTCCACATTTATAAGTCCTTCAACGTCCATGCATGGACAGAGGAACGGAGCCGCCACCCACGGCTTTGAATACAAATAATCACTTGAAAATGCACAGGGGTGTTAATCTAATTGTAAAGATTATGATTTAGTTTGATTTGATTTGCTCTTGTGTCACCTTCAGGTGGACCACCATCTTTAGTTTGACCCAGAACTTCCTGTTGGTTGATGAGACTCTGGTCCTGTAGGAGGAGCCCTGGAGCTCAAGTACTGTATACTCCCACTTATGTCAATCCAGTGGCAAGTGTACACAATGATCGGCAGTTGGGCCCTGATTGTCAGATCATGATACTCAATCAGAGTCCTTGATCATGTAAAAATATGCTTAAAATCCTGCTGATTTGCCCAAATCTCTCCTAATGCCGCCCCCCAACGCACCTCCTCACCAAACCACAAGAGAAAACAGATTTAACAGACCAGATTCATCATGGCAGCCAGGACATTTCCTGGTCCATACACATCCATACACGATCTTCTCTTTTCCATTTCTTCACACAGAATGGCACAGATTGACAGAGAAATTAGTTTAAGTTTGCTGAGCATTATTAAAATCGTGTCTCAAGAGAGTAACTTTCAAGCGTCCCTACATCCCATCCTACCGGCTTCTTCTTCCTCAGAGGTTCAGAGGTTGTTTATTTCTTACATTTGTAAGAACGGTGAAAGTTTTCTTCTAAATATCTAAAAAAAAATCTCCTTCTCCCTTGTCTTTGCTGACATGATATTTTACTTCATTACATTTCAATATATTTGGCAGACCAAAGCAGTCCTGACTGAAGGACACAGACATATTGTGTATAATCGTGCAGTGTGATCAGTCCAATCACACCTGATCATCAGATCGCTCAGTGTGAACACCAGAGGTGAGCTGTGAACTGATCGTCGCAGATCAGCGGTGGCTTCCTCTTCAGGTGATTAGAAACCTCATCCTGATAAATTCTATTGATTTAAACACAGGTCTGGACCTTTCAGAGAAGACACCGCTGTGTTCTCCAACCCTCTGGTGATTTGTTCCATGGTTCTGTGAAATGTCTCTCTGCAGCACCAACATCAACAGCAGCAGCAGGAGCGCCTTGTACCAATCCACGCAGAGAAACAGTGATAACCAACCTGGGCTGAGTGTCAAAAAGAGAGTGCAATATGGAGTGTGTCTGTGCTGCAGCCGCTCTGCTGGAAGTGACATAGTAACGGTCCATTTATCCCCTGATCAGCAGCAGCTTCATTTGTCTCCATTAGCACTGACAGCTTTTGCTTTCCTGCTGTCCACCCCCGTTTTCTGCTTGCACATGCGTCCGCATCAAATTTATCACGTGCACGTGTGGAATCCTGTGTCCTGGGAGTGGACTATAAATGGACATGAGGAATGCGCTCTATCACCTTGCTCACCTGACTTACCCACCCACCAGACACCAACAGTTGACCGATATCACACCAGGACCACTTCTCTGTCTCCTCCTTAGTCACTGACTCCTCGTGATTCCTCCTCCTCTGTCACTGACTCCTGACTCCTTAATCTGAACCTAAACTCATTCCTGTTCATATCAAGGAACCAGGAAGATTTCACTTCTAATTCTGAGCCGTTCACAGTGAGATCCTGATGCAGGATGACAAAATTCTTTACAAATTTCAGTTCCTCTGAATCAACCAATGGGGGCAGTGTTTTGCCATCCCATGGTGGTGTCAGTATAGAGGTGAAGTGAGCATCCAGGTACTGACTAACTCCATCATGAGCGATACATGAGTCAACAGAGCTTTAATGCTGTATTGCTATAATATTTAGTAATGTAGTACTACTGTTCTGTAGTACTGTAGTTTTGTAGTACAGTAGTGCTGTAGGGCTGCAGAACTGTAGTGCTGTTGTACTGCAATACAATAGTAGTACTATAAAAATATTGTACTGTACTGCTGTAGTATTGTAATGCTGTAGTTCCGAATTGGCTTAATACTGTAGTGCTGTGGTACTGTGGTACTGTAATGCCTGTAGTCCTTTTTTTTACTAGAGAATACTTGATTTACTAGAAAATACTGTAATTACAGTAATACTCTAACACTGTAGTGCTGTAGCAATATTGTGCTCAGTGCTGTTTCACTGTAATACTATAGTGCTGTAAAATCACTTTAGTACTGTAGTACTGACTCTCTGAACTCTGTCAGGATAGGGGCGGGGTCTTGATTCTCGCTCTGTATTTCTGTCTCTCTCTCATTAGCGGTGGGGGGAGGCAGATGGGGGGAGTGTTCCCTTTTGTTACATTGGCCCAGCTCCTGGATCTGCTCCCTGGATGTTACCATAGAAACTACAAGACACTAAATCACCTCAAGTGGAAGTTTCCCAGGGAGCCTGACTGTGAACATGTGTCTCAGCCGTCTGCCCAAAACTGGAATTCAGATTCACCAGATCTGAACTGTCAAAATGGAGGAAAAAAAATTGTCTGCACAACAGACCCTTTCTCTATGTCTCTCTCTCTCTCTCTCTCTCTCTCTCATACACACACACACTTTCTCTAACAGAACACCTGTGAAACACTGTTAGATTTCAGCAGGAAGAATTACTGACGGAGGAGCACAGCCCATCCAGGACCTGGAATCAGTTACCATGGAAACAGAGATAATGTGGTGGATAGTTTTGGGGGAAACTGCAGCCTTTAGGTCGGTATCCTCTGGCCAGGCTCGTACAAACACACACACACAGGAGATGGCACCTCCTGGTGCTGCCTGTTAGAACTTAACAAATAAATAACAAACACTGTTTTTCCACATCAAACATTTCAATTGGACTGGCCTGACTTCCGGCCTCCACCATGATAGGGGAGCAGATTTGAGCCCGGCACCTGACCAATGCCTGCACTGACACCATGGTGTATTTTTACAACTTATTGTGGCACACTCACTTCTCAAACCCAGCCTCTCATGCCAGTTTGTCCAGGTCCCTGCTCTAAGAAGTCCTACAGACCTGGACCTTTGAGTGAAGAACCTGTCTGATACTGCAGCTCATCTGTAACTGTCAGAATAGTGGATCATTCACAATGTTTCCAAACTAAGGCTGGGTATTGATTCAAATTTTTTAAATCGATTTGATTCGATTCACAAGGGTTCGATTCGATTCAATTCACGATTCGCTTCGATTTTACATTCAGTTTTTGTCAATCAATTACAGTTCGGTACCAACGTTATTCTCAGAAGAATCAAAGCTAAAATTGAAACTTAACCCATTTGCTAATAAAAAAAATATATTTTCTTACATTTATTTCCATCACAAATTTACTCAAGGCAGTCATATTAATCCATCATGCATTTTTATTTAACATGACTTGACACAAAATTACAAGGCAGACTCTAGTTTTAGATTTTAGTGCCATGTTGTTTTTACATTTGTTTTAACTCGCACGTAACCACGTAAATACGTAATCATCTGTGGTGCATGAGCTCATGTAAAGTTGTTGGGAAAAGAAGGAAAAAAAAGATCGATTTTTGGATTTATGAATCGATATCGTCCTATTAACAGAAAAATTGATTAAAATCGATTAATTGATTTTTTTAACCCAGCCCTAGTCCAAACCCCCTCCCTCTTAAGTAATGACAACACCTGAGCACAACAGGAAGGTCAACAGCTGGAGTGAAGTTTGAATCCTTTCAGACGTCCTCAAGTCTATGTTACAAAATCTGAGCTCTGCTAAAGCACTGAAGGAGACTGGTTTAAAAAAAAAAAGAATTTTCACAGGGAGACCTGTCTCCCTGTATGAGGGAGACAGGTGTGCAGGGCCGGATTAAAACTTAATGAATTTCTTTGTATCGTGTCCCAACCAAGGCAGGTGCACTGACACATCTGTGCATACAAACGACCAAAGACCCAATCATTGACACACAACAGTTTAAAATCACCTCTGTATCTGTATTGATACAAGAATTTACACTGCCAAAACTGCAGTACTTTATGTCAGTTATCATTCTATAGCAGGAGTGTCAAACTGGATCCACAAAGGGCCGGTGTGGCTGCAGGTTTTTGTTCCAACCAACCAGCAGCACACCTGACTTGAATTTTCAATCAACTGATCTGAGTCTCCAGACAGCTGATTGGTCAACTAGTTTGCACTAGATAGGTTGGAACAAAAACCGGCAGCCACAGCGGCCCTCGAGGAACGAGTTTGACACCCCTGTTCGATAGGTATTTAACAACCATATCTTCCTACCATCTGTTTAAGGAGTGATTACACATCTTCATAGATGTTAAGGGCAGTGGCCTTGTGGTTAAGGAAGCGGACTTGGGCCTGCAAGGTCCCCGGTTTGAATCCCCCTACCGCCAAGTTGCCACTGAGGTGCCCTGAGCATGGTATCGTCCCTACACACTGCTCCCCGGGCGCTCATTAGCTGCCCACTGCTCACTTTAATGAGGGGTTAAATGCAGAGGCCAAATTTCGTGGTTCGCTATGGTGTGAATCACAATGTCACAATGACAAAAAAATATATATATTTTTTTTCTCTTTTCTTTCTTCTAAACACCCATGATATCTATCTAACAAAGTAGGAAGATATTATGGCTTTGAAGTGGACTAAAAGTAGTCTGACTACTACTTTTAGTCAGTTGACATTTAAAAAAAGTCATGTCTGAGGTAGACCAGTCTGAAGGAGACCTACCTGAGAAAGATTTGTCTGGCTAAAATCTGCCTCAACGTAATGTTTATTCAGGAGTTTAGAAGCTTTTCTCAGTTCATACATATATGCTCATTTGTCAGCCAATATTACATCAGAAAAAAATGGGTTTCTTATAAATGGGTTGTGGTTTGGCCAATCCAACTGCTAAACATTACAGAAGCCATTTTTTCAGAGACCTGTCTGATGGAGACCAGTCTGCAGGTGACCCACTGTATTGTGAAAGATCTGTCTTAATGTGTGCTGTCTGAGAAAGACCTGTCTGAGGGACACTGGTCTCAAAAAGACCTGTTCGAGGGGTGCCTGTCTGATAAAGATCGACTTGGGGAAGCCCTGTCTAAAACGACTGGTCTGAGAAACACCTGGAAGAGACCAAGTTTAGGGAAGGTGTAAAAGAAAGACCTGTCTGAGGTAGGGCTGTCTGAAAAAAACTGGTCTGGGAAAGACCGTTCACACATATCTGCTTATTTTGCAGACAATATTGCAGTGCTTGTAAAGTAATTTTTATCGACGGATGTTAGGCTATCCCAACTGCCAGTCACTAAAGGAGCCATTTTCCTGTATTCATATTTAGTCATATGTCAGGTTCGAACAACCTAAAACATGAGCAAGTTCATTAAAAAATGAGGCAAAGACAACAGTTCAAATTATTCATGAGAAAAACGTGAGATTTCTCATAAGGAGAACACGACATGTGCACAGTCACTAAAAATTCACTTCTCCGTTTCTCCTTTTATTGAAGACAGGAGGTCCCTAACTTACACCAATCACGTTGCAAATCTAAGGGGTGGGGAAATCACTTATTTGCACAATGCTAAAAATGATCTTTATCAATGTTTAGCATTCAGCAATCATTATCAGCGTAGGCGAGTTCATCGTTCAATGTTCATTTTGTGAAGGTAAAGTAAAGAACAACAGCAAATGTTTTCTCAGAAGATGAAACAGGACAACAGCAAAATCAAAGCAAAGGCAGGCAGCAAATGTTTACTTATAAATATGAAAGTCCATATTCAGGTTCTGTGTTAGAAGAAAAATAGTCAAAAACAATTGTGAAAGCAAGTAATAACAGGTAATAACAAGTAATACTTATTCTAGCATCATTCTCTTTGTCTGCTGTTAAAATAAATAAATATATTAGATACTAATTTCATTCATGCCAGCAAATGGCCCTGCTCTACGTGGTTTCTCAAAAGTAAAAAGTTGGAAAAAATATTCTCGTTTCCATAAAATAAATAAAACAGTTTTAAAAATACTGTGTGATGACGTTGCAGGGGGAAAAAAAATGGAAAAGCAGAGCAGCAGAGGTGGAGGTGTGACTATGTATCTCCCTACTTGTTGGTGGCCTGAGAGTTCTCGTGCTGAAGTGTTGTTACGGACCATCTGCAGCGACGATAAAATATGCTCACTCACGTGTGTGGGCTTCAGTTCTGCAGCCAAACTCTGAGTCAGAACGTACGTCTGTTTTATTATGGTCCCGTTTGTCCTGTATATAAACCACACGCTCCTTAAGCTTCAGTACTTCAACTCCGGTGGAGTCGCTTCTTCCTTTTCTGGAACCGTCTGAATCACGTCTTTTCATCCTGTCTTGTTCCAACCGTTCTTCACTTTTACCTTCGTGGTCCTGCTGAATGGTTAACATTGTTTTGTTCTCCTTAAACAACAGATCTCTGTGAAAGTATTTGTTTGTCACAAAGCTAGAGGTAAACAGCAGTCTGGTTGACTTCAGTGAACAATCTGTCAAATCCACCAGACGTGGATTGAACCTAGACCAGCTCTGTTGAACTCATTCCTACTGTTCCTCGTGTTTCTCTCATTCTTACTGTTCCTCCTATTTCTCCAATTCCTCTTGTTCCTTCCTTTCTTCCTGTTTCTCCCATTCCTCTTATTTCTCCTATCCCCCTCATTCTTCCTGTTCCCTCTTTCCTCTCGTTTCTCCCAGTCCTCCTGTTCTTCTGCCCCCCGTTCTTGTTCACTTCCCTGATGGTGGAGTGGCTCCTCTCTGAGAGTGCTTGATATGCTTTAGTAGCCATTGTTAAAATTAGATGTAATTAAAGATCATTATAATCTGTCAGCAGGATGAAGACCATAGTGTGACAGAGGGAGAGAGAGAAAGGGAACTTGGGGAGAGGACCAAAACCTCTGTCAATATTAACCCCTGACAGTCTGTAGTGACTCGTATGGTTCCATTAGCAGCTCATTAAAGTTTTATTAGCCGAGCAGGGTTTATTAGAGCAGCTGTGACCTCCAGGCTATAAGAGAACAGAGGAGGGAGAACAGAAGCAGTCATCAGAGGACGAGGAGGTAGAATAAAATTTTAAAATAACTTTGTTGACATTTCGTACTAATGGAAAAGTAAAAAAAAACAAAAAAACAACAATATTACAGTTGTGATCCACTGTCAGTAGAAAGACCAGCCTAAGTAAAACCGTTATACTCAGCCCACATTTACAAAACACAGTTTGTCTCACAGGGTTGGTAACATCCTCTGTCCTTAGACCGTCAGCCGGGATAAGAAATAAAACAACCGGGTAAACCCCTTGTAGCAGGGAAAAAAGAAAAAAATAGAAAAAAAAAAAAAATAGTGCAATCCACAGGTGAGTAATCCACTAACTGGATACACAGATGTGCAGTAGATGCTACCCAGGACATGCAAGTACACAAATACACACAAAACAAATGAAAAAAAGGGTTCAAATAAAGTGTTAAAGTAACAGGGTCCATCTGGATTTCTGGCCTTGTCATATTCGGTAGTAGGGACAGTTGACGTTGAGTCCTCGCTTCTCAGTTAGGGTCTCTCAGTTAGATACATGTCATGGGGTACTGGTCGTGACTCGAGGACAGGGTAGAAGACGTAAAGACCGTAAATGTCTATGTACTCATTGTAGGTGCAAGATGAAAATTGCCCCCCAGCAGTCTAGGCCTGTAGTGGCATATGTTTAGACAATAGTCTATGCTAAAGAGGTGGGTTTTGAGTCTCACCCTTAAGGAGGAGACAGAATCTGACTCTTACTGAGAGTGGGAATTGGTTCCACAAGAGAAGAGACTGGTTCTAAAAGAGAAGAGCCTGGTTCTAAAAGTTCACCTGTTCTACCTTTATTTCTTTTTGGGATGACCACTAAACTCGAGTTGAGCAGAAACAAAATGGTTTATTCCATTTTAGGAAGCAGAAGAAGATAAATTAGATTTTTAATTTTAGAAGCAAACATTTATTGGCAGTTGGTGCATATCAGCTTTGATCCACCATAAGTAAATAAGACCAGCCAGGGAAGAAGAAGATGAAAAAGAAGCAGAACAAAAAAGGTAAAGTCAGATCCTGTCAGAGTAGAAACAATAAATGAATCTAAAATAACTCTCTCCTGTTCTATTAACCAGCCAGTCACTAACCTTTACCAACTATAATGATGGGTTGGTTCAGGTTTGTTTGTCTTAAATATGTGATATTCAACTCAGCTGAAGCTCAACTTCAGGTGGTCTCTAGGGGGAAGCACTTAACTTATGAACACAACTACTCATCATAATGTTGGATTTGAGCTTCTACAAGAGGAGTTATTTCTGATTTTGTGTTTTTTGGGACTGAGGGACTGGGAATGCTGCTGTTGTTGTTCTTGTTGTTCTTGTTATGTTTCAATCAACGATAATATTCCATCTTGTCTCAATTTCTACTGATGTTGTACAGGATCAACCTCCTGATCAACTGCAGTTCTGAACCATCTGTCCTTCCATCTTCAATCACTTGTTTTTTCTTCACTTCCTGATATCCGACTGGTAGGAACATCAAGGGGATGATGGTGGTGGTGGTGGTGGTGGGGCTTTGTCTATATATGTATATAAACTAAATAAAAAAAAAAATAAGGTGACGCAGAGTCCATCCAGATGTCATTTCTTTTCTTCCTTTTTTCTCTCTGTGAATGGGAGCCATTCTTATTTTTAAACCTAGATCCCTCCTATTGCTCTGCTAAGTTAGCATCATTTGCTCATAATGACAAATGATAGCTAGGAGTAAGTGGATTGGCACAGGTTGGCATTCACGGCGACGTTAGTATGTGTTGGCTAATTACTTTAATGATTGGAATTGGACTGAGATTTCCTCTTCAACTGGAAGATAATTGATCATTTTTGCCAGTTATTATCGATAATTATTATAATTACATTGCTAATCACTGTGTCATCTCCACGTGGCATCTAGAGGGTTCTTCACCACCTATAGGTGGTGCACACATCCCTCTTCTCTCTCCTGCATGAGATCATCTTCCACTGAAACGGAACAACCATACGTACGTTCTCAGCTGTTATTGGACGTCGCGCCTCGGGGCTTTGATAGCGTGGCCCTGAGATACAAAACACTTTTAAATAGCTGGTGAAAAATGTACATGAAAAAATACATTTTTACAAACCCTGAAACAAATTTACATATTAGAAAACTAATTTACAAGACCGGAAACAAATTTACATTTTATAAAACACTTTTACCAAACACAAGACAAATTTACAAATGATGAAACACTTTAACAAATGCTTGAAACAAAATTATAAGTAACTGTAGCAGCTGGAAAGGGAACGTCCCAAGTGACTTACCCACCTGGAAAAGAACCAACCACCCAAGATGGACGGCACTCAAGCAGTGATTTGCCTGTTTGTGGCATATTAGCGACTTCAGTACTGTCCCGTTCCCTATGTCGCAACATCAGGGAGTTGTTGATAACTGATTACGGCCACATTATGGGGTGTCCATCTTTAAAATAGTTTGTGCACTGCTGCAGCGGATCTGATCCATCCCTCTGGGCTGTGACATTAAAAAAAACTACAAAATCAACCACACAAAACAATTCACATACATTAAGCATCGCTCGACTGCCATCCATCGTGACAACTCATCAAAAAGAAACTTGCTGCTGAAAATGTGACAAATAAAAGACTAAAACCGTGATGGTACCAGTGTGGTGTGTTCAGGAAGTTATCATCAATCAATCAAATTTTTATTTCTATAGCTCATATTTACAAATCAGATTTTTTCACATAGGGCTTTATAGGGTTGGTAACATCGTCTGCCCTTAGACAGAGAAAAAAAAAAAACCCTTTAAACAGGGAAAAAAAACGGTAGAAACCTTAGGGAGAACCACAGGAGAGGGATATATTGATATTGTGTCTGAAACTGACATTTTCCATATTGACAGACTACAATATTGACGTCTTATTGTTGTCTTTGAGATGTGACAGTAGTTGGTAGTCAGTCCTCCCCATATAGTGTGATGGTCCACCCACTCTCTCCATTCAGTCAGTGAACGTCACAGGAAGGACATTACCGGTTTTCATTTTCTTTTCTTAAACCAGTTTGAAGCCCTGGTTCCTGCAAGTGGAAGAAATAGATGTAACTGGTAACGCTTCTCAGAACATAAAGGTTAATTATGATGAAGATGATGGTAACTATTATCATCATCATTGTTGTTGTACTTGTTTTTGTTGTTGTTGATTGATTTCCTATGGTTCTTTTTCACTACCTGCGGTTTAAACCAGTTCTGGACTTGTATAAATCCAGTCCCATACCAGTTTCATACCACTACTAGACTAGCTGTAGTCCTATCGTAGACCAGTTCCAGACTAGTCTTAGACCAGTTCTAGACTGGCCTTAGATGGGCCTTGGACCAGCTCTGGACCAGTCCTAGACCAGTTCTAGAACAATTCCAGACTAGTTCTAGAAGGGTCCTGGCCCAGTTCTAGATCAATTCCAAACCAGTTCTAGGCCAGTCCTAGACCAGTTCCAGACCAGTTCTAGACCAGTGTGTCACAGCTAAAATGTGAAATACTGTCCTAGAGCTACTACTGTTTAAACTAAAAAACTAGTCTCTGTAATGAAAAAGGATAATCTTCCAGATTAAATGAGCTCCTCATTTCTTAAAGGACCTTTGGGCCTCTTTAGTTAAAGTCATCCCTAGTATACTGACAGGAATTCCATTATTTTCTTGGAAGCTAAAAACAGTTCTCCACTGTATTGCCAAGAAACATTATTTCCAAATGCAGACCCATTCCGGAGTTTTTTTTCTTTTTTTTTTCTTGGGTGGAGCAATGAGAAGTGAGCCTCAGCTAGGAGATACTGAGTGGAGACACAGAGATGGAGGAAGGAGTAGTCCAGGAGGACCTGGGACACAAGAGGCTCTCTGGAACACTAGCTCTCCACCTCCTGGTTCTTCGTTTGCGTATGCATCCATGAGAATACTCTGGAAATTCTTTTTTTGAGGTGTTGGGATTACCACTCAGTGTCCCCAAGATGAGGAGAGCAGTGGTGAGATAAGGGCAAAGGTCCATGAGGTTACTGGACCAGGAAGTACTTGAACCATTTGTGACACCAGGTGGACGAACTGTAGTAGTACTCAATATATGGTACATATCTACCTCATATTTACTGCAGAAAACAAACCTAAACCAATGATATTTAAGACTTTGACCATGACCTGGATGACTGAGAACCTTCATCAACATATATATTTAAGACCTTAAAATTTCCTGCTGAGTGTGAGCAAACAGACCTGTGGGTCCTGGTCAAACGTGGACACAGTTCATGGTCTTTGGGAATACTTTGAGATTCTATTTAAGCTGTGGCTCCAGCAAAGTTTAATTAGTGCAGTTCTAATGTAACCTGGGTCAGCTGCCTTCACTGGAGTCCCTACATAAAAACCAATGGCGACGAGAGCATTTACCACACGGCAGGGTTGCCAGGGTAATATGGGTCACCGCCCCCGCAGCCATGTTCTCACTTCTAAGAGGCCACGGGGGAGGGAAAAAAAAAAAAAGAAAAAAACGATATATTTCTAAGAATTTCTCTGCACAGACTGAGACGAAAGTAAAGAAAAAAGTAAGTGACTTCAAAGTCACAGTTGTGGTGAGGTCTGGTCTGTGATTGATCTGGTTAGTAGGACAGAGCGTACTTTGGCAACCAGAACAAAAACACCAGAGGAAATCAGTCAATCATCAAGAGTGTTACATGTTAATTTAAACCATGAAATAACAAGGTGAAATAACAAGGTGAAATACCATTTGTTGTCAGGATTGTAGTCTGGAGCAGTGAGCTTCAAACATAAGCCTGCTGGTCACGTTCAAACTGTCCAATCAGGTCCCTTAGATGTTTACCTTTGGCCTGAAGAGCAAAGTGTGTTTATGCATCTATCCATTCTGGCGCCCTCCCTGGCTGACAGGTGAAAAACAGCGTGAACTGCATTGTAGGGAGCAGGATGTGATGTCATTCATTTCTCCCAGCACCTTTATCATTCATATCATGATATGGGAAATGTTCTCACTGGTACAGCCATTTCTGGAGGAACTCCAATGAACCTGCAATAGGATGGATTCATTCTGTAAACTTCTGTAAAAGATTCCAGAAAATTAGCACAGTTTCAAACTGTTGAAACAGAGCAAAAAATGTTTATCTTTCAGTACAAATGATGGGACGGAGTTAACTGGGATTTCAGAAATCTACATTATAGAAATTTTTATAAGTGCACGATAAACAGCAAAGTAGGAAGTCAATTTAAATGTATTGATTTTGTCAAATATTTTGGTCAAATAAAGAGCTTTCGAATGAAAGTCCCGTTCTCCAAAAACAAACACAACAGGCTCAGGTAGAACATAAACAGACTTTTGGAGTAGTCCACTGGTGGACACGTTTGACTATAAACAAAGTTTAGAGTCCAACACTGATCTGGAACTGACTGGACTCGAACTGGTAGGTATTTCTGCAGAGAAGAAAAAAGAAAGTTGACCCGAATGCTCAAGACCGATCATGATCCACTGTGATATTATTATATCACCAGCAGTTGAGAACACAGTGATGGGACACCTGATCCATGTAACAGATGGCAGATGACTATACATGTGCACTACAACGTGATGCCTTCACGGCTGTCGGATAAAATCAGACATTATAAAACAATTATAACACATCATATACTTTACATTTTTTGTAATTCATGAATCTCTTTTTTTTCTTTTAAGCTTAAATCAAATAGATATGTGCATGTGCCGGCCATTTGTCAGGCTGGTTGCTGATGACCAGTCACTAATGACCAGGTGACTGGTAATTACTCTGGTTCTAACACAGTAGTGTTTCTACTCACACTCACAGTCAATGGGAATCCAACCTTTGACCTTCTTACTATATGGCAATTCCCCCATGAGAGATTTACTCTCAGCTTTTTTTTCAGTGTTTTTACTGAAAACTATGCCGTTTAATGTCAGCACTCAGATGTGAAGGCATAGTACAAATAAGCAATTGGAGTCAAAAAATAAATGATGGATTGAATCAATTTATAGACCAAAATGTATTCAAAACAGTTGACTCCTCAAAGTAGCCACCTTTGGCAGTCATAACAGCCGAACACACACAAGGCATTTTTTTCAACAATAGAAATCAAATATTCTTCAAAAGTCCTTCCCATGTCTGTTGCAGAAGTTCCCATAAATGTGTGGCACTTGTGGGTTGCTTTGCTTCCACTCTTCTGTCCATTTCATCCCAAACCAGCTCAATGGGATTTAAGTCTGGATACTGTACTGGCCTCTCCATGTTTACAAGTTTACCAGCTTGTTCTTTTTTCCAAGCTCGTTCTACAATAGCTTAGACGTGTGTTTTGGGTCATTATGTTGCTGTAAGATGGACACCTGACCAGATGCATACCAGAGGGTATTGCATGACGCTGCAGAATGCTGTGGCAGCCGTTTTGGTTCAGGGTGTCTCTTACTCTGAACAAGTCACCAACCCTGGATCCAGCAAAACAACCCCAGACCATCACACTTCCACCTCTATGTTATACAGTTGAAGACACACACTGTGGAAGCAACCTTTTTAACTACTCTGTACAAACATCCTGCGTGATGAACTGAAGATAGTAAGCAAGTCTGTGTTTCAACTGTGAAGAGTTGCAGCAAAAAAATGATGCTTCCACAGTGTGTGGCTTCAACTGTCAAACATGGAGGTGGAAGTGTGATGGTCTAATATACAGTGGTCCTCAGCTTTCGAACACCTCAACTCTCGACCAACTCGACTCTGGACCAAAATTTCCGAGAAAAATGTGCCTTCACTTTTGACCAAATTTCAGCTTTCGACCGGCCCGAGTCAAGCCGAGAGAGCATTTGGGCAGCCGCGCTCGGCTGAGTCAAGCCAAACCGCCTGTGTTCTTTCTCGTTCAGAATTCAACTCAATTAAATTCAAGATACTAGATGAAATGGAAAAATTGCTGTTTATCTTTACTAAGGAAAAAGAGTTTGCTGGAGGCAGCATCACCGAAGTGTTGATCAGTGAAAAGGTTCTCGCTCTCGCCATTTCACTGGTGCAGATACGAGCAGTGAGGGGAAAGTTGAAAGTGATGAAAAAAGGGCTTTACTTTTAAAGCCAGTCGTGGCTGGTTTGAAAAGTTTAAGCAAAACTGGTCTCCATCGTGTGACTAGACATGGAGAGGCGGCGAGTTCGGACCAAAAGGCTCCAGATAAATACGTGATCGAGTTCGCCCGGTGCATAAAGGCTATTTTTAATTGCAATTAGACTAGTCTTTTTTGTAAAAAATGCCGGCCAATACGCACATTACGAAGGAGGACAACAAGATATTAAATATACATCTACATGTTTAGGACTAGTGGTAGTGGTGGCCTAGTGGTTAAAATCCACCAGTTGCCATTGAGGTGCTCTGAGCATAGCACGGTCCCAACCCACATCACTTCTTGTGGGTTCACCACCCACAGAAAGGCTCACTATATGGTGCAATGTGATTTGGGTGGCGTCAGCTGCCCCTGGCGGCACCCCTGCGACATTTTATTGAAAAAAAGTGGACTTTTCATATGGGCCAGAACAGATTAATGAGTTTACCATTATTTCTTATGGGAAAAATTATTTCAGACCTCGACCACCAACCTGGAACAGATTATGTTTGGAAGCTGAGGCACCACTGTATATATACATGTCATAATCAAAGGGGAACTCTTCAAAAAGATGAACTAAAAGTTAAAAGGAATACAAGGAAGCAAAAAAAAGGATTTGTTCCACTGATCAACAATAGGCCATGATAAAAAGGTATTTTCTTTTTTCTTTTTTTTTTTTCCCAGAGTTTTATTTTAATGCTGACACGCTGGTGCTCGTCTAATATTGACTAGAAGTCAGTGTGCGGCAGCATGAGTCAGAGCACTGGCAGCTTTTATGAATGTTTCCAACAATAGAGCATCACGCTGTGACCTCAGACCGTTCATCTGCTCCACTCCCGTCTTCACCACGAGTTTGGAGCTGTTTACTGAGGGATAATCATGGGAATGTCATGTCTTTAGATGGGAATCATTTTACTGGAAAGAACTGTGATGAGTCACCTCCACCCTGTTCCTCACTCACAGCTCCACTATGCTCCTCCACCCTCCCCACCGCCTCACCCTCCATCAAGTAAATGGATGCCTGTCTTTTTCTATATCTGTCTCACTCTTTGCCTCCTCCCCGCTGTCAGTCCTTATGGTGAGGATGCTGAGCGGACTAGAATTGTAATCTTGATACCTACAGCTAGGGGGCAGTACGGCAGCGTACTGATAACTCATCAGAGAGTAAGGTTCTACAGACTGGAATCCAAGGGTTCTCATTGGTTAGAGTCAATCAAAGGGGAATTTAACGCACATGTAGTCGTTTGTCAGTGGTCGTGTGTCAGTTGTTGTGTGTCAGTTGATTTGTTTCAGTTGATGTGTATCAGTGGGTGTATGTCAATGGATGTGTGTCAGTGAGTGTGTGTCAGAAGAGAATCTCCAGGATTAATGTCTGAATCCTTGTTGTCTGTGGTTAATGAACTCCCTACTCTATCTACCAACTTTCTCAGGTAGATGAACAGAAGTTTCAGGACGCTTCCATGTTTGCATTTCCAAAGGTGTTTCATTTTAATAATTAAAAGACCTTAATTAAAGTTGTCTCTCGGGGGGACAACCCGCAGCTCTGACTCTGTTACATCTCAGTGAGGCAGCAGGGCTGCTGCTGCTGCTGCTGCTGCTGTTTGATCAGGATTTTTGAGGAACCAAAAAATGAAACATGAAGAGAAATCATGAAAGCAACAGGTTTAGATCTCTGATCAAATGTTTTTTTTTTTCACAGAAGGGAAAGAACATTTGAGAGAAAACTGTCTTCAGTCCTCGCGTCTGCAGACAAACATGTGGGTTGCGACCCGGTGCCAAACACATCCTTAAGAAAACCTGTGAAACAGAGGATGGAAATGTAGACGAGATGCATCAAAAAACTTTTCCACTGGTCACACACACAAAAAAATCCCAATAAAACGGATAGATGTGCATCAGAAACCCAGATCTAGACCAGGCAGTCTGACAGATGATCAGTCAGACAGACGGGCAGTCAGTCAGACAGACAGACAGACGTCCAATCACTACACTACTCTTCACTAACTCCTGCGGTCACTGAAGGATGGGGGTCACTGAAAATGGCAGGCAGTGAA
Organism: Paraplagusia blochii; assembly: GCA_016785265.1. Lineage (NCBI taxonomy): Eukaryota > Metazoa > Chordata > Actinopteri > Pleuronectiformes > Cynoglossidae > Paraplagusia > Paraplagusia blochii. Next base: position 148,198 of record JAFBJS010001676.1, on the reverse strand, counting down.
AAAGAAGAAGAAAAAGAAAAGTTTGACCAGTAATAAAACTTTGAACTCTTCCCCTGCCCCCAACACACACACACACACACACACACACACCTTTCCTGTGATCGTTAAGCTGGAGTCATAAACAGGAGAACGTTAGAGCACAGCCGCAGGTGATTTATGTCATAACAGCTGGGACATTAATCCCAGTCTCTCCTCTCCAGTACAGTGGTTGCTGTCACACTGTTGTCCACTCATAATTAGCACTCATGCCCATCGTAACACTTTAGTCTCCATCGTCCACACAAGGTCACTCCCTCTCACTGCTTTTTAAGCTGTTGCTGACGCTGTCAGTGAAGACAGTGGTTGCACTAATGATTCTCCATTACAGCAGAAACACCTCAAAATGCCATTGAAGAAGTGGACTTGTGGTATCTAGGTGACCTGAAGACAACCTGCCAGTGCCTCCGGTCATGGCAGCCAGGCCTAAGGGCCCTCTGCTGGTCCAGGGGACCATGTGACTCGAGGGAACTCTGCTTATCATGCTGAGTCCGGAGACCAGGTGCCCTGAGAACACTTTGATGGTCTGGGAGACCAGGTGATGGAAAGACACTACTCGTTCTCCTGTCTAGGACACCGTGTGACCTAAGGAAACTCTGCTGGTCCTGCTGGCCTGAAGACCAGGTGACCTGAGAACACACTGTCAGTCCGTGGGAGGAGGATTTCGATCCTTTTTTTTTAGTTCTCAGCTGTGGTCATTGAAGAGACTGGAGGTGAAAGAAGTTTTCCTCAGAGGAGTGGCTCAACAGAAGGCTAAATGATAATTCAATGAAAAGAGCTCCTTGATGGATAATACAGGGGTGTGTGTGTGTGTGTGTGTGTGTGTGTGTGTGTGTGTGTGTGTGTGTTAATCAGACAAACTGTGGGAGTCTGTAATCAGCCTCCTCCCTTGGAGCAGTGAGAGGCGGGAAACGTGTTGATATTTATGGATTTACAGGAGCAACGGAGCCTGACTGCTGACAACACAGGCCGCTTACGCCCACTGCAGGCGAATGTGGGAAGGGCAAGCAAAAGAATGCACACAGAGAATGGAATGAAGGGAAAAAAAACAAAGGAGAGGAGAGGACAGAGGAGGAGAAGAAAGGAGGAGAGAGGACAGCGAAGGTGGGAGGAGTGGAGAGGAGATGAGAGGAATGAGGAGGAGACAGGAGGGTGGTGTAGAGAGGAGGAGAAGTGGAGAGAGTGGAATTGGTTACTGTTGTGTCAGTAGAACATGAGATTCCAGTTTAACTGTGATTAATGAATGTTTTTTTCAGAAATGTGCACCAAGACAAGTAGTGTGTGTGTGTTTGTGTGTGTGGGGGGCCGGGGGGGGGGGGGAAGTCCACAGGTATGAAGTTTCACACACATCGCTATGAGTCCTCCTCTGAAGTACGTCCCCTTACAAAATTCCCATCGCCACAGGCCTCTCTAAGCTCACCCCCTCTCTCCTCTTCCCTTTCCTTTCCTCTTCTCCTGTCCTCTCTATCTTCTACTTTTGTTGGAGTGGTTTTGGTCACACGGCTCGTTAATATGAGAAACTGGTTGATGAGAGTTTAATCTTTCTTTGGGTATTGTTCCCAAAAGGGCTTTGTAGGTGGGTGAAAGGCTGTCTCTTATACACATCTCCCAGAACTCTAGCCCAGCTGTCCTATAGCGCCCCCCACCTACCCCTCTCCCTGCCTCTCTCAGCCCTTCGCCCTCCGCAGCCCCGGCCGCCAACTCCTCCCACCTCCGCCACCCCTCCCGTCTCTCCAGCAGCCCTCTCTCTCCCTCTCGGCTCTGACGCACGACGGGAACGCTCCCAAAAAAGAAAGAAAGCAGAAAAAAAAACAAAAAAATCATCCAACACTGTGGCTGAAATTGTCCGCTGCTGCCCAAGACAGACAGAGTGGAGAGGCCAACAGGGGCGCACTCTCACCCGGTTATAGCCGACTCAACTGAGTGCTCACGCAGGGATGGAGAGAGGGTGGTAGGGAGGGGGAGGACGGGTGAGAAGAAGGAGCAAGCGGGCACTGGCATTGAAAACAAACTGCTTAAAAAGGGTGGGCGCAGAAGGAGGGTCGAGTCAGAAAGATTGGGAGCGGAAGAGCGAGATAACATTCTCATCACGTCTTCATTTCTCCCCTCTCATCTCCGCTGCTTCAGCCACTGAGAGAGAGAGAGAGGAGGGGAGAGAGGGAGCGGAGGTAGAGAGAAGGGGGAGAGAGGGAGAGAAGGTAGAGAGTGGGGAGAGGGAGAGAGCTGAGAGAGAGACAGGGAGAGATCCAACCAGATTCCAACTCACTCTTCTCTCCCATCGATGCCTCCCATCCGCAGGACCAAATCGAGGTAAGTTGGATTCTCTCTTTCTTTTTTTTTTTTCTTACTCTCCCTTTTGGTGGTGACCGGGTGTGTCTTTGGGGAACCCTCCTGCGGATGGGCGCATAGGTATGCGTTTATCTGCATAGCCATTGACTCCAAGGAGGACGAGGCTCTGTCCGTGAATCGAGGACAACAGATCGTTGGAATCGATCCTCCAGATCAATCGCCGATTGTCTGAATATCCCTCGTCCTCCCTCGGTGTCAGCACCAGCGGCTGCTGCATTATGCTTGGCGTGTGTTCCACCGGAGCCTCTCAGCTCTGCGCTGCCTCCACAGCGAGGTTATTTTGAGGGTGAATGTGATTGGATCACAAGGAGATTTGGGACGAACCTGAGGCTTTTACCGCGTCCGCAACTCAGAGTTGGCCGTCGGCTGGGGCTGAGATGCGACTGGAGACGGAGCAGCACTTTTAATTCAGGTTGGAGGAGAACCCCCCTCCTCCTCTTCCACCCCTCCTTTGGTTTGGGTTCTATTCGTGCGGCACATTCCCGTCCGTCTCTGCCCTGTTTCTCTCATCTCTTATTTTCCAATGATTTCCCGTGACGCCTCTCTCACCCCCCCATGTCTCTCCTCTCTCCTCACCACAGCCTGGCTTCGGACGGCGGCGGCGGCGGCGGCGGCAGCAGCAGGAGCCACCGAAGGAGATGTGAAGTTGGAATTCCACTAAACTAAGTACGTATGTCGTACGTTAACGGGGCTGTTTTTTGGGAATCCACCTGGGAAGAGACGATGACGTCTGTTAAGCACTGATACTTCTCCACGAAAAATCCTGCTGCGATTCCTGGGGCTCTGTGACGGTGGAACGGACCTCAATAAAACCTGGACTACACTGTCAAATGGACGATTGACATTTTATTTTTCCCAAACGTTTATCTGTTCTGGATGGATGTCTCTACCGCTCGGTGTGTGTTTTCGCCGCATCCTCCCATCCTCTTTAGGACGTTACGTTATTTTTTGTTGAATCAGTTTGTTAATTCCGCGTCGTTTGTTTTCAGCACCGCGGACAGCGCTCTGCTGCTCCCAGCGAATCGCTCAAATTCACAGAACGTAATCCATCTATCTATCTATCTATCTATCTATCTATCTATCTATCTATCTATCTATCTATCTATCTATCTATCTATCTATCTATCTATCTATCTGTCTGTCTATCTGTCTATCTGTCTATCTATCTATCTATCTATCTATCTATCTATCTATCTATCTTTCTGTCTGTCTGTCTATCCCTCTGTCTATCTGACTATCTACCTGCCTGTCTATCTGCCTGCCTGTCTATCTTTCCACCCATCCATCTCTATGCGTTAGTACTCGGAAGTGAAGAACCATCGCCCTGTACCAGCGACAGTTAAACACCAAGTGCATTTATTCTGTGGTTGAAAAACCTTTGCACTCAGCTCATCTATGACTGTGTGTTATCGTGTCAGCTGAGGCACAAGGCGTCCGCACGGTCAGCTGCTGCTTCTCCGTCCAACATCCATGGTCAATTGGCAGAAATTAAAAGTTGCAAACTGGGAAACTGTGTGACCGAGAGAGGCTGTAACTGAAGCCGTCTCTAAATGACACGGGCAGATACGTTGACCTCTGCTGGATCTTCTGCATCAGAGAACAATCATTACCATCGGACGCTGCTTTTCCTGATTTATCACCTAATTGGTTATTCCCACTGAGCCTTAGCTCGGTTCAGAGAATGACGCTTCAACGGTTTAACAGAAGTCACGCAGCACAGGCCACGGAGACTGAACGCTGAGATTGATTGAAATCCAATGAATGTTCTTAAAGGCTATGCAGCTTTGTCTTCACCCTGTCACGGAAATAGTCACAGGAACCATTTGCTGTCTGTCTTTTGCAGCGCAGGACAACTATTGTGCCTGTGATTATTTTTCATTAATTTGAACCCTCACCAAATGAGGAATGAAGTTCCCGTCAGAGGTGGGATTGATCATTTTCCTGCTGCAGATTCAGATCATTTATCTTGCTGGTGACTTTTCACTGTGATGAGGGTGACGTTCAGATCGGTGCCATTGTGTCTGTGCTAAAATAAATGTTATCTAAGCTGTAATAGAACGCTCAGAAAATGCATTCAGTTTCCTTCTGTCATTACAGCCGCTCAGAATCATTTTCGCTGTTGTTGTTTGGACTGGGATCACACACACACGCACACACACATACACACACACACACACACACACGCAGTTGATTGAAATTCTCTGAAAACCATTTTTTTTGTTGTTGTTTTTTCTACAATACTTTTCCTTCCTGCCTTTTTTGGTCCAAAGTGAAACATCAGTTTGTGTTTACGTGGCCAATGGTGGACCATCACTAACCCCCACCTCCCTTTTCTTTCTCTCCTTTCTGGTGCAGTGCTGTGAAGTGGCTCTGTCCTCGGAGCCAAGACTTCATTCCGTTGGTTTCAGCAAGGATGCTGTGGGTTACCTTGCTGAGCACAATAGCCTTAGGATGGACCACCCCGATCCCACTTCTGGAGGACTCTGAGGAGATCAATGAGCCCTGCCTGGAGCCCTGCTACTGTGAGGTCAAGGAAGGCATCTTCCATGTCCACTGTGACAGTAAGGGATTTACAAATGTCAGCCAAATCTCCCAGATATGGAGCCGTCCCTTCAAACTCAACCTGCAGAGGAACTCCATGAGGAAACTGTATTTCAACAGCTTCCAGCACCTCAACAACGCCATATCCATCAATCTAGGAAACAACGCTTTGCAGGACATCCATGCTGGAGCATTTAATGGGTTGGGAATTCTCAAACGGCTCTTCTTACATGAAAACAAACTCGAAGTTTTCCGGAACGACACCTTCCTCGGGTTGGAGAGCTTAGAGTATCTCCAGGCGGACTACAATGTCATCAAAAGGATTGAAAGTGGTGCGTTCAGGCACCTCCACAAGTTAAGAGTACTCATCCTAAATGACAATCTAATCCCTGTGCTCCCCAATTATCTTTTCCGGTCTGTTTCTCTCACACACCTGGACCTGAGAGGAAACAGACTCAAGATACTGCCGTACAAAGGCACGCTGGAGTATGTTGGAAGAAGCTTAATGGAAATTCAGCTGGAGGAGAACCCTTGGAACTGTGTGTGTGAGATTGTCCAATTAAAAACATGGCTGGAAAGAATACCTTACACGGCTTTGGTGGGTGAAATCAGTTGTGAGTATCCGTTTCACTTACATGGTAAGGACTTACGGGAAATCAAGCGGAGTGAGCTCTGTCCTCTCCTCTCCGATGGTGAGATCGAGGCCAAACTTGGAATTCCCAGGATCCCTTTTAGCACTGAGAACACATGGCCTACTAAGCCCTCTTCCATGCTGTCCTCCTTTCACAACACAGCGTCTTCTGTGGAATACAAGGAAAAACTTGTCAAGCCCACTAAAAGGACACGTCCTACCAAAAACCCCCCAACTCCCCACAGCATATACCCAGGTATTAATCAACCCCCTGTTGCCGGTTATCAAACAAGACCTCCAATTCCCATAATCTGTCCAGCCGGATGTACTTGCAACCTCCACATCAACGACCTGGGGCTCACAGTCAGCTGTAAAGAAAAAGGCTTTCACAACATCTCTGAGCTCTTGCCCCGACCCCTCAATGCCAAGAAACTGTATCTCATGGGGAACTTGATCCAGAAAATCTATCGCTCCGACTTCTGGAATTTCTCAAGCTTGGACTTACTGCATTTAGGAAATAACCGTATATCTTATGTTCAAGAGGGGGCATTTATCAACCTGCCAAACTTAAAGAGTTTATATCTGAATGGAAATGACATTGAGAAGCTCACACCTGGGATGTTCAGGGGGCTTCTGATGTTGAGTTATCTGTACTTGGAGTATAACGTCATTCGTGAGATATTGCCTAATTCCTTCACCCTGATCCCCAACCTTCAGCTTGTGTTCCTCAATGACAATCTTTTGCGCTCTCTCCCCACCGATGTCTTCGCTGGCACTGACATTGCTCGCCTTAACCTTCGCAACAACTATTTCCCGTCCTTGCCTGTACGTGGCGTCCTAGAGCATTTGACCTCTCTTGTGCAGATTGACCTTCATCAGAATCCGTGGGACTGCTCCTGTGACATCATCCCCTTCAAACAGTGGGTGGAAAAACTGTCCTCTGTCATCGTGGTCGGAGAGGTCACTTGCAAGACACCAGAGTTTGCATTTGGAAAAGACCTGCGTTCCCTGGAGGTTGAGGTCATTTGTCCAGAACTCAAGTATTCCTCTGGTTCACCACACGCCCTTCCTGGTGGGGATGACCGTTCAACAAGGAGCTCTGAACTGGGGGAAGCCGATGGGAGGGGAGCTGTGCCGCTCTCTGTTCTGATCCTTAGCCTCCTCATCCTCTTCATCTCCGCTGTATTCGTGGCCGCAGGGCTTTTTGCCTTTGTTCTTCGCCGCAGCAAGAAGTTGCCCTTTAGGAAACGCTCAGAGGTGGATCTGACAGGGATCCCCATGCAGTGTAGAATTTTTGACGATCCACCAAAACAGGGCAGTGCTGGAAACACCGGCACCCCAGAGAAACCACCTCCCAGTATGCACACACACACCCACACCAGTCATACACACACCCATGGCCACGTTTATGACTACATCCCCCATCCTGTGACTCAGATGTGCAACAACCCAATCTATAAACCCAGAGAGGGGGAGATTGCAGAGGAAGACAGAGCACAGTTCTCTGAAAAGAAAGGCAACGGCTGTGGTGGCAACAGCAACTACAGAACCTTACTGGAGAAGGAGAGAGAATGGAGCCTCGCCGTCTCCAACTCTCAACTTAATACCATTGTCACGGGCAACCATTCCAGTAATGACATGGTAGCATTCCATGAAAATGGAGGCCTTTGCCCTACGGTTATCGACAGTCAGAGGCCTACGCCGACGGTGGGATTTGTAGACTGTTTATATGGAACAGTTCCTAAATTAAAGGACACACACGTGGCACATGCTCATCCTTCGGGCATGCACTACCCTGACCTGCAGCAAGATGCACGACTGAAAGAGACATTGCTTTTCACGACGGGCAAAGTTTGCTACTCTGACCCGTCGCAAAGCGAATACCTTGAATTAAGGGCCAAACTTCAGACCAAGCCGGATTACCTCGAAGTCTTGGAAAAGTCTTACCGTTTTTAACATCCGGAGACTATGTGGAAAACAAGAACAAAATACGAGAAAGCATAAAAAAATCAACACACCCACTTTTTCACCCTTAACACAAGTATGGAAAAAAAAAAACTTGGAAAAAGCAGCATGGTATAAAATGAAGTATTATATCACATTTACAAACTCCAAAAAACCCTCTGGAGGAGAGGCCATTCTCAGATGTTTCAATAAAGTGCCTTTTTTCTGAGTAGCCAGCAATGTCAACAGCCGTTATTTTTATAGTATATAAATATCTGTCTATGCCCGGGAGAGAGAAAAAAAGCAAGAACTGGGCATTGGTGAATAAGACGTACAAATATCCTGGTATACATTTGTTACTAAAATCTCTTTTTATGGAGTTGTGCTGATGTTCAAGACACACGGGAGCTGGACGTCTCCCTGACTTGAGGCTCTTTTACCCCTGACTAGGATGTGCAAACAGCTGGAGGTGGTGCACGATACGTTTTGATGACATGTCAACGCGATGCGCAAGCGAGAGAGCGAGAGAGTGGGAGAAAGGGAGAGATAGAAAGAGAGAAAGAAACCTATATATAAAGTAAAAAAAAAAAACAACAAAAAAAAACAAAAACAACTGCAGTCTGCTGCATGTACTCGCTTCAGAGCAGGAGGCGAGGAGATTTATTCTCCCTTCTATTACACCAGATCATTAACAGAGATACAGCGACACATAAACTGTTCAGTGTTCAGCTATTTAATTTTTATATCATATTAATATGTTGTATGTTAATGAGGACTTCTGTCGATATCAGGGTGCTTCTGGTACGGATGCTTCAAACGCACGGATGGTAAAACATTTGTGAATATTATTATAATAGGACAATGCTCAAGGTTTTTTTTTTTTTTTTTTTTTTTCTTCTGGATATTCCCATGCACTTTGCTTCTGGAGTCCCCATTATCACCCACTAACAACTTTGTAGGAAGCACTTTTAATGTTTTTCTCTCTCACACAAAGATTTGAAGACAAATGTGCATATATTTATTCTGTCATTTGAGTGAAGAGTTTAACTGTAATGTTAAATCAATGTATAGTGATGATGCGTCTGGTATAGCCTTCTTAATAAAAACAAACTCTTCAACTCCATGGTAAAAGGCTCGGTGCCACCCAAGTGTGTGTGTGGAGACGCTCAGCCGACATACAGCACAATCAGTAGGGGGCGCCGGAGGATGGATCGGCGGGGTGAAGGGTGTAAGAAAAGAAAATCAAGTGTGCTCTTTTCTCGATTCTCAATTCTTTATACAACTTAATTAATCATTCAATTAAAAAAAAAAACAAGTTAGGAGCTATTTTTTCTTTAAAGTGATAGAGCAACGCATTACCAAGCTTAGGAGTCAGGCCGTTGCTCGTCACTAGTTGCTCAAGGTTCAGGGCTTTCCCTAGTGACCTGCCGCTTATTCAAATTCCTATAATTTTATTCCTTTCACATTGAGACAAACAAAAATGAAGAACTTAATTTTCAAGATCAAACTTTATTTTGCTAGATAGGGGTTTCTTCAACCTTCATCAGAAGAGTGGCTTTGTGCAGATGGACTTTCTGCCAACCGTGATCTTTCAGGTTCTTCCTCATGATCTGATGTCTTCAGGCAATCTCTTCCAGTAACAATAACTTCACCCAAATGACATTCATTTCTGTTTTTTTATGCAGAAACCCTAGTCATACCACAGCTAGTTAGACCACAAGGCCTTTTCCAACATTGGTTCAAAGTTTAGCCCAAGGTTATACGACATTCGCAACCCATTATGTGGGGAAATAAAACCGGCAACAGGAAAAGTAGTTGGTATACCCTGCTGGATGCTGGTGGAACAAACATTTTCTGCCACAATAAGCAATCAGTCATCATTACCTCCAGAAATCTGGGTTGCTGGTGAAACATTATTGCTGTGAGGATAAATAGTAATCTAAACTGAAGTTGACTGAATCCTTACTGAAACGACAGATGATACAGTTGAGATAATATTAAAATTTTCTACTACTCACTTATAACAAAGCAGTAGTATTTTGTAGGGAGAAGGGTGAAGCTCATGGTTCCTCCAGGAGACTTATCTTTCCTGTTAGCTATACTTTTCAGAGCGTTCATTTTTAATGCATGCTGCTTCTAGATCCACGTTACAATCATGCACAAAATACTAAAAGAAGTGGCAGAAGCTGTTAGGTGGTGGTTGGAGTGGATGTGGTGGTGGTGGTGGTGGTGTACCAAGTCTCTGTGGCATGCTACGGTTTCATTATCTAAATGAGCTCTACTAATGAGGACAGAAAACAGTAAATATGAGTCTGAGAAGAAACCTGATTGGAAGAAACTCCCAGGATTTGCACATCAACTTTGTGGCTTTTTTTTCTAAAAGTAGCAGTGTGTCCTTCATCCACTGGGGGGAGATGAGAGGGCATTTAGATTCAGGAGGCATACACAAGACTGGGGAGTTGGCCAATGTGATCCGGAGAATTCAACTTTAGAGGACACACAGCATGACTGAAGATTTAATTGATGTCAAAAAAATTATACAAATGGAAATGTTGTAGGCTGATTCTACTGATTTGGTTCGACTGCATGGCCTTTGAAGATTCAGGTGACTTTGTTTGTGTTTAGTGAATCTTAGCAGCGCAGTGCTGACGTTTTTTACATACGTTTCTTTATTTAACCCTTTATTTGCTTCACTCAATAAACTGTTATGGAATAAATCTGGTTTGGGACCAAAAATAAACTACAACAACAACAAAAAAAAAGAAGAAATCAGTGCTGGGGGGTTTGACTTGGTGTTTTAGAACAGGCTTTATTACAGTCCTTTCTTCCTTTCTTCATGTTTCCAAATTCTTTGAAGGTGAATTTCTGATTTTTCTTTTTTTTTTAATAGCATGATGTTTGAATTGCTTACATTTTAATAAGTAATTTTAAAGGGTATCTATCCCTAGGAAAACCAAATGACAAATTATATATATATATATAAATATATATTTCATTAATGTCTTGGCAGAACATATGTAGCAATCTGCATACTTCCTGCGGTCCAGTCAAAAGCAAGAACAAAATGTTGATTTGTGTCATATTTACCAGTGCAATCTTTTCTTTGATGCTTGACTGAGTCTTTTATCTCGACACTCTGTATGACGTCATGCCCAGATGGGCTGCGGTCCAGGGTGAGGCGGTAGTGAGCTCCTCAGGTTGACCTTCCTTCGAGGATCCGTTTCTGTCCAATGCTCTGTGTACTTCTCTGACGTTAGACTACCCTAGTGTACATTTTGCACTCACTTTGATTAAAACCTTACGCTGTTCCCCGCAGACCCCATCATCAAATCCCCCAAAAATGAATAAATAAAGAAAAGTTTTGGTAATCCTGATGATTTCTCTGTAGCTCCATATAGTCGACCTTTCATCGTTCACTCTCCATAATAAATCACCAATAATGCTGGCCTTCATCCCATTATCTCACACTGAGTGCTTTTATCCCTCCAAATCCTCTTGTTATCCCAGCGTAGCACCTGCGGTGGATGTTTTTCCAAAGCTGGCAGAGTGTTTTTTTTTTTTTTTTTTTTTTTTTTTTTTTTTTTTTTCCGAAGCTGGCAGAGTGTTTTTTTTTTTTTTTTTTTTTTTTTACAGCTGTGTGTCCTCTTCACCTACCTCTCTCAAGAGGTCTGGGTGAAGAAGACCTGCACTGCAGGTTTTTGAGAAGAACTTGTACGCTTAGGTTCTCAGTCATGTGGGTCATTTCTTGACGTTGTCTCACCTCTCCTCCACAAGGAAGAGAGGTGAAACATTGTCAAGAAACCGAAATCTGGATTCTTGAAGAGAAAAAAAAATGTCTTTCTCCTCATCCTTCCGTATGTGTGTTGTGAGCAGAGCTCTTCTGTGTTTGTGCTGTGCTTCCTGTACGTACCGCACAGATGCCTGCAAGCCTCACGTTGATGAGGAAACAGAGAAATATTTGCTGAAAAGGCTAATCTGCCTTTGACTACGCTGCCGCCAGTGGCAGATTTGAAGGTGTGTTCTATTTTCTGCTCATACACGTGTTGGAGTTGGACGGCGTGTTCCTCAGTGTGTGTTTGGACAAGGGAGAACCAACCAGAGAATTCCCTTTGTGCTGATGGGTTCTTCTCTCTGCCTTAGTGTTCCACCTGTGCTCAAAGCTGGTTCAACACAAATGTTGGAGTTTGATGTGTGCTTGATGTCAGAATTCCGCTTTACTTAGTGTCAGCCTGGGCTGAGGACACAAGCATCTTTACTGGAAGAAAAAGTAAGAGCTGATGAGAACCTCGGGTCGTCTTCATGGATGGGATTGTTTACCTTCTAGGATTCTGCCCTTCTACCAAAAAGACTGCAAATGGGTTAATTAATTGAGTCAACTGCTCTGAACGGTTAGTTCCAGAGTTGTCCAGCATGGACAATGTCATCAACAAGAAAGGCCTTAAAGGGAGCGGCTAACATGAGTCCCCTCAGCAGAACATCAGAAGAACCTCTGTAAAACATGTGAAGAACCAGAGAAGAACCTCTGCAGGACCTTAGTAGAACCCCCCGTAGAACCTTTGAAGACTATCAATGGAACCACAGTGGAATCTCTGAAGCAGGGATTCCTAACCTTTTTAGCATCAAGGCCCATTTTTTTTCAGTGTAGAGTGACCTGGGGCCCTAAATAATAGCAGTTTAAAATTTTCACGGCCCTCTAGGTGGCGCTTGCGGCCCAACTTTGGGCCGGGGCCCAATTGTTCAGATTCCCTGCTCTAAAGAACCTCTAAAGAATCTTGGAAGAACCCCTGTAGGACCATCGTAGAAAATCTGTAGAACCCCAAAAGAACCTCTGATGACCCAAAATAGTACCTGTCATTTCTCACCATCATTCCAGTCTTTCCCTGACAACCTTCAGCCATGTGTGCGTTTATCAGATTTGTCTGTTTGGTCTTCTGTTCTTCAGTGTTAGCGTTGACATTTAGCTGCTCTGCTCCCATGGCTAACACTTTGTGGGCTGAGGCCCCCTGCTGGTAGCTCATCTTCATAGGTTACAACAGCTTCCCAGGGGTTTCATGCTAAATGTTTGGTATTCAGAGATGCGCTTAGGGGAACACGGAGCTGAGCTGCTGATTAAATAATGGAAGCATCAAACGCTGGGTTGAATTTATGACAACGAAACCTGAGTGCTGTAACGGAAACCGCTGTGTTGGCAGAGGAAGGAATATGAGTGACGCTGAGTGGTTCTTCCTGGCCTTCCTCTCACCTTGACTTCTCCATCATCATCATGTGGTACAAGTTCTGGTTCAGCCAGAGATGTTCACAAGTCACTTTTTCCAAGTCCAAGCAAAGTCTCGAGTCTTTGAGGGGCAATGCCAAGTCAAGTCCCAACTCTTTCGTCCCAAGTCCAAGTCAAGTCTCAAGTCTCAAATAGCTGAAAGTTTTCAGATCAGACACTATCTGAGATAATACTGCATTGCTGTGTTGTTCTGGATTAAAGGTATGTAATGTACTATACTATAGGCCTATAATATGTTATTGCACACAACACCATCAAAGTTGATCAAAACAATGCACTGTAAATATGCTTAGGCTAAGAAATCATATGCATTACATGCTGTTTAAGGAGAGGTACCTGCCGGCTGCTACTTGCCGCTAAACGTAGTGGCCTGAAGCATAAAACAAAACGGTAATGTGAGGGGAGGGGAACTATAAAACTAGCCAATAGACTATAACTGTGGCTCAATTAGTTTGTTAACGGTAACGTTATCTTTCCATTTTCCCTTTCTTCCTTTCTTTTCCATTCTTGCCCACTGACCTTTCCTTGTGTGTTCTGAGGGGCCTGAGAAAGTTCAACGTTGTTGATCCAGCATCATTTATCTTAACGCCACACTCCTTACAAGTAGCCGTCCGCTTACTGGACGTCTGCGCAAAGTCTTTATAAGCAAATGCACTGACAAAAGGAATCGCTCCAGTCTGGCTTACCGCCGCCATGGTCACTGTGATATGAAACCTAAACTTGAGGTAGCACGCATGCGTTACAAACCTTAGCGCACCCCAAGGGAGTAAACTACTTCTGCCTGCGATTATTCCATACCGCTGGGAAAAGCATCGGAAAAAGTGAAATAAGTTAGATGATAAAATAGATAATTCCTTGATTATGGGTCAAGTCTCGAGTCTTACACGGCAAGTCTCAAGTCACGTCAAGTCTTTGTTTGTGCAACTTAAGTTCAAGTCCGAGTCTCAGACTGGAGTCCCCATGTCTGGGTTCAGCAATCTTTTTGGTTGGAGCTGTAAGATCTGTGATCTTTTTTGAGAATCCACAAGTCTTGTCACCATGATGCTTATGCTGTCAGGGTGTCAAGAAACACTTCCTGGACAGAATAACAAGTGGGAAGGTCCCTTCATATTTGTGTGTGACCCAGTTTTGTTTAAAGTGGTATGCTCCTGACCATGTCTAAGA
>JAFBJS010001676.1:118342-133999 GCA_016785265.1 Paraplagusia blochii | reverse complement strand
CGCCCTGCGAGTTTGAGACCCCTGTTACAAGGTATTGTAATGTGAATTTACTATTGCCTTTTTTTCTGCCATGCCCATGTTTTCCCAATACATATATGGCATTAATAAGATCTTATGTATTTGTGCACACATCCATGTTAAAAATACATATAAAAATATATTGTGTACTTACTGTATATGCAGTATATATGCAAATATATACTGCATATATATACATATATAATAACTATATAGGGTGTACATATATACATACTGTATATAAAAACATATATGTACTGTATATATTTATTAATATATGATGTGTATTTTTCATTTTTACAAGTTATTCACACATCACACTGCACTCTTGGTTAACTTTACATAGTATATGTGGAAAAACTTCTTTGGATGACATTTACTCTTAAAGTTAATTTTTAACTAAGTCAGTCATTAGTCAGACTGATATACAGTTTACATTTTCATCATGTCAGTATGACTGAATGTCTCCTTTGTGCTTCAACAATAACAAATACTGTGAGTTACAGCACTGGGTGCGGCTGTCGCTCCTGCGCAATAAAGACACACCAACTAGTCCACAGTAGTAAATACACACGGACAATGTCATCATTCCACAAATACATTACCAGAGACAACAAGCAGAATACTCAGAACATTCAAGTACTGTGAGTGTAGACATGAGGCCCTTACTGGTGCTACTACACACACATGAAGTGAGAGCCGTCAGTGAGCTGAGGGGGCGAGTTAGGCAACGGTGGGATAGGTAGAGATGAAGGTGACAGGCTTTGCACTGCAATGAAACACATGACACACGTTCACACACAAACGCGCACACATGACATGTACAATAAAAACAAGCAGCATCTGCTGCAAATGACTTACAGGCAACATTCAGCAACAATAATCAGTGTAATGACTCAGAAACTCAGAATCTAATGAGACTACCATGACGAATGACCAAACACATGCACGCTGCAAGCTGCTGCACTATGATAAAACAAGACATAAAACTACGAGCTGCCCTCTGCTCCGCTATCTCTGATTTTACTGCATGCCATTCCGCTCCTCCCACAACCTCTCCATTCTCTGCAGGCAGACATACCTGCTACCAGCTTGCTGCGTTTGGACGCCTCGGCTGCCAGTTCGTAGGAGATATTAATCATCTTCTCCTTCTCCTGTACATTCACCTCCTCCTCAGCCTCCTCCTCAGGGCAGAGAGGGACACTGGGCAGAGCATTCTGCATGCTGGGGACACAGGAACACATTGTCTGTACTTTGGCATCAACTACTACAGTATAAAGGTTACTTTAGGACTACTTTTAAGACTAGTACTGCTGAAATACGGGAAAAGAAAGTGTACACATTTTACCTAGAGAAAATGAATATAATATTAAAATATGTTAGAACAAATAAAAAATACAAATTAGCATAAATGAAATGAGAAATGAATGAGAAATATATAAATATTAAACAGTGGTTATTAGTATTGTTCATATTTATATCTTGATTTACAATGCTAGGAGATAAAAGTAAAAGTACATTTGCTTTCATTGCATGGCAAATACACAAAATTATATACAATACAATACTGACTAATGAGGGTGGAAAAAACATGTTTCAGAAATCACAGTTACGACAAAATTATTTTAATTTCACTGGATTTCCCATCATCACCCAGCATTATTCGAGGATGGTGTTTGTTGAGAGCAGATCTACGATGGTCTCGGCGAGGCAGAGCTCCACGGTCTGTTTACCTGTTTCTAGCTATGAGGGCTTTGATGCGGTCGACCTTCCTCTGCTTGTCAGCCTCCTGCTCCGGACTCAGCGCCTCCTCTGGTTCCGACTCTACGTAACGCTCAGGAATCAGCACTTTGTCGGGCAAAGACAGCTGGAGCAACAGAAACAAAACAAACCATAAGAAATCTCAGTTCAGCATTGTCTCACATTTAAGGGATACAGGACTTTGTGTCACTGGTGGTGTTTGCAGGATATGCTAGATCTGTTCTTCTCTAAGGCTGATTCATAAGGCATTTTTTAGCCATTAAGTTATAATAGATCAATGCCCTCAGATATTGAGGGCATTAAGACGCTCAAATTCGTCTGTAATTTGATGTTTCTTTTATTTGTTTTTTATAAAACTAATGCTAAAATACAACTATTTAGCAGAGCTATTTAAACTGACTAAAGTAATAAACTGTATTGGATTCAAGGCTGATCCAGAACACAGTGAACACAGCCTTGGACACAGTTTAACAGTATAACTGTAACAAGATAAAAAATAACAAAATAAGTTCATACTCTGCGTCAGTCAAAAATAATGGTTGATAAAAAAAAAGACATCTTATATTCTTAGATCTCCATGTCTTCTATAGTGCTGTGCGTGAGCAGGAAGATCTGATTTTAATGAAACGATATTGTTCAAGGGCACTAAACGTGAGTAATAGCAGCCTCTGCAGGGAAGGAATGGTGTTGTGGTTTGAGAAAAAAAACAAAAAAACAAGCAGAATTACTTAACACTTGAATATTTCTCCACAGTGAATCACATGGATAAACCAGTATGTGTCTTATTCTGATGGTACATAGTCCTGCGGTTCATTCAAAGGAAATACCACATCCTATTTCTTAATAATCTATGGGAAGCTGTCACCGTGACGACCATAACCATTATAAATAAAACAAAACAAAACCAAAAACACTGACTAGACATCTTTCTGTTCAACTGGTAATGTGTTATAAAGACAACTGATTCATTTATTAACAGAATATGTGATTCATATTTACTGAAGATTTTTCTAATTCAATGAGGTACGTTGAGATTTAGAGGCACTATCAGGCAGACGACAGGAGGCAAAGGTGGAGGTGGAGGAGTTAAAGATGTTGAGATTCTCTTTAGGAGAGACAAGGATGGACAGGATCAGGAATGAGGTGATTAGAGGGACAACACAGACAGGAAGGTTTGGAGAAAAAGCTAGAGAAGACAGATTGAGATGGTTTGGACATGTTCAGAGGAGAAACAGTGGAAGGTAGAGGAATGATTATAGAGATGGAGCTACCAGGTAGGAGACAAAGAGGAGGGACAACACAGACAGGAAGGTTTAGAGAAAAAGCTAGAGAAGACAGATTGAGATGGTTTGGACATGTTCAGAGGAGGGACAGTGGATACATTGGTAGAAGAATCATCCTAGAGATGGAGCTACCAGGGAGGAGACAAAGTGGAGATTGATGGATGCAGTGAGGGACGACATGGAGGTAGTTGGAGTTAGAGTAGAAGATGGAGAGGACAGGGGGAGATGGGAAACAGTGATTTGCTGTGGCAACCCCTGAAAAGGGGACAAACTGAAAGGAGAAAAAAAATGAGGTATGTAGAGACCGTCTCACCTCTCGGTCCACATTGAAGTGGCCGGTTTGTGACGCTTCTTTGAGGCGTGCAATCTCCTCGGCCGGTGTCTCCTGCTCTCTCACCAAGTCTTGTTCTCTCAGAGACGCCTCCAGTGCCTGGATGTCACTGCTCATCACCTCTTCCCTGCGTCTCAGGTGGGACTGGGAAAGACAAAGAGGGAAGTCAGGACCTGGGAACACAGCAGCTTAGTATTTGTGCCACTTAGTGACACAGTGGGTGTCTGTAGTGCAGTACCTGCATGCTGCGAGTGTCTCGTGTGTTAAACGATTGACTTCGAGCAGGCAGGTTGTCTCGGACACTCAGGCCTTTCTTCTTCTCTTTGAGGGCACCCTGCTGATGTCGACGGATTCTCTCTAACTGCTCCTCCACGCTCATCCTGGGTCGGCCAGACTCTGCAGTGCACATCTGGTCCACCGCACTGCGTGGTCGGTCCTGGGGGCAGGAGAGGAGACACAGACAAGCAGGGTTAATCGCAATGACAATATATTATTACGGGGTTTGATTATTATTTATAATCCATTTACATTCACAATGCACAGAATCTTTTATCCAAACAAACTTATAGAAGAGGATTAAACATTATCAAGTGGTTCCTCAGGGAATCGAACCGAGGACTCTGATGACATGGTAATTGCTAAAGACTATGGTACCACTGAAGGTACTACTGCATGTGGCAAGTATTGAATCTTTATATATTGAAACCATCAGTCAGAGAGTCTGTGTGTGTGTGTGCAGCAATAGCAACATGTAGATCAAATGCATCAATCTCAGGAAAATCTGGCCTGCAGCATAAATATATTTGGCCCATGAGATCTTATCAAATCTATATAGTTCTTGAAGTACATATATTTTGGTTTTCCGTGCAGGTATTGGGCTTAGAAAAAAAAGGTATTTTCTTCAGAAAAGAAAGGGAAAATGTACAGATAAAGAGATAAATAAGAAATTAATTCTGATTCAAACCAAATTCAATGTAAATGCAGGGTTTGGGTTAGTTTTTACACAAAAGAGATTAAAGCATTTAACTTTTTCCCAGTTTTTGTTTTCATAATTCCAGTTTGTCACACTAGATTTAGACAAATCAAAGTAAATAAACCTACTTTAATATTTAAAACAGCATATGTGAAACAAAGGAAAGTGATGACAAAACCATTTTCACCATCTGTTGTGCACGTGCGTGCACCCACAGTCAGCTCAGAAACAGCATTTATGACTGATATAATAACCACAGCAGCTGTGTGGAAATGGCTTTTTAATGTTCACTCACTTTGACTCAAATTGAATATATATAAAAAAAAACTGGAACAACAAACATTTCGTGCGTCCTGTCGGCACAAGTGGCTGCTCTGAGAGGGACTGAAGACCTGACTTCTGCCTGAGCCAGTGAGGCCGACCAGCCTCTCGTGTGAAGTGAACTGAAGTGGTTTTTGTGCCAGAGTGAAGAGAACGGCAGGTTTGGATTTAGTCCAGAACCTGGAACAGAGACCTCATTGTCTTCACAGCTATAGGTTGGTATTTCAGAGAAGCTGAAGCTGTGGCTCTGTACACTACAGGTATTGTATGTGGAACTTGTTTTTTTTTTTCCCGCCCAGAACACACTGAGTGACTGACACACACACTGGTGCAGAGACACGCCCTGGTCTGTGGTGCAATAATAACATGGTTGACTCTGTTTAAATTGATAGCGTCTGAAGCTGGAAATGATACAAAGTCAGTTGGGCATCTGTCTGAAGGCTGCCTGGTTTTTGAAAGAATGAGTCACACCCTGGGCACAGGGTAGAGCGACTTTTTAGCAGTTTGACAACGACAGACAAAGTTTTAGTGACGGCGTGAGTCTGAGAAATGACTAGTTCCTACTGTGCTCTTGTGCAACGGTCAACGAGATAAAGTGAGTAAAAATGAGCAGCTGGTTTTTAGGACAGAGAAACATTCCACGTAGATGAATAACCAACACAAATTATGTGTCAGAGCTTGTCCAGAAAAACCGAAGACAATATTTGGCAACAAATGTTTAACCAAGTATATGACAAGTTACAACATTTAGCAATAACCATGTGAAATAATATTTCCTTTTCCAACTAAAGACATTGAACACAACATGATGGAAGACAGTTTGGAATATTTCTGATCCACTTGCCCAACAATAAGGTCAGACAAGATTGTAATATTTTGTAAGGCTATTTAAAAAAAACAAAAAAAACAAAAAAAAACCCCAAAAAAAAACAAGCGATGCACCGAGGAACAAAAGAGAGCAAAGACACCAGGGAAGTTTTAAAATATATTTTTTTAAGTTTTTAAAATGTAATATATTTCAAATATATATAAATATATATATGTGTATATATATATATATTAGTACAAGAAAATATCTGATGCATCTTTTGTGCTTCGATTAATGAAGTGGTCTTCATCTTACCGTCAAAGGTTCTGGTTTCTTGGTCTTCCTTAACGTAACGTAAGAGGCGATGGAGCAAGACTCAGGCACTGGTGATTTTGTTCTGGGAGGGACAACACCGACTGGGTATGATAAACCTGGGAAAAAAAAGGAAAAATTATATCAAAATCTTGACAAAACATAGACAATAACAAAGTCTGACCATGATGTGCCCAAACAGCCATAGTGTGGTAAAGTAAAGTATAATTGCTGACTGCAGCTTCTCCCTCCAGCTGAGAGTGAAGCAGCTGTGGAGCTCTATCTCAGTCATTCATCTTTAAAGCGCCTGCATTGTGCCCCGGAGGCCGTTTGATGTAGTGCAGCTTAGATGCTGTTTCAATAATTCCGACTCATGTAATGACGCAGCACATTCCAGGGGACCTGAATACGGTCTAGTAATTATATCTACTTGTTGGACTTGGCCACAAATTGTAAAGATTATTATCAGCGTTTCATTTCATTATATCTTTTTACATCTAAGTAATGTTATACGTGTTTTGTACTTTAAATATAAAGTAGACTATGCATATGCTGATTTCTACAAAGTTCTTGTTCATTTTAATGCCAGGTACCACTAAAGCACATTATCATTTCACTGATGGGCTGCGTCAGCTTTCAGTGTTCAATACAAAAGAAAAAAATTTACAGATTCTCGTAGATTCTGTGTAGTACAACACTGAACCAGGAGAAGACTGTGGATCAGAGTTTGCGATTTATAGGATTTACCATAAAATGTGGAGAACAAATCTATAAAATATTATAAATTCAACTTTTACATCAAAAACGAGGGCCGCAAAATATTGTTCCATGGGCTGCAAATGGCCTACGGGCCGTGAGTTTAAGACCCCTGCACTAAAGATACATTTTTAAGACTTAGACTTTATTGATAGATATGGGAAATTGTTTTGGCACAGCAGCACATTGAACTATCGCAGATAAAATGAAATAAAGTATAATTTGAATAAGTAGAAATTAAAAAATAGAATTAGAATGGAAATTTGACAGAAGAAGATAAAAGATTAAGAATTAAACACAGTAAGCGGACTAAAATTCTAACAGAAGGCCAAAGATAAATAGTATACAATGTTTGTTGTTTTTGTTTGGACAAATACAATAATAACAACAAACTCAACTCAAAAGAGGTTTATTTAGGAGTTGATATGAAACCATTTTCCGTGGTTTTCTCGCTTGTATTGATTAAGATACTCTTAAGTTCTTGCAAAAAGTGCTTTCGACATTTCAAGTTTTCAAGTTAAAGTTGAACAGAAAAGTGAAGAAAACTATATACATATATATGTGTGTGTGTATATGATGACGTTTGAGGAGGAAGTTGTTGGTCTGCAGTGCCTCATTAAAACCTGCCTTTGGTTCCTAAATGCTCTCTGTCAGCTGGATGTTCTGACTTGTCCTCTCCATTGTTTTCGTCCACCTCAGTCACTGTGGTGAGTTCAGGTTCACTCTTATACAGCCTGTAGTCTGGACCCTGAAGACCAAAAACAAAAAGAAAAATAAGTTACTTTAAAACATGACTGGATCGGGTTTAATTTGAGGATTCAGAAACCAAATAACAAAACATCTCATTTCCAAAAAGAAAAATAAATAAAAAAATATGGGATAGAACAAGAAATAAACCTCAGGCCAAATACCTAAAAGTATTCAGTGGTTGAGCACAAAAAAACAATGACGATGACGAAAAGACGATCCAACCAAAACCATAGAAGTTATCAAGATGAAAATGAAAACCACCACAGGAAGCGATGATGTGATGACACGGCTGAACTCAAGAGGCAAACACAAGGTCAATGCAAGCGGGCTTACACTGTGAGTGCCATTCCTGTGATTGGACTTCCTGTCCTCCACTCTGTGGAGTGATGAGGAGCGCACTCCAGTGTGAGAGGGCGGGGGCGGCCCAGTGGACGGGTTGGGCTCGTAAGAGCGGGGGAGAGGTGGCCGTGGGGGTACAGCGTCCTCCTCCTAGGGATTATACAGGGCATGACTGAAGAGGAGTCAAGGTGACATATGTCGCCTCCAACACGCGAGCTCAGAGCAACCGCCATCTGGTACGGAGTAATTCTGGCTGAGAGGATGGTCAAACCAGCAAGGAAGAAGACAGACGCTGCTGCTACTGCTGCTGGTGGAGCATGAGTGGAGTGACACATCCCCTCATTCAGGCCATAATCCTCATGAGTTAATCTGACATTATTAATCCTCGGGTTATGTTCATCAACATACACCACACCGGATCAGACCTGAGAACATTATCTGATTATGTTAATGCAGTTTGACATCTGAATCCCACGGGGAAGTCGTCCACTCATTTAGATACATGTTGGACTGACAGCAGATACAAGAGAATCCAAAAAACCTCTGATCCGTTTCTTGGGCCTCACCTCATTTTTCTGCTTACTCAGGTTGTTCTTAGTTCCATAGAAACTGGTCCCGTCAACAGCACTTCTCTGAGCTTGGCTCTTATTCAGAGCTTCCATCACGTCCTGGATGGTCCACAGTTCTTTCTGGATGCGAGTGTGCTGCTGGCTGGGTGGCTCCGTCTGAGTGAGCAAGAAACACCACAAGGTTTCAAACGTCAGGGACTTGACGGCTTATTTAAGATTATCTCATTTTAATGAGATTAGATTAAATGAAAAATGATGCAACAAATTAATTTTATCCCATATATCTGTACACTTGTCAAGCTAAGCTTCTCGGCTGCAATACAAATCAGAACAGCCTTTATTATCACTGTAACAAAAAGAATAAACGGCATGAAGGGGCATCTCCATGTGCAAGTGGGTTATTTGTGCATTGTGGTATATATATATGTGGAAAATTGGAAAAGAAGGAGGTAGATGTATGAGTGTTATTGCTTGACTGTGGCCAACAGAGGGTGCAGTAAACTAATCAAGGGTTTTTTTGTAAATATAATCAAATTTGCAGATGTAAATTAAAGATAATTCATGACCAAACTGAATTAATCATATTCTGTCTGTAAAATGCTGTGAAACAGTGTTTGTTTGACACATCTGATGCGTCAGTGGTGGCCTGGTGGTTTAGGAACTGAACTGGGGTCCGGAAGGTTTCAGGTTCAAATCCACCAACTGCCAGGTTACCACTGTGGTCCACTGAGCATGGCACCGTGAATACAAAGTCCTTGTCAAATTTCTTTGACAAGAACTTCTCTTCCTCCTAGTATTTTCTCTAGAAGATGTTTCACCTCTTGTCCAAGAAGCAGACGGGGAATGTTTTCTGTGACTGACGATCGTCATAGACAGTTGCATCCTTGTATTTCGCCTTGTCTATATGGACATGGCCTGTGATTAAAAATTAGTTTGGGAGCTTTGTCCCCTGAGACCACGCACAAGGACGAAGAAACAGCTTTGAACATCAGATGGATGTCATAGGTTCAGTTTAAATCTAAAATGTGAATGCAGTCCTGAGTCGGGAAACCTGAGCATCTTTGGTTCTGTGAGCTTCCAGACACACATGGGAAAACCACAGTGTCTTATTGAGCAATAAATATCACTGTGGGCAGAGCAATGAGCAGCACCTATAGATCCTACTTACTCTTCAGCCCTGTCTAATGGCCTGAGGACAGTGTTATTGGGGCTGGAACCGAGCCTCCTTATCTCAGAGCTGTCCAGGGAAACAAAATAGATAAAGCAGAATCTACTGCAAAGATTTCGTGTTTACAACCAGGGAGAGATAATTTCTCCCCGTATATGAGGCAGAGTTGGCCGTCTGACCATGTGCCGGGTCCCACCGTGTGCAATTAACATGTAAAAGGCAGAAAAAAGATAGGGAGAGAATGTTAAAGGTGGGGTTTAGAGACATTATGTTCCTGCTGAGGTGTATGCTCTGCTGAAATAATAGTGTGTTATAGCTCTACAGTCTGGGAGGGGCATTCATCAGCCTCAGCACCACATCAGTACAGTACAGTACTGAGAAAGTGGTATGAGGTATAACTGGGCTTGGAGAGGACTGCGTCCTCATTTAAGTATCTGTCCTTTAAATTCTTATCCTCTTATTGGCTATCGGCCCTCGCTGAGCAGGAATAACTGAAAAAATGACTCCATCCATCTTTCAACCACTCGCATAATGAAGGATCGGATGAAATAGATTTGATTACAGCTGACTATCGACGCTACAATCACTTACAAATTTCTTGAGCAAATTTAATTTCCAGGTTTCTTTCAGGCACTGGGAGGGGGGAGTTTTGACAGGACTGAAGGCTGACTCAAACACTAATAATTATTCCCACCGTAGAACAGCCTCTGTCTGGAGAGGGTTCCTACCTGAGGGTTCCCCAGCTCTTCTAACTGCTCCAGCAGGTTGTTCTTACTCTGAATCACATCTCCTTCCAACTTGTCATACTCCCTTGAAGACCGCTCAAACTCCTAGTAAAAAAGAAATATGTTCTTTGTAGAATCCTTCAAAACAAAAGCCCTTAAAAAAAATACAGAGCTTATGAAAAGGGGGTGTGTGACATGACTCACTGCAGTGACTCTGGAGAGCTCCCTGCAGGTGCTGAGCAGACCGCTCTGCAGCAAGTCTCTCTGCTGGATGACGCTCTGCATGGCAGCAGGGTTATCAGAGCCCATCTCTATCTCCTGGCTGGCCGACAGCAGTGCCGTCTCCAGGGTGTGCTGGAGGAACAGGGAACAAATCGAAGGGACAAGCAGCATGAGCATGAGATTCCTAAATGTACCTTTATTTAGGGAAGCAACTGGAGACAATGATTTTTTTCCCCTCAAATAAAATTAATGTCTAATGTAGATTAAAAAAAAATCAAGATAATTTCAAAAGTCTATTGCTGTATTCTGTGAAGAAATTAAAGTTTTATGTCTGGCACCATGTGAAAAATACTGAATTTAAAACACAGATTCAGGCCCTTTTATTCTTTCTACATCTCATGCCTTCAAACCAGGAATCTGTTTTCACATGCAACTGGTACGCTGGAACCAGTTGCACAACAAGAGGAGTTTTCAGTTTCC
The DNA here is from genome assembly GCA_016785265.1 of Paraplagusia blochii. Lineage (NCBI taxonomy): Eukaryota > Metazoa > Chordata > Actinopteri > Pleuronectiformes > Cynoglossidae > Paraplagusia > Paraplagusia blochii. Next base: position 123,183 of record JAFBJS010001676.1, on the reverse strand, counting down.
TGTCACCTTTTCTCTGTAGAGCTGCTGGAGTTTTTCCTTTTGTGTCCTCACTACTTTGTCCTGCTCACACAACCTGCTCAGTTTGGTCTAAAAAGAGAACAAAAAAAAAAGAAAGAAAGAAAGAAGAATCTGTGACCAATTACAGACATTTAATTGAAGCGTTGGGTTGTGCCAGAGTTTAAACAAACTTACATCAGTGTCCGCCTCTCCTGGCAGACTGCTATAAGCAGAATCTCTGTAATCATCTTGACTGAACTGTGAAGGAAAAGGCGGACGTCAGACAAACCAAACAACAAAGTATGAAGATGCACAGAAGTGGTGGATCAAATGCAGTCCACCAACAGAGGCATCTGCCTGAGCCGCCAGACTGAGCTTCTATCCAGGACTCAATATTCACCCAGTCTGAGTTAACAAACAAGCTACAAGAGAGCTTTCCACATCATCAGAAGTTATTACTTTAGTTTGTTTTTTTTTTCTTTTAAACATGCTGCGAGATGGAATCTTAAACAACCTATTTATTCATGGGTCAGCACATAAGTGATGCATATGCTCTGCAGCCTTTTCCCAACTCAAAGCTGTACTTAATAAAGATCATGTTCTAGTCTTTCCACTGTTACTCCCAGAAAAACCTTTGACCATTTTTATTTATCAGCACCAGAATATGAAAATACTTTATATAAATAAAAATAAACTCAATACATTCAGATAAGTATTTTGTCCACGGAGAGTTAATGATAAATGCCATTATTTTATCATTATTTAATCAAAATATTCCTCACAAAAATTACAGAACACATCACTAAAACAGAATTAACTGAACTGCATTGGATCCCATGTGGGTCTTAAAGTTTTATTCGTTTATTTTATTTGTATTTGGGTTTTTTTTTATTAATTTGTGAATTAAGTATATAATTTTATCAAACACAGGTATAAATAATATTATAAATCATTTATTTTCAAACACTTTTTTACATTGTATTTCTTTTTACAGTTTTTACAAGAAATGTTGGCATATGGACATATAAATATATATATAACATACAGTGCCTGTATCTACAACCATTTAGTAAGATTCTACACTACATGCCTGGACAGTTTTAATAAATATCAACGTCCTGTGTCCATTTAGTGGACGTTTTTCTTCAGCTTTGTTATATTAACCCCTATGTTTGCAACTCAAACTAAAAAAAGTTCCAGTTATGTAAGTGTCAACCAACAGAGTCAAAACACATAAAACCTCACTGTCAAAACACTTCCAGGATCTCCTACCGCTGCACATTTGTACCTTCACACTCACACACACGTGTCTTCAGCACATTTTCAGGTCTCAGTACAGTTAAAGCGGGTGGAACCTGAGAACCATGTGGCATTCCACACAGAACATGCACACATTCACAGCTCACAGAGCTTCACTGTGGGGTGTGGTCCATGAGTGACATGAGGAGGAGGAGGAGGAGGAGTGGGAGGAGAAGAGAGGAGATCTCTGACAGCTGAACAGGTGGGAATGCAGATAGTGCCGGACAGGAATGCCGAGCAATGACAGGGGGCGCTACAAAGTGAAACTGGAGGGGAGGGTTTTTTACTGGCACTTTTACAGCCCATCAGTTGACCACAAAGCTGTCAAATTATCACATGAAAGTCCACCTCTGTGTTTTGTCAACAGCAGATTGATGACACTTGTCTTCTTCACAAACACCCTTGATAACAACATGAAGTCTTTCTCCATGGCAGTCGGCTGGGTGATGGTTCGTCTAACAACAATAATCAAACAGTTGTTCTTTTTTATAAACACGTGTTTGAAAAGGTGGGAACTGAGGATTGTTTTGCAGTTTTCCCATTTCCTAATGTGTAAAAGACTTAAAGTAAGCAGCTCAACGTAAGTCTCTCTAAAACCCCTCCTCCCTTCTTTCATCCCTTTTCTCTCAGCTGTCTCCCCCATTTTTCCCTTTCAAACTCGGCCGAGCAGACGGCTGCACGCTCTAAGTCTAGACCTCCCTTGGAGAGTCTCAAGTGTTTTTTTTTTCTTCGTTGTTGATAAGGCGTGGCTCTTCTGTACGAGACGATATATCATGACATACATTGGTTCACGTATCATATATGTTTATAACTATTAAAGAAAAGCCTTTGGTGAATTTCAGCTTCAAAAAATGACTTCTGACTAAACAGTGAAACATAACTTTGCACATCTCTTTTTGACAAGTTTGAACTGGGCATTAAACTAAAATGAACTGACAGGTTAATAAGTCTGACGGTGCAGAATAATAGAGATGTTCCGGCAACCTAAAAATACACGATAAAACACGTTACGCACAGGACTGTGAAGGATTTAACATACTGTATGTATTGTATATTTTACATTAACATCTTCAGCTTTAAAAATACATTTAAAGATGCACCAAATGATAGATATTTTTTTCTTCTTGTTTTCTTAAGAACAAATTTTATCATCACCGAATAAAAAAACAGATGTCCGTCAGTATCGGCCGATATTATCAGCCAATATCGGCAAAATTGCGTGTCAATATAGTTTTTTCTTCCGTTAAAGATCTGTAAACACTATGTGTAGGTTTTGCCAAATTTATTGGAAACTGCAAACTGCAGTGTATGTTGGTTTTGTTTAGTATCAGTATTGGAAAATTAAGCTTTTGGACAATATCGGTAAAAACAGGCATCGGTTAATATGTGACAAAAAAAATTGCTGCCAGACGGTAAAAATGTAATTTTGTAATATTGGCCAGCTCAACAAAACAAAAAAAATATGAAGATATCCTTTATAGTGATGTGAAAAAGAGGGAGGGGGTGCATCTTTTTCTTTTATCCTATGTCCATAATGTCCAATAACTACAATAATTATGTGTAACTTTTCTAGTGACAACATGTCTGATGAAGTACAGTACATTCTCCCATTGAAAAAAAGTTTGATCCAACATTTACGTCTGGATTGTGTCTCGCCATAATTTCAGATTTATACAAACATACATCAGTAGTGAGGAAGGGGTTTAACCAAACAGTGAAGCATACACATTGACGTACTGGTATAAAAGTCATGTTCACGACTGGCATGACTTCTCATAATAATGAAAGGAACAGTCATAAGCGATGGATGAGGAGGTGCTGGCGGTACAAACGATACAGGTAGACCAATCTCAGGATGCCAACAGGACTTGGACATCGGAGGGGAGCATTGCAAAAACAGACCAAAGTAACAACAGCGACTGGTGAGGATGAGGTGAAGCAGAGCCTTCGGCTGGCCTTACTTGCTGGTAAAGTTGTGGCCGTGGGGCAGAGTTCTCAATCAAAGAGTGAGTCATGACGATTAAAGGGTCATTTTCCTTCATCTAGTCCAGTGTGGAGAGGAGCAACACAGCAGGTGTCAGTTCACACTTTAAAAGGCTTCAGCTACAGAGACAACACCTACCTGTGCTCCTCTACGACAAAAACTCAAACATTAACCAGTGCAACTGCAGCGAAATGGGCTGCACGGAACAATTGGAAGCAATTCAAGACCCGATTAGATTCAATCGGCAAGATGTAACAGCGCAGTAACAGACACCTGTTACTCTGTGTAATGGTAGAGCTTTTTAGAATTCCCCTAAAACATAATTGCAAGTTGCAAAAATGAAACAACAGGGTGTTAAAAAAATTTTTACTTTTTTGTTAGGGCACTGTCACTTCAGAAAATAATTATTCTATGTCCATCGCACTGATAAGGCGCTTTGTCCAGCAACTAGAAATTACGAGGGTTTTTCGCAGAATTTATCAACGTAAATAGAAATGACCCAAATGTGGTTGTATCTGCATAAATCTGTTTCATCTGCTATGCATGAGCTACCTGTACACAGAGTGTGTTGAATAAATCATGATCATGACAAAAGGAGATAGGGCCATGCATTACCCCACCTGATTGTCCAAAAACGTGAGGTTCCTTTGGAGGTGATGAGAAAGAACATCATTCTAGCATCAGCAGCAAAGAAGAGAAAAGAGAAGGCGACACCAGAGTCAGTCGGTTACCCCTTAAACACACGCACTCCATACACACTGCTTTGAGACAGTCTGGTGGAAGAATGGGACACGGCATTTGTTGTTGACCAAATGTCTATCTCCATTCTTGGACAAGTCAAGGCAACAAGGAAGTCACAAGGTGGTTGGACGACTCCATGCAAACTGTAAGTATTGACAGGGCTGGTATTGGGAGTGTGGAATCAGCCGAGGTTAAAGATGAGAAAAAAGAAAAACACGAGGCTGTTGATCAGCTGTTGTTAAATTAGTAACTGTTCTGACAACTTCTCCTGGGATCGAACAAAGGAGGGGAAGTCCAAAAAGGACTTCCTTGTCAGCAACTGGATTTCTTCTTGGAGTTTAAAGACATTTCACCCTCAAATAAGGAACTTCATCAGTTTCTGGTTGATGTCAGAGGGAACTGTAGTAGTTCTACTCCTCTAGACCGCTCCCTTCACCACTGGACAAAGGTGGTAACTGCTCATCAATATCAGAGCAGTTTTCTCTAAACGGGTGCGACAACGACTCCCATTCACATCTGGACATGTGACAAGAAAACTGCTCATTAAGGAGCAGTTTCTGTCTCAAAAAGTTTTGACCAAAACAACTCCTCACACCTTTGTCCAGTGGTGAAGGGAGTGGTCTAGAGGAGTAGAACTACTAGAGTTCCCTCTGACATCAACCAGAAACTGATGAAGTTCCTCAGTTGAGGAATGAAACGCTTTTCAATTCCAAGAAGAAGTCCAGTTGCTGACAACTTGGATATTGTGGCCTGGATGAATGTGAATCTTCACAGATAAAGGGAGGGATGATTAAATTAGCAGTGGTCCTGACCTTTGTAC
>JAFBJS010001676.1:97074-118238 GCA_016785265.1 Paraplagusia blochii | reverse complement strand
ACTCTTCACACCTTTGTCCAGTGGTGAAGGGAGTGGTCTAGAGGAGTAGAACTACTAGAGTTCCCTCTGACATCAACCAGAAACTGCTGAAGTTCCTCAGTTGAGGAATGAAACGCTTTTCAACTCCAAGAAGAAGTCCAGTTGCTGACAACTTGGATATTGTGGCCTGGATGAATGTGAATCTTCACAGATAAAGGGAGGGATGATTAAATTAGCAGTGGTCCTGACCTTTGTACTCTTTAATGTTGACTATGACAGTGACCAATTTCAGTAAAATGATGAAACAACAAAGCTACACAATAGTACTTTTGAGATTAAACACACCATTCACTTTAAATCCTGCCTTTGTGCGAGAACAAGACTACCCATTGACTGAAGATGGATGGTGTTAATGGTTGAAGATGGCATTCACATCTCACAGTAACACGCATGCCTGCTGAGGAATCTCCGGAGGCCTGACCTTTGGGTTGTCGCCATCCATGTTTAGTTGCATAAGCTGTGCTACAGTGTGCTCCCGGATACTGTTTAGCTCTGCCTGCTGCCGCCGCAGCTTTATCAGCAGCAGAGTCAGTTCCTCGGGCTTCAATCAAGGCAGGGGGCGCCATAACCAAACCGGGACACAAAGCAAAAAAAGGGGAGAGGAAGAGGAAAAGAGAGAACACACCAGGACAGGAGATTTAGAGGTGCAAGGGCTGCAACTGGAAAGAGTTGGAGCTCAGACAAAACCCGAGGAGTGATTTCTGTCAGCCATGCAAAGTCTACCCAACCTTTCAAGACTTAAGCTTTTATTTTACAGGATCCTGTAAGAAGTATATTTCCAAGTGACAACAGCAATAGGTACAGTTCTGAAATATGCTCTTCATGTGATTTAGTTAAAGTTAAAGTGACAGTGAGAATGTAGAGGAGAGAACAGATATTTAAACCCTAGCAAATGGATGACACTCTCAAACTCCTGAACTCCATAAATCTGTATTTTTAAGCCTGGCCACAATTTTGTAGACAATAGGAATGGAGACAGAAAGAGCAGAATAATATAGTATAATAATACTTTTTTATGTAAGAGTTCAACACTGAAGGGATGAAATACTCAGTAAAATGCCAGCGGGTATTGAATTTTACAGTGCACTACCAACAGTAGTTTCTGTGGTAAGAATTGAAAGTAGGTAAGAAAATAAATGATGATGATTTATGATATATAAATGTAAATATATGTCTGTCTGTGTGGGTCGAACACCGTATATTCCCTCAGAGAGAGGACTTGATACAAGAGTGACAGACACAGTACAACATTGTTTCCCAAAGACTGGGTCGCAACCCTCCGGAGGGTCACAAAAAAATTTTTGGGGACAATTTGCATTGTTTCCTAGGAGTTCACAGTGATTTCTGCTAGTTCAATTACTGTTGCATTGTTACAATTTGAGTTTTACTTATCAACCAGTGAACTCTAAAATATCCTCATCAGGGTTCTATAGCATTTATTGATTTACCAATGATCTTTTGTGAGCTCGTGAAGGTTTGTGTCTTTTAGAAAATGGGTCCACAGAGAAAAGGTTTGATAAACATTGACGTAGGACCTGAGGACTCCAATGAAGGATCTATAATATGATTAGTTTACTACTATGAACAAAGTCCAGTGTTTGAGAAACACTGCAGTAGAGAACTTACCGTTTTGCCAAGGAGAGACTGGGCAGTGATCGTCTGGACTGGCATCCCTGCAGGCATGGACCTTCTATCAGGCGGGTAAACATACTGTGAGATTAAAAAAAAGAAGTTATTCAATACCAAATGTGTTACAGTAGTAGTTTTGTGGTAGCATAAGTATAGTACAGTGGGTAATAAAGTTAGATTGGAATTTTGCTTCTACAGCATGAAGTAACCAGATTTTTGACAATTAGTGGGACCTCCTGCCTACGTCAGTGATAACATCATAATCTCGGACATGACAACATCAGATAAGGCCTGTACATAGGAGCCAGAATAAAGAGACAGAGAATGGAACCGGCACACATAGCTGTTGTGTGCTTGCCAACCAGTTACTACGCAAACTAGTTTTCGCCATATTGGATTTAGCACTGGTTTTAACGCCATATGTGAAAACTATACTGAGACTTTCTTGTAACATGTATGGGAGACAGTGTTTTAACTTTGAAACCACCTATAAAACGTCATGTGATCAAAATAAACCAACTGTAAACACCCATCAGTTTCAACTGACCTTGTTCATGGAACGCTGCCGTCTGTCAAGGCTGAGGTCTCGTCTGTAGTTAGGAGAAGAACTGTCGTTCATGTTGTAGGACCTCATTGGAGAGTATGTGTTGTACATGGACAGAGAACCATGGGAGGGGGACGGGGGGATGGAGCGATTCGGGCCCGCGTGCTCTGATAGGTTGATCATCGTTTTGGGGCTGCTCATGTTGTTGTAGAGCCCTGGCTGTCGAGTGTACGCCTGCCGCTGCTGCCATTCATACAACTGCCACATGGTGTCATCACGCATGGAGCGTCGCTTGTCCGGGGCCGAGGAGCCGAGGAACTGGTCGTACAACGACGGAGACATACTGCAGATGCTGTCCCGCTGTGCCATGCTGTTCCTGGGCATACTGCGGTAGCCATCTCCATACTGAGGCATATAAGACACCCTGTGGCTAGGCATGTTTCTGGGCAGTGTCTGATACGATGTGATGCTGAGAACAAAGAGTAGAAGACATTGGATACATTGTTTGTATAAAGTATTTATAATTCACCAACCATCTGTGAAACTGTTACTTTTCTGTCTTCTTGTCTGTCCGTAAAAAGGACTTCACAGTCATTTACTGATACTGGTTGTTAAAAAAGCAATCAACACTTTAAGAGACAATAAACTTCTGATTTCCAAGTAAACACAATGGAATACAACACATTTAGAACAACCTCATCTTTGTAAGTACAAGCTACTACAAGTAACAGTACAGAATACTGAGGTAGGGTAACCTGGGTCTTTCTATGGTGTCCTAGAAAGACTTATTTATAATGTTGTTCAATGGGGCAGTGGTGAGTGGTTGAGGAAGCGGACATGGGTCCAGAGGGTTCCAGGTTGGAGTCCACAAACTGTCAGGTTGCCACTGATGTCCACTGAGCATGGCATCGTCCCAACTCATTGCTCCCCAGGCCCTCAACGCTGCCCACAGTTCACTTTGGTGATGTGTTAAATACATAAGTGACATTTTGTCGTGTGCAGTGGTGTGAATCACAATGTCAAGGGGTTTGTCTTTCCTTTCCTATTAAATGACTGTTCCAAAAAACTTTTAATTTTCTGTAACTAAATTTAAAAATAAAATTACATTTATACAAAATGTTGATGTTTTAATAAAAATACTGGAATTTACAAACTGGCAAACTCCTTGTTATTGTGATACACACCACTGCATTTAACCCTTTACCCATGTGAACAGTGGGCATCTTTGAGCGCCTGTACAGCAGTGAGTGGGGACAGTGCCCTGCTCAGTTGACCTAACTGGCAACCTTGCAGCTGGTGGATTCAAAACACTTGCAAGCCTGGTTCTTAAACCACTGGGCCATCAATGCCCTTAAGAAGTTGGCTTTGGTCAGACAGTATTCCTTGTTTCAAAGTGGTGAGAACAGTAGAGTAAGACCAGAGATAAAGAAAGATGAACCTACTATGAATTGCTATGTGCTTACAAAACAAGCCTCTTGGAGCAAGGTTATAATCTGGGAGTAGCAACATTCAGTCAGGTTTATGCAAAGCTGCCGTGTTGGACTCAAAGACAACTGTGTCAAACACTATCAGAAGCAACTCGTCTCATTGTCTCAGATAATTCTAGCATCAAACCATTTGTGTGGTGTCTGTTTATTCAATATTTTAAAAAATGGTAACTCTTCTACTGCAGATTTTATTGCAAATTCTTTAAAGCAATATAACAGAAAATTCAACATATGCTTCCAGGGTTATTGTCTATGCATGGAGGCTTTTGTGCAGGTCTTAATTATGTACAAAAAAAAATCTTGCGAGTCCAAATATAAATAAGATTCTAACTGTGTCAACAGCACTGTCTGACAGTGTAGGTTCAAAAGTGCAGCTGTCAGAGAGAGTTTTCCATTAAAACACTCCCTGACAGATCCTGCGTGGATCACTCACTGCTCTGAACTCGGCTGTTTTCAAAGAAGCTCACAGAAGTTTTACTGGTTGTTTCTTCAACTTGGGTTTCTGAAATATTTTATGCGTATAAGTAATTTTTATGAGGCAAGGCTGATGAGGGAGGGAAAAAAATGTTGAAATACCTAAAAAAAATTTAGATTCTAACAATCAGAGAGGATCATCAACTTTAATGTGATAGTGAGGACTGTAAAGGTAAAGTAATAATAAAACATTTTAGTGAATACATATAAGAAGAGTGTCTGAATAATCTGAGATTGGTGTGGGACATTTTATGCTATTCAGACTTATATAAAATAAAACATTGGAAAAACTGATTTTCCATCTAGATCAGCAGACCAGAACTGGACCTACTTCACTTTCTTGGCTGAGGTAAAAATGATTACCCTGCTGTGAAGTGACCTGGAAACTGCCCAGTGGTGATATCGCTCACATCTCCTAAGGTCATAAATCTTTTGTGCTACAAAGTGATCACAAAACCAAACCAACCTCCTTGTGTCATCATCCTGGTTGCGTCCTCTTTGTGTTCGAACCCACTGCTCCAGCTGCTGCATGGAGCTGGTCCTGCTCAGTGTCCGGTCTGGTTCGTTGGGAGTGCTCTGCTGGGGAGGGATCGGTGCGGCATCAGCTGGACTCTGTTCCCCTGATCCATTAACCTGCGGGCTGCGATGTGCTGATCCATCCGGCTCAGCTGGTGTTTGTGGTGCGGCGATGCTGGCCTTGACGGCTGCAGCCTGCGCGGGCTGCAGTTTGATGCTGTTGATCTTAGTGAGTGGACGCTCTTGCTCCCTGCCCTCCGTCCGGAAGCCGTAGCGCTCGGCATCTTGTGGCCTCCTGTCTTCTTTTGTCACAGCGGTCAAAGTGCTCTCCAAGCTTGCCTCGCGGTTGCGTTCATTGTTTAGGATTTCAGGTTGTGTGAGGGTCTGCTTGTGGTTCTCGATGCGGCTGATTTCTTGTGGACCACACTGCTCTACCCTGACAGGTTCCATCCTGAAAATAAAAATATAGACAAAAAAAATCATTAGAATAGCTGATAAAACAGGAAATGTCAAATAAAAAAATTTAAAAATATAAAATTTATGTATTTTATGGAATGTCATAAAATACTACCGCTGTCTTAAACTCAAATAAGTAACTGTCCCTTCTGTCATATCACCAAAGGGTCACATTAGCAGTTAAAATGTTAAAAATAAAATTAAAATCAGTTTCCCACTGTATTTCAACCCTTCAGATGAGTCTTGTAATACTCACATTCATCCACAGCAGTGTCTACCACTGAGTGCAATTCAACAAAACCATTTTTTAGCATTGACTTGCAGTTGAATCCTTCTATAAATCTTGTCGGCCCCACTGACATTCAACTTTCACATCAAAGCGGGGGCCACAAAATATCGCTCCACGGGCCACAGATGGACCACAGGCCGCAAGTTTGACACACCTGCTCTAGTACATCAAGACAAAATGCATTAAGTAGATTTTGTTTGTGCCATAATCAATTCAGGGATAAACTATACCCTATGAAATGTAAAATATAAACCAAGCAGCTGCTTGTAAATAAAAATTCAAAAAATAACAATGGATGTGGTTGCACACTAACTTATTTAAAGGCTTAAAGTGTGTCAAAAGAAATCTGATATGGTCCGTTCAAAAACACTGCCTCCATTGAGACACATGTCATAGTTGTTGTTGAGCAGCTTCACGTCCTTAATTTGCAGCTCCATCTTTATCTCCTCTCCACAACAACCCTTTCATTCTGTGCTCATTAGAAAAGACTTATGATAAAACAGACGCCACTTAAACTTGACATCGGATGCCGTCGAGGTCACTCGTTTCAGAATTCCTATCATTAGTACGGGTTGCCGGGCGGCAGTGAAGAGGGCCACTTGGACGTGCATTCCTCCCCGGTTTCCACTTGTATCCTTTTCAATCGCAGCACGAGTCACACAATGTTTTCTCCCGCCGTCTGTGGCTCAATACGCTCAATAGAGAACATGTGTAAAGCTATGAATGCGTCATGGATTTATTCATACGCGAGGACTGTGAAAAGAACGACAGGGAGGATATCTGGAGATCAAGCTTGTGCCTGAGGCTGCGTGTTCTATTTTAGTCACGAGTTCTTAACACAAAATGTTTGGATGTTTGGATGTTTTTAAAACAAATGTAACGTCGCCCACTGATTTTTCAGATACTAGGTAGTTTAGATGCTTTGGAGTATGATGGGATTTACTGGATACTTCCATGCTGTTTTACAGTGCTGTTTTATACAAGCATGACATTTAACAATGCATTGGTTTTCAGGCGCTACTGCTCCGAGTAATTACAGAGCACTTAACCATTATGCCTCTGCTCGTCCATGTAAAAAGAGGGGCATTAGAGCGGAGGGCTGCCAAATGACAGACATTTACTTTGGTTTCAAAGAAGCCAGGAAAGACACTCGAACTGATGAGCCTGGTTAGCTGGTGCAGCTGTGCCCAACGCACAATAGCATGCCTGCATGCACATGGCATTTCCATTACCTCGAAATAAACCAAAAAGTGAAAAATATTTACACGGCATGGAAAGGAGTCACCGCTTCTTCAGCAAAGCCACAAATGAGACAGGCTTGGACAGTGGGTTTAGAAACACTCACTTCAAGTTATAAAAACTACAAAAAAAAAGAAAATCAATGAGAAAAGAAAGAACCAAGGACGCCATTAGTGTATGTTCCGGGAGTTATCCTCAGATGCCCTGTGAAAATGTCTTCTCCTGCTCTCAGAGGCGAAAACAAACCACCGCAATCCTTCGAATTCAAAACATAAAAGCTTTGTTTAAAGAAGGACTATTTTTGGGGGGCCTTCTCACAAACCTCTTGGTCGGCTCTGAATGCACGAGCGCTGCGTCTGTCATTGCTTTCATCCAGGACTCCATTTCTTTGGCAGTGTCTGTGCAAAAATAGTAGGTCCTCATGTTGGGATGTGTTGCCTGTTGTGACAGAGAACGCCGTGCAGGCCGGAAACAGAGACAAACACGGACAAAAACCTGGAAGAGAGAAGACAAAAAACCCTCCAATTTGAGCTTCAGTGTATGACAAGTGGATGGAACGCTATGGTTTTTGAAGAAAAGAAAAGAATACAGTGGAGGCGCAGAGACACCTGGACTCAAATATAAATCTTGAGTGAATCCTGTATTTATTATCCAAAGAATATGGAAAAGATTATTTGTGTGGTAGGCCCGGTCATAGTCATCTGCACCCGTCAGATAAATCAAACCATGCGTCACCTGAGTTTCATGCATACCACTGGATTACAGCAGTAAATCTAGAACAGTGTTGTAGGACTCACCATAAGGTTCATTGTGTGGCAGACAAATGGTTCCCATGATGCTCATCTCTCACAGTGAACACAGCAATTTATTGTTGGAGCGAGACACAGAAAGAGAAAACAGATAGTTTAGTCAACAACTTCAATATCGTGTTCTCTGAGTAAAGAACAAAACATCTTTTCAAATAACAACTTTACTTTTACTGATATGGACACGACAAAAACAACAGGCGGGTTATGTGGAGATAATGAAAGTATGGGGACAAAAAGAAGTCGATAAATGTCTGCGTACGTCATCGCAAACGAAGGAGGTCGTGCTCCTTCTTTCTCAACCCTCCCCTGCTCCAGTCTGAGTCAAAGTTGGAAAAGTGTTGGGCTGTGTGGTTTCAGAGACCTTGAGCAGACTTCTGGGCGTCTGTGTTTGGCTCCACTTGGCAGGACATACTCGGTGTCTCTCAGGCTTTTATGAGGGACCCGCAGTCAAAATCTGTATACACCACCGAGATCCACTCAAAAATGCCCACTGCCCAATTATTTTGCTTTTTCCCCAGTCATCCAAGAGTCCTGTCCTACACCAGAGGCAGTGACTCTGACTGGAGGCAACAAAACTTTCTGTGCTTCCAAGTATCTGAAAGGGCTCGATGATCAAGGAAATGTTGCCCATCAACTTTAAGAATTCCATTTTGACAACAGCCTGATTTTAAGAATGAAAACTTTTTGTATCTCCATTTACTTTGTATGACTTTTGTTAACTTTAAATTAAAGCAAAAACAACAAATGAGCCCAGTACAGACTGTCTGGACTGTGAGGGTGCACTGACCTTGAAGGCATATTTTCTATTAATGTGGTCGTCCACAGACAGCATGGATATACGGAAGCTTGGTAGGAGGATACTGCCAAGAATTCCCTCCTCCTTTTCATCTGCAAGAACGAAAGTCGACACAATTCATTAGGGGCAATTAGATGAAGTATTGGATGAGACTCCCACACAATACTCTTCTGGAGACATTAGTCCAAAGCACGGAATAAAACATTCAGTGGTGCAGAGGAAATTGAGGTGAGGTTGAGGGGGGTTCAGAGTGCGTTGGCAGCCCAATGAGCAAGAATAGATGAGCATCGATTCAGGAGGGACTGGTGGTGCAACGCTCTAATCCTCATTAAGATAGCAGACAGAGTGCACCTCCAGACTGTGATCACAGTGACAGGAAGCCGTTGTGTTTGCCGAAGGGTCAAAGCAGTTGGTGACCCGTCCAGCCCACTGCCGGCTGATGGATTTTGTTTGCTAACACGTCCATCAGCGCTTCCGCTTTTCTCTGTGGCTTTTGTCAGTAAGTGGGCGGAAAGATGGTAAATGGCCTGTCGGATGGCAGGAATAACACAGACACGGGGAGAGCACATGATCAGCAGGAACAGAGACTGTATCTTCATCAAACCAGCCGGGCCAATTTGGGAACGTGTGGCGCGCACGACCGCACGACTAGTCGCAGCGAAAGTAAACGGAACCCAAGCTGCAGTTACCACTAAGCCTTCTGTGGAAGTGGACATGGACACAGCTGTGTCAATATTTGATAAGATCATTAAAACAGCCTGAAAGCCTCAAGTCAACAGCAACCAATATAAAAAAGATGTTTTGTTTTTTTTACCGAGTGCAGAAGGTCATTCTTCTACTATGCAACTTTAACCCAAAACAAGATTTTAAAAAACAGGGATTTGTACAACATGGATGGACCCCTCTAAAGACAAAGACTTACAATTTAATCAAAGTATAAAATCAAATTACTTGTCTCCATTCATTAAATTCACAGCTTGACTGATCAAGGAAGAGCTGCTGCTGCCGCCATCCACATAATATAAGCAGAAAGTTAGGCCACGCCCAAGAATAGGTTGCCATGGTTTTAATAAACCAAACTCAAGTCCAATCAAAAACCTCAAACCAGGTTATTTGGTTACTCCTAAATAAGAGGAACAGAATATTTTTATACTGTTGGATCACCACCCCACTGCTGCTGTACGCAGCGGAAAATCCTAATGTCTTTACCAAATGATATGACTATGTGAAAGCCACTAATGACAGGAGACACCACACCCTGTGCTGGTGGTCCCGTATCTGTGGAAACTGGAGTGGATTAGTCACATATTGGATCTAAAAGGTTTCATGTACTCGAAGCAGGGCTGAAACTGGATCACTCAGGTTGATGGTTTATGAAGAAGTCATTCAAAGTAATAGATGTTTATGAAGAAGTAACTTTGGTGTGGTAACATACTACTTATATTAACAACACTTAACTATTTATCTACTACTATATACATACTAATCTACTGACATCCACTGTACAGGTCCCCGTCTACAGAATGTTTTGGTACTGCTACTGTTTCCCAAGGTTACTTCCCCAGGGATCAGTAAAGTTTAATCTAATCATAGCTTCTTCAATGGAAATTCTATAACTCTATATTTTTCATTCACGGCAGATTTGTATGAGCTGCTCTTTACAAAAGATTTCTAATGTCTGAAAATAAGCCACAGCCTCATTTGAAGTAATACTATAATACTTAACTTTTACTTTATAATACTAATAATTTCAGAAAATAACTCTTGTCAATCAAAAGTTTCTGATTCGGTTGCAAAAGTTTCATTTTTAACCCTCATCTGAGGCTCTGGCTTTGCTGGAGAACAGATCACCAGCTATAGATCAAGTCATGTGACGGGACAGGCCATTCCATTTAGTCTGTCTTTTTCAGCTGGTGCTGACAGAATGCTGACCACAGTGGCTCAGAGTGCCAAGATCCCAGCGCCTCAGGCTGCGGGGGTCACAGCAGCCAAACCAACTTATGATTAAACGGCATATTTGGTCGTTAGTGGTGTCGCAGGAGTGAGAGCAGAGAACTCACCTCTGTAGTAGAAGAGACACAGGTCCGATAAGACAAACCACCGCTTTTTCCATAACTTCATTCCCGTACTGTCCTAAAATGACAGAGCAGAGGAATCAAACACTTACTCCTGTCCCTGCAGGACATTTGCATGAAAAGCCCAGAGTTGGTTTATTTAACATACAGACGTTTGAGTTTATCCGTCCATATACTGTATATTTTTAGTGCAGCAGTTAAGTATTTGTAAGTATAAAGGTTGTATGGAAGACATACAGTGATGGAAGTCCTTGACTTCTGCTTGAAACCTGATCAGCTATGAACATAATACTGTTGACTGGCCAATGAAAATAAAACTCCTGTGCTTGAACTCTCCTTTATCGTCATCCTCCTGTGATCAAGGGGGTTTCCAGGCCACTGCTTCCAAAAGACGAAGGGTGAGGAAAAGCGTATTAACTCCCACATTTCGCTTCAATGGAAAATCTGAGCCCAGTTCCTAATCATGGATTTCACTCTTGGACAAAAGTAGGAGGAGTCGCCGCCACAGCTCTGTCATTATGGTCAGACGGCATGTGGTCTGCAGCATACTTGAAATGGAAATTCATTTCCGTCCACCAGCATGTTTAACACATTATGAAAAAAAAAAAAAGAAAAGAAAAAAAAAACCTTCTCTTCTTTCACTTCTTTTAGATGTTTTTCAGTGAAAATCAGCAACACTCTCTGTTGAGCATTAACAGGCTGCAAAATCCATTAGTGTGGAATTAAAACTTCTGTTTTGGTGGTATTCCATGAGGAGGTAAGGAGGAGGAGAATTCACTGATTAAAACCCCTGGCCCCCATTTCTGTTCCAATAAGAATTTTTATTTTTTTATGTTGTATAATGTTTAGGAAAATGTTCAGTGTTGTTTTGAAGTAATAGCTATGAATACGTCAATGAGGGATGGAGTTGAAGGGGTTGGAGTGGCAGAAGAAAACACTAGAAATGACTACTTTTTACTAAATGTATTTCATTTAATGACTAAAAAAGTAAAATATACTTCAAATAAGTGAGGCAGAAAGTTACATGTATAGAGATTAAACTGTGTGAATAATCCTCTTCCATTGCTAACAGGCGTGCTGCCCATATCCAAAGAAAGTTAGAACCTCAGCTTAGTATTCTTCCACTTTAACCAACCACATCAGCGCCTGTAATAATTTACTCTGACTTTCTTTGACCAAACACCACAAACAGTATCCCAGTTTCAATCTGTTTTGTCAGGAACTCAAAAGTGTGAATGCAGCTTTTATTTGCCTCAGGATCAGATTTGTGAGTCTTTAGCTTGATCCCCGTCATCCCAGCCTGGTCTAAGGAGCCCAAAGAAAAAGAGCAGCTGGCAACTGAACCAAAGGAGCCGCTTCAGAACTCTGCCGTGAGGCTGCAATCAGGACTAAATGCCTCTCCTACTTAGTAAACATGAGGGTCCTGTCTGACCAAGAGCTGCCTTGAGTACCTCCTCTATGAATCCTGACGTACGGCAAAACAACCAGCGAGCTGTGATGAGTGACTGGTATTTGAAAACTGCTTATGGATGAAGTCAAGATATTAAATATCCAGATTGATAAATGACGGAAAACACAGCTTTAATGTTGAAAAACCAAAACCAAACATAGTATTCATTCATTTTGATGTAAACTATAAAGAATAACTATAAGTTATTTGTTTTTTCATTATATTTTTATGCTCTGTTAAAAACCATTGCACTGCACTAAGGGTTTTTTTGCCCTTAGTAGAAGATGTTACCAATCTGGGTTATCTGGGTTATATAAATTAAATTTGATTGATTGATTGATTGACTGATTTGTACAAATGTACTGTACTGTAGGTAGTTTCTTTTATTTGTGGTTATTGCAGGATGAAGATTATCCACCAAAGAATTTCACAACTAACATGCACAGATACATAAGACACTGAGAGCATCATTTGTGAGATGGGACGTTACTTCAATCCCGTTGTTCTCCCTACCCACCTGTTTATAAAGCCAGTTTCTCTTCACCACAGGAGCATTGGGATTTCTTCTGATGGAATTAGACCTCTTTCCAAAATTATGAATCTTTTTTGAAGGCCTTGAAGGCTGCAATTTACACAAAAACACAACAATGTACTCATCAGGGAGTTTCTCAGCTTTAGAAAACACACAATACATTACACTTTGTTCAAATGTCTGGTATTAAAACATTCTTCTCCCGGAAGGCATGAAGGTTAATCCTGAGACAACCACTCACTCTGCCTGCAGGGCTGCTTGAGTTCGCGGCGGGGTCTGAGACCACCGTATTGTTAGGGACCTCACTCATGATGCTTCGCGTTTTGTCCTTCTTCTCATTCGTCGGAGGTTTGATGGCAGATCTTAAAAAAAAAAAGGTGCAGAAATGAGGATCATAGAACAATAAAACTGTGTAAATATTAAAATAAAATGAAAAACTTCTGTCCTCGCTTAACCTGCCTCTGCTGTTCTAAAGTACAATCTGTCATGAGCTCACATACTGAGCCTATAAATTTAGCAAATTACTCCAGCTCTACACTTCAAAAGGCTTTTAATGAGTCTGCCCAAGACACTGGGCTGAAGTAGACAAATCCCTGGACTATATTGTCAGTGGCTGCTCAAAGATGGTCTTTATATTAAGTACATTAAGAAAAAAAACGCAGGATATGAGTGAGTCGCATTTGGCCTGTGCTACATTCATTAGAAAGAACAAAATGACACGGTCAAAGGACGGCAAGGATGAAAACCACAGTTACACAGACTTTCTAATTAAATGTGTCTTTTTTTAAATGCTAGTTAAAAGTCACTGGACGGGAAAAGAAACCACAGAACCATCACCACATTCTCTCTCATTCCATGTGCTTCCACTTTGCTGTAAAAAATGTCAGTAATATCAACAGATTCTTCTCACTTTGGGGAACAATCAATGAATTTCCTTCATTGTCATTTATCCAATATCTAATCTTTTAGGATATTTAGGCTATTTAGGATATCAAAATAAAATTGGTGATGTGTATGGTACAGTGATTGCAAACCAAAGGACAAATTACGTACTAAAAAAAGTTAAAACTTAACAGGTTTTTACTGAATATGGAAACTTAATCTAGACACTAGTCATATTACATTTCATGTACTTATGTGTTGTAACCTAAAAAAGCACTGGTGCAAGTTGGACTTGTGTGAATGATGGCCTCGTGAGGAGAGGTGAGAAACATTTTTCGACTGTTGACTTTAAAGGAGTATAAAACATTGCAGGTTGGTGAGTAGTCAATGAAATTTGTCTTTCCCTTCTACATCTAATGAGCTTGATCCACAAAAAAGAGCAGCGGGGATTTTAAGCACTAATAGTGACGAGCTAAGTCCTGGGTAAACCACAATCAATGACATGTCGACTTGCTGTCAAAACAAAAGGTTGCAAGAGGAGGGGAAAATGGACTTGTTTTTGGTCTCACAGCGATACTGCTCCCGTTTGATGTTCCATTCTGCCAATGGACCATTTCCAGCCTGGCCGCACGACATGTGTGTGTCTGCACTTTGTTGATAATTAGTTTGTGATGGCTGATCGATCGCGATGGAGTGAAAATGAAACACATTTAAGTGTGTCATGGAATTGTGCCTCCAACTTTTTTTGCATTACAGACTGGTTATATTCTTAGATTTTTTTTAATGCATCAAGGATAAGTACAACCAAATAAAATGATACGACCAGCCAAAAACAAAAACAAGTTGCAACTTTACTAACCGCCTCCTTTTAACATTGCACTTTTTATTAACACAAAATGTGTGGTATTCAAGGAGAGAAGAACACTCTTGAAGGCTTCACTGCTTCATTAGAGATCTGCTAAACATGTAGCATGAAGCGCAGGCTTGGTGAGTAGGAGTTGCAGATCACCATATATCCATTTTTCAAATCGGAACTCCTAGAATTGTCTATTAAATTCTCCTGTCTTCTCCTCTCTCTTAAATCTCCTTGCTTCTCATTGGTTCTAACTATGTGAAGATGATTTTTCGTGTGACTGAGGAAAGCATCTTGACATACATCATACAAAATAAAAGAAAACCTCTTCAAGTTGTGCATACTTTCTGTGCAATCGGGTACAAATCCCCCACACGGACCAGTTCCTGACTCCTGAACAGGACTCCACTGTAAATTATTTATCACACTTGTATTGTCAACATGCTACTCTATCCTAAGGGTTTTCTGTTGAACATGTCACGGTGTCACATGTTATTGTTCACATCTACTGCATTCTTTTTTGTGCCGGCTTTAAATTACTGTTTTTTAGGACGGTTCTGTTGTTTGCTGTAACTATGATGTCAAATAGAGTAAACAGTAGTCACTATTACTGTTTGTATCTCGTGTCAGATGAAATGCTGCTCCAACAGACTGTCCTGACTGAAAGTATTGATCTTATTTGGCCTTTTGTAGGAAAGCAGTCAAAGCTCTTCTAATTCAACACATCAGGATGTCTATTCAACAGGAAAAAGCTGCCCATCACTGTCTGGTTGGCGTTGGTGGGAGGATAGTGTTAGTGTTAGAGGGAGCAGGCTGGTCCTCTGTGTGTTGGTCTTTCTAAGCAAACACTGCACAGAGTGGCTGAGAGTGCACTTTAAAATTGAGCACACAGCATTTTGAAAGAAATTAGTGCTTTAAAACGCTTTTGTTTGCCCTGCAACTCAACCATTACAGTAACTTCCTATTGGACAGTGGAGCTCATGGAGAAGAAAAAGGCAGAAGATCACAGCATCAGCACGGACTGTACAGTGACAATGACTTGAACCAGACAAATCCATCATTTTTGAACATGCTTTTGAGCGGTGCAAAAATAATGTGCAAATAAAAGAGAAACAAACAAAAAAAACAGCAGGGGGCACTAAATACATTTGTCGGAAGGGACAGAATCTTTCTGGACATACTCTTTTGGTGTTATCACTGTAATAAAAATATGTACTGTTGGTGAAAAACAATGAGGCCCCTAGATAAGAGTTCCCAACGTACAGGTTTTCCAAGTTACAAGTAGGGAAAATCTTTATATTGAGGTATAAGTGAATCCACACTGATGCTCGTATCTAGAGGCCAAACATTATTTACAGAGTTGCACAGTGTGTTTTCCCAACAAAACAATCAACATAACAGTCCAGCATTAGTTAACATAGAGTGATATTGACGTTAGTTCACTAACAGACCTGTGCTGTGGTCAGATAAATCCCCAACGCTGTGTTCTTGTTTACAGTTTTTGCAGACTTCACAGCTACAGTTCCTTCACAACAAACACATTAGTTCAGGTCTGTTGGACATTTACCTGAAAAATGGTCAACGACGTCAACTGTGAACACTGCTACAACAACAGTAATACAGCAGCACAGCTGTCATGGCGGATGTTAGCTGGACCTTCATCACAGGAATGTTTAATAACGGTGTCCCTCTGGTATGTTGTCCACAACCAATGGACACTTATTTACCAAAACCTCGACGTCTAGACAAGTTCACCTTCCGCACTTAGAGTTACACAACAAAACGACAGGCGAAATACCATTCAATACACCCACAGTCTGCTGTCAGAGTGCAGTGACAGACCAGGCTTACAGACAAATTATTCAGACGTTGAAAAACCAAAATGGATGAATAAAGGTGAAAAGCACACAGTTATTCGAGTGCACCTCAAAATGTATATTACCTGCTTAATGCTGGGTAGTTCAATTTCCCACAATTCACACTAAAAAAACAGAGCAAAGAGAAAATTGTTTAATCCAGAATGTGGACCATCGGATACATGCACACAAGCATCGCATCTTTCTAACTCCTGGTCTCGGATTTTTAACGCCTTCTTTTTTGCAGCGTGCTTTACCATTGGCCTCTGGAAAATATGTTTACATGCAAGTGTGAAAAATATTTCCTTTCAGCCTGCATGGATCATGTGAGTCACTAAAAATATGCTCAGACATGAACAGTGACGAAAGCTGACATTCACTTAGGTGAGGTGAGAAACTGTGGCATGACTCAAGCGGCGAAGTGCTCCTCACAGCATAGCTGAGATGGTGAGTGTACGTGACAGATGCCAGATAAAGTTTTAAAGAATGTAACTTGGATTTAACCTATGAAGATGCTAAAGCAAAAAGGAGAAACAAAAGACAGTAGTGAGGAAGAATGTAGTTTGTTCTTCGTACCCGTATTGTGTACTGAATTCATCGAGTTGAAGGCAAGATAAATAATAGAACTAGACTGGAGTCAATGACGGTTAGGGAAGCTGTCAAATATATACCAGTAAAAGACAGCAAAAATCTTCAATATAAAAATGACAACCCTCACATAAACATATATTTTCATTTTAAATGTTCTTTTTATGTTCTGTAAAGCAAAGTAACTAGTTTGGATTGACTTTGCAGGGTTTCTGGGATTATTCCATCGAAATTAGGGCTGGGTTAAAAAAAAAATCGGTTAATCGATTTTTTTGTTAATAGGACAATATCGATTCATAAATACAGAAATCGATCTTTTTTTCCCTTTTTTCCTTGATATGACAAAAACTGAATCGAAAACCAAAGTGAATCGTGAATTGAATCGAATCGAACCCTTGTGAATCGTGAATTGAATCGAACCCTTGTGAATCGAATCGAATCAATTTAGAAAATTTGAATCAATACCCAGCCCTAATGGAAATAGTACTATTCTTCAGCAGTGGTCGTCAACTAGTCTTTGTTTTGATTGAATTTTCCTAACTTCTGTATGGGAAACCTGAATCATCTAAGAAAACCCTGTCATTTGCTGTTGCATTGGCCAGTCTGGCAATCTGCCTCAACCAGAATCCACAAATCTCAAATTTCAATTTAACAGTAAAGTAATTCCTATCCTTGGGGCTTCTTCCTCCTTAAATCACTTGATTCAAGAGATAGCAAAGGGGCAAAACTAGGTTTCCTTTTAAATTTGCTGAAAATGTGATGATGTTGTTTGCTTCCCCCAGATTAAATTTATCCTAACAAAACTCAAAGTCGAAGATATTATATATATATATATTACCACATGTTCTAGGAACAGTCCAGGACAACATCTTAATCAATTCCATACCACCCCTGCCACACCCTTGTTAGCTCTTCCTCACGCCTCAAGTTAATAATGTCACAAACCAAAGTAGACTTGGTACAAAAAACTACTTTATATTTACAATGTTATTTAATTTCTATCGATTGCTAACAGATTTATTAAAGATTTTCAAACATCAATTTCAACCAGATACTATTTGTAGAAAAAAAAACATGTTTTGGATTTAGTACAGGGAGGATAAGGGAGCAACTTTGAGCCTTGCTTCTTAATCCATCCATAAATCTTTCCCTTTTTACTACTGGTTGAACATTTTGAAACACCACCACTTGTTTCACAGGGTCCAACAGTTTGCTTTTGCTGGACCAAGCAGACCTCCTCCACGCGTGATGAAGAGGTATCATTTTGCACTGACAACATACACGTCTCCAAGGCTAAAAATTCAACCCCATTTGCATGTTGCTCTCAGAGAGAAAACAGCAGAGATGTGAGAGGAACACAGTGAAAGGAGGAATGTGTCAAGAGAGTGCAGCATGGCAGCTGTGCTACAATAAGCTATTTCCCCCCGACTGATGCAGGTCCCAATATTTTCCTCAAACGGAGAGAAGAGCATTGGAGAATGGCCTTTTTTAGTTTCCCAATATCTCAGCTTTGTTTCCAAATGAAGACAGAAAACAGTTACCAGTGACTTCTTCCTGGGGAATTTATCTTGCATCATTTATCACACTTCAGTTTTTAGTTTCCCACAAGGGAGTAAAATGTCATGTGCTGAAACAAACATATTTCAGCGAGCATTTTGTTGCTCAACTAAGTAATTGACACCACTTGTGATGACATGACTTTGGTGCCACAATATAGCATCACGAGGAATTTGTTTTGACAGAGGTATCTGAGGAACTGAGTGGTACAAAACATCAGGGATGGTTACGGAGGACAGCAGGAATGTTTGCAGGATTACATGTATATGTGCTTTGTTTTTAAAACAGAGACAGAGATGAAGATTCTTCCGTGTCTGTGAATAAGGGCTATAATTAATGATTGCAAAACTGAAACCCTAATGTTTGTTGATGCAAATTCACACTGTCTTAAGGCTACGTTTACACTGCAGGCTTCCATGGCCCAAATCCAATTTTTTTAACCATACGTGGCCAATATTTAGGCCGGCTCTGTCTGAATGGTCGCGTCACGTTGAATTTTAACATCCTTGTCCTGCTATTCCATGCCAGGGCAGGGGTACGCAGCAAGTAAAATTTAAATATTGGTTGGAGGTATGCAGGTTAGAGGACAAAAACAGAAAAGCAGTGTGCGACAGCTCCAGCTATGAGGAAAGACTGATGGCCTTCACATTTGATCTGTAATGTGAATGATTACACAAGAAAATCTTAGCAGAACTTCCAAATGGAGTACATGCAGGTCACAAACTTTCACGTGCAGACTCATATGTTTACTTCTCAAAATGGTCAAAACCAGAGCTGTAGAATTATTGATTTTCTGGAAGTGAAAATTAAAATGACAGAAATGAAACCTGTCGCGTGGGTGGTTAGCTGATGCTGATGACTGAAATCAATGCGAGACATCACATGGTTACAGATTGACGAACGCTGTCTTTGTAGTTATGACCAGTAGGGCCATGAACTCTTGACCAGATCTCAACTAAGGAAGTGTGAATCATGGAATTCCGATGAGTGCATGTCTACACACAACAACAGCTGTTTTATTTTCAGTATTTAGCAGGAGGATCATCACCACTGCCCCGGCCCTTGGTAGAAAACAGTAGCAGAATTGTGTTTCAACAAGGCTTTTTGAATATTGTAATCACCCCAAACTGACATCTCTCTCCCCCTGAAAGGCGGTTAACAGGAAATACCTAATTCTAAATGACGGCAGTAAATACACAAAGTCGACATGCACAATGTTGCCTACTCATTAGATATTTCCACAGCACATTGCATTGTTGAAAAATGCAACCAAGTAGCATTCTATGGGTGTAAAAACATGCCACTTACTGTTCGTTTACTACAAAGATGCAGTTGTCTTGTGAGGGTAAACCAGAGACCGGGTGCTTGCAGGTCACCTTCCGCTCATTATGACTGTTGGGAGAAGAAGAAGCAAATGAATACAAACAAACAAGATGTGTCAGTAAGTCAAACTTCAAGTGTCAAGGCTGATGTGCACTTAGGGTGCGATGTAATGTGTATATTTACAAGATTAAAAGCATCTGAATAATGTCTTTCTTGGTTTAAATCTTTTGAAATGGTGGGAGAAGATAAAAAAAAGAGTTCGTCCTCTGAACTCTTTGATTAAAGCAAATCCGAACTAGAAAATTGAGATAAAGAAGGAAACGCAACCAAATGAACTCTGTCTTGGCAGTGAATTTTACCATTTCTTTCAGCTACTTAGAAAAGAACCCAACAAATCAGAGATCCCCATTAGCTAGTCTAGTCCACAGGTCCTGAGTCTGTTTAAGAAGAAAGTCTGTTGTACTTGTCGTCAACACAAAAACACAATTAATATTAATATCCAAAGCAAACGTGACGCCAAGAGACAAACTGCACCAAAGCCTATAAAACTTCCGAACTAACAAAATTTGGAATTTCAAGAAGACCATAGTAAATCCTTTAAACAAAGTGTTTTGCTTGCGCAACTAAACTGGCTCCTGGTTAAACTACCCTTAAGACTCTATTTTGAAAACAATCTTCTAGTCAGCTTCAGGTCAGCATCCGTGTTAGAGGGTTTATTGTGAAGGTGGCAGGGCAGCAGAAGGTCAGCGTTCCTTCCTCCATGAGAAATGACACTGCTGACACATTTCAGCATTAGTTAAACAATTTATGTGAGGTTTCAAAACCTAAAAAGAATAACTACCACGATACTGAAGTCATTTACAGCAAAAGAAAGTCATGCCGTTGAATATGCTGTGCCCATATATGTGGCAACTGTAGGCGTTCTTTAAAATGCACCCAAAAGGAAGCTGCAGTGTCAAACACAGTCTCCAAAAAATGATTTTTGGTTATGCACAGCAGACAGTTATTCTATATTCCATCTCTCAGTCAGGCTGCACTAAAAACAGAAGAGTCTCGAGCTGCTGCCCAAAAATAACAATTTTAAACATGGGGTAGTGAAGTACGGAAAAGACCAAATACCAAGTATGAAATGGGGGGTTTGGTTTCAGTTTAGCCTGGAGAGCAACTGTTCCACAGCACTGGTCTATAATTACTGGAGGCACTGTTGGCAGCAAAGCACTATGTGCGGTCTTGGGGCAGACCAATGGCACCATTTTTCTTTGGTATCCAATGCACATGGTGTTACCACTGTGCTCATAGGCTGCCTGCAAGATTTAGGAAAAGAAAGAATGCCTGAATGCATTCAGTTTGGGCACCATAATGGGATGGAAACATGGTGGATTGGAGGCAAGAATCGGGGCGATTACGGTTTGGTTTTTGTCAGTAGTATAGTACCCGTTACTTGGATCAAGCACTGGAACTATCTGCTACAGGAAAATCCTTGGGTTTATAATAAGGTCTATGGATCACTATACATTCTATGTTGTATATTTTATATTTAGAATTTGTGGTAGTCTGTGAGTCCTCTGAACACCAATCACTCAGATTAGAGGTTCCAAACACAGGTTTATTGGTAACAATCCAATAGTGGCCCGGCAGTCGGACACACACATAAACACACACACACACAGCACGGTCTGGTTCAGCGGGATTGGCGTCCCAGTCTCTCAGTCTCTCAATCTCTCAATCTCCCCCTCCTGTGCACCCGGCTCCTACTTATCACAGGAGAGA
>JAFBJS010001676.1:73640-96723 GCA_016785265.1 Paraplagusia blochii | reverse complement strand
GAGACAGGAAGGTAGATCGGGATCTACCAGTAGATCTCCAAAGGAGTGCTAGTAGATCCTGACCAATAAGATGCTGTTATGTCACGCAACTACTTTTCTCGGTAACTAAAAAACAAAACAACTTAAGAGTGTTGTTGGAGAACATAGCCAGAGATCAATGTCCCCTCTAATTTTTCATATGGTCCACTAAGGTCCACCATATGGTACCACCATAAGGTCCACTGTGAGCAACATTAGACATGCACCTGTCTCTTATACACATCTAGATGTGTATAAGAGACAGGCCTCGCCACTCACCTGCTCTCTCGGCTGCAGCTGATCGCTAACCACTGCCCCGCCCTCACAGAATTGTTTTCTAATGTTTGACCAAACATTAACTTGACACCAAAGGAAAGGGGATATTAGCCACACTAGCGCTGGTAGCCCAACTGTTGCTTTTAACATAGAGCAGCTGACACCTGTTCATTGTTGTGGTTTGACGGGTCACTTTGTTTCCTTTGCATCTAATATTTCCTGTGCTCGTGTTCACACAAACCATCTGAGAAGGACGCCAAAGGACGCCCATCACTTCAGACCAAGAGCTGAAAAATAATAATTACTGTTTTCTCAACGTTTGTGTATGAAACATTGGACAGGTGTTCACCACGTTAGCTGAAAGAACTTGACACCATGCCCCCAAAACACATCAATCAAATAAAGGAGACTAATGTTGAATATGATTACCGGTAGGTCCTATCATTAGATTTGAAGTGCTGATACTTTCTGCGCCTAAAGGGCAGGAAGCCATCTGAGGAGCCCCCTACACATTCCCAACATGATCCCTTTGACATAGGGGTAGAGGGTCGTACATAAAAGGCATGTGGTGGTATGTAAGGGGTGTGTAAATAAGAAAGGGCAAGCTGAGTGACAAAATTTGTCCTGTTAAGTAAGAATGTCACGTTTAACAACTGCTGGTCAAAGGACAATCAACTCAATGCAATGTTAAGTTTCTGCTGGAAAAAACTAACCATACCATCCAGTTGTACCTTATGCTGCTGGTAGCAACACTTTAAGTTTGAGATTTGTTGCACTTTTAGTCAAGAACAGGTAACAATACAATCCCAAAACATGATGGTTTTGATCTTCCACAGGGAGTTATTAGTTTATGGGGCGGGTTTGGTTGAAGGGCAGCAGGAGGTTTCTCTGCTCTTGACCTTGGATGTGTAGAGTAGGAAACAAGGAGTGGTTCTCTGGGCTGACCAGACTGAGGGGAGGTTCGCTCCACTCTCAATCCCTTCCACGATAATTGGCAGTAAGCTGCAGCACTGGAGAGTTTAAAGTCTTGGGGTTAATGATGCAAAGGTTTATTTTTAATACCTCAAGTCTTTGATCCTTCAGTTTCCGTCTTGTATATTTAACTAAAGACAGCTGAATGTTTAAAAAAAAGACACTGTAGGAAAGTATTAGGTATTTTAGGTATTTTTATTATTTAAAAAAAAGATAGTATATCTGTTAATAGATTAAAAAGACACCATGTAAAGTTATGATATGGACAAGAGTTTCTTCAGTTTGTATTAGGATTGTCTGCAAAGGGTTAGGTTTAGCATGATTTTCTATGCTAGGGAACCAGCAGTAGAGGGACTGGGTATTATGGTGCCAATACTTCTGGTCTTGCATTAAGGATAATAAAAAACAAGAAATGCTTGTGCTTTTTCCTAACAACATAATATACTGATAACTCCACTAGAATGTGGAAGGCCTGGCTCTAAAGAGGTTCTCTTGGTGCGTGACAGAAGTGGTGACCAAAACTCTGTAATTGTGCAGACCTGTGTGTATTGGGCTTATACTCACTTTAAAAACCATATTAAATTAGCCTGGTTAGTTTTTTTATTAGTGACTGCACACAGATTCTAAGCTATTGGAGAGCGAGGAGCACTGGGCTTTAGGCAGGCTTCCTCATTTCCACATGGACATGGAGGTATGAATAGACCTCCCCACAAAGGCTGAGCTGAATAGGCAGAATAGGTAGTTCCTGAGAGGGCATGTGGGGGGCAGCTGAAGAAAAGACAAAAATACAAAAACAGGGGCTTTGCAGGCACGGGGGTGGGAGGCCGAATGAAAAGCAGTGCGAATCCCAAAGCTGTGTGCTGTCACAAAATGACTTGTACTGGTAGACAACTGTAATATCCATGAATAATTAAGCAGCATATCAGCCTTTGATGAACACAACCATGCAGCAAATAAAATATTTCAGATAAACGTTAGTAGATTTAGCTACGAGGCTACTAGGACGTGACTTCCGCTGTGGGCGTTTTCTAAATAACCAGAGAAAACAGCTGCTCATTTCCCCGGCAAATCAGATTTCTTCTCACAAACAATTCAATTAGCAGCTCCCTCCAAGCAGCTGTGACTCCGAGCAAAGTGTGTCAAGGTGACAAGGCTCAGCAGACTATTTGAGAATATTCCAAGGCCATGGAAACGAGCTGCGTTCTTAAAAAATAATCACAGGGTTAACAGATAATAACTTTGGACAACTATTAAAAAATATATATCCAAATTACACTAAAGGAAAGTCAAATAAAAATAGTCGCACTGTGTCTCCCTGTTGAAAGTGTCATTTGTCAAGCATCCTGAGTATCAGATTTAGATGATACATGCAGGAGGATACAAAAAAAATAAACCTGCTGACAAACCACTACATCTTTAATCATTAATTACTGATTAGAAAAGGCTCCTTTGGACTATTCCCAGTTCAATTTCAGGCCTCATTGAAGACATCAAATGGAAGGCCTTTCAATATCCTGTTGCCTTGATAGGAGTTGATGGAGGAAGTCCAAATCTGTTAAAAGTGCTTAATCAGCCAGCGTTAGGATATTTGTACCTTCTCCTCTTTACTTTGAAGCCACACAGATTATTTGAGGACATAGGACTATCAACCACAACGGTCCCTAAAACTGCATCAGGGTCACCTACTTTACGGAGAAGTAACACACAAAGGGGGAAGTTACACATGATTTCAGGAATCCATTCCTCTTTTCAATACACACTGAGTGCAGTACAGTTTTGCTTCCCATTGGCAAAAAGTTTAATATCTAACCCTCAACTTGATGCACGGTATGACCAGGTTATACAACTGCATCTGTGCTTCTGTGAGACACATTTAAGGTAGTTGCTTCAAATAAGACCAAAGGTCCCCTTAATAACATTGGAACACAACATTTCTAACCTTGGAAATGAGCTGGGGGTGTCTCCTGCTTTAGGGGCAGACTGTAGTGTTGGATCTAAAGAAATACATCAAGGCTTCTTCAGAACAAAGAAGACGTTTGAATGAGAGATGAAACATCTTCAAGAAACCTACTATGTCCAGTTGCCCTGTGGTTGTTTCAACTTTTGGATGGAATGGCCTGGATTACGAACTTATGTTGGTACTCACATTAGAATTGGGATTGTTGGGAATAATCTAATCTATCAACTCTGTCACATCCACACAATCACTTATATAGTTACATATGTCATTTGTACTTCCAAGAAATATTGACTTATCGGAGCAGACATTACCTTCTTAAGTGTCAGGACATTTGTAAGACTTAGGCAACAGGTTGCACCATCATTTTAAGCAGGTGTGGTATTGATAGTGACTAACATTAAGTATACAACGTGTGAACACGTAATCACACTGTACAGTAACTACACAGCTATGTACAATCAATGTTGGCATTATTTGGGTGTGTGGTGTGTTACCTCTTGTACAGGTCATTCAACGTTAAAAATATAACCACGTGACTAAAGAAACATTATTAATGAGACCATGTTGAACTGGTTGAGCTGCTCTCTGTGTGCTCAAGGGATGTGTCTGGCGTTGGGCACATGATCAAAAAAGAAAAGACAATGAAAGACACATTTTAGGTCTGACTTAAATAAAGCACTGTCCTATAGAGGTGCAGAGGTAGAACTCCTACTCAGTAACTGCAGGGGATGCAGTGGTCAGTAATGCAATAGTGGGATATTTGTCTGGGAGAGTTAACTGTAAGGAGCATGCATCATTTAATGACCTGTCTAACTGCGCAGTAACATACAGACCAGTAAACCCAAGAAGAATAAGTATATTGTGTCACAAACACATTACATTCAGCTTCCTCCACCTCCTCTTACAGGCCGTGCTCTAAATTTAATGATATTCAGTATACAGTATATTACAGTCCTTAATTCCCAGAAGGATACTTCTGGAAGATTTATAAAGTACTATCTATCAGGTATTTATCTAGATAACTACAAGATCACTGTTTATTATCCATATTGTCCAAATCAGAAATGAGAAAATCTGACCAGATGGGAGTGTCAAAGCAGAAACACACACACAAGTAATTCATATGTCCTATTAAAATGAAGAAAAACATATATATGTATGAAGAAAATCACTTAAATGGTTGAAAAAGACTGAATGAACATGCCTTGAATACAGAACTATAACTGGCAGTAAACATGTACTGTATATTCAACCCTGGACTTTCTATTGACTTTGTGGTTCAGCTGGAGGGAACTGCAGAGGACAGGCTAAACCAAACATCGTCTAAATCAATTTCCGTGCGTAATTAATGGAAAATATACTAAATAAATCACTCTTTCAAATGTGCGAAAACTCACGAAAATCTAATAAGTGCATGTTCACGCTGCACTTCCGTCGGTACACCAGAGTAAATCATATTTTACGACGTCAATATTATAATTTTCACCACTATATCTGCAATACAGTCAAACGATTCTAAATAAAACAAGTTGCCATGAACAACGTGTGCAGCTGCAGGTCGCACACAGCCAAGACTGCAGGTTTTCTACTCACGGTGAAACGCTCCCAACAAGGTCCAAAAAAGCAGTTTAAAGACACAGACGCAATAAAATAAAAATTAGAAAAAGCGCAATATGAAAAAAAGAAAATGTTTTATCCACTGTTGACCGCTTTGCTGATGTAACAACGCGAGAGTTTGTTGTCAGTTTGTGGAGGAAAGGTGCGCGCTCACCACAGCTGCTGCTGCCCTACTCGCTCTGACTGCTGCTGCTCTGCCGCGTGCGTCTCAACCAAAGTGCTAGTGACGTCACGGTGCTGCATTTACTGTCCCCTCCCAGCTCAGCTTTGATGGTGCCTTCATTTGCTCCTCGAAAGTTGATACTTGCCATTTGTGAAACCTGACCTACGTGAGCGTCGCTTTAACGTTACTGTTATCTGAGCGAAGTCGAGGCGAGTCAATGCCAAAGCTGGCGTAACATTTGTTATATCATTTCAGACACTTTAGAACTAAAACGTCAGATATTACGTCTATCATTCGGAGACTCAATCGAACGACAATATTATATCACCGATTTTTTTATAAACTTAATTCCGATAACGCTTGAAAGCAGCACGAAACCAAACAAACTCCCAATGCACATGCCAACTATGATAAATAAAAATGCTACTGGACAATCCCATCAGTATCTTCACCAATTCTCAATGAGAAGATTCATTACCCATTAAGTATCTCATAACCTCACAATAAAATCTCTGTGCAATGTTTCACCATATTAATGGACAAAAATAAAGTACAATAAAAACACCAGCCAAGAATATGGAGACAGCATCTTTACTGCTTCACCAGTAAAGAAAGTGGTGATTTTATAGCTTGATCCAATAAACAGCACTTACAATAATTAAATCATTGATGTTTTATTATTGGTGGTATACCCAAAGTCTGGCCTGGGGGCCAATTTTGGCATTCGGGTGCATTTTATGTGGTCATATAGCAGACTAGGAAATATTTCCAGCCCATTCCAGAATCATACAACAGAAGAAGAAGATTGAAGAAACATTTACTAAGTAAGAGTAGATTGTTTTTTGCTATTTTCTTCATATAACTGTTTTAGTGTGTAAAGGTTTTTATGGAGTTTATGTCTTTTGCATGTGACATAATTGTTATAAATTTCTTACTGTTGTTGGTCATGCAGTGAAAAAATAAGCCAAAGGTGTGTTCTATTTTTGTTCCATTAATACTTCTGAATTGAAGTCTGCTGATGCTGTTCCAAATGAATGTCTTACTTTGAAAAGAAAGTCATCATAAAAACGTATTGATGGTACTGCAGCACAGCACACAGGGGCATTACATACTTTACAGAAGGTCAAAGCTATTATCCAGAATACTGGACAATATGATTTTATAACTCCATTTTGTAGGATAGTTACAGTCATGGAAAAAAACATTAGACCACTCTTTCTTTAATTTCTTGTCCATTTAAAAGTCTTCCACTTAATCTACATTAATCTGGATCATAATTACGTTTAATTTCAGAGCTGATTTCTGGCCATTTTGCATGGTTTTATTGACAGTGACAAAAATCACTTCCGTTCCTACATCACTAGCAATAACATTGTACTCATCTAGATGTGTATAAGAGACAGTTGGATGGTTTTGTGTTCATTGTTTCCCTCAGGTGATAAACCTTTAGTGGAACAAGGCATTAAGATGAACAAGGAATTGAAGAAAACAGCAGAGTGGTCTAATAATTTTTTCCATGACTGTCTATGTGTAGCGACTTTTATCAGATCTGGCAGTATGGCTTTCATTTCTTCTCTTTACTAAGGTCAGTTTTATTCAAATTTCATAGAATATCTTCTATTCTTTGCTTAATTTCTTATCATTTTATTTATTCATTAGTCACTAATCTAAATGTGATGACAGTATCTGCATTGGCTGCGTTTACATTTGCTTCAACACCAAACATATACAGTTCTCATAATAAAAAAAAAGAACTACTGAAATTTCAACAGATGCCTTATATGCTTCCTCTGGGACTACATCCTAGACAATATTTCAAAAAAAGATGAATAAGAGTATGATATTCCTCATTGAACTTTGTTAGTTCTGTGATTTACTGACGTAGATATGAGGATGGGATCGGCACCACCCTTGGCTCATTCTTCAGCATGTCCTGACAAGGGGGTGTGTTAGCCATAAAATGTGGCGGCACAGAAACCTCTGAGGATTCATTTCAAAGGGTTCTGTTTCATCTTAATAATGTTGTCTTATAAGTGGTCCTTGTTTTAAACTACTGTGGTTAAGATGATGGGTTTTTGTTTAACTAATGGGTAAACTTTTCCCATAATTTCCTGAAGGATTAATAAAGTTCTATCTATCTATCTATGTATCTATCTATGTATCTATCTATGTATCTATCTATCCATCTATCTATCTATCCATCCATCCATCCATTCATCCATCCATCCATCTCAGTTACGCATGTTTAGCTGTGATATGCTGTTTTCTAAAGAAAACGAATAAGAAAGAAAAGATGGTTTAGAGTAGAGTTCGCAGCTGTTCCAAGACATGAAAGGCTAGACAATGACTTTGTCTCCACTCTTTAACCCACTGTGTGCAGTCAATAGGAAGACACCCAGAGACAGTCAATAGACCCTTAATGGCTTCTTTTCTCTCTCACTTTACCCCTTGTCATAGTAATGTATCAAACGTTCACACTTCAGCTGCCAAAGTTACTGAGTTACAAGAAGGATACTGATACTAAATGGATTTAAAATGAGGAATTGCAGATAAAAACATCATAAGCAAAATGAATGGTACCTTGACAGGAGCTACTGCATAAATAATGCATTGTACTTCCGTAAGGCTGGGGGGGGCACACTCTAGTATTCAGACTCAAAGCTCTCCCAGATTCTCTGGGGAGGGGCTCTCTTCCTGGAGCACAGCGCCAGGGGACAACCATCAGCAGGAAGACAGAATGGACAACACAACGAGAGAAAAGCTCAGTCTTCTCCCTCTTCTCTCCGGGTGTATGATGCTGAGTCTCTGGAGGATATTTGATATATTTTTTTACTGATCTAATCCATAAAAGATGAAATACGGGCCTTGTGCTCATACACCCACATAAAAGGTTTTCTGGGTGAGTCTAGGCAAGCTGTTCAGCCATCTGTGAATGTGCTTTCTTTTTGAATCGAGGAAAACTGAATCAATGTTCTATCCCAGTGTCCAAGCAAAGTGAAATAACACACTGAACACTGTTACGAACTGTTACTGGTTTGAGAACTTCAATTGTTCAGTCCATGCTCAGTATCTCGAAGATGTGATCTGAACAAGTTTGACCAAATTATCCAAGTTTAATTCAATGCATTTGTTCTGACTGCGACTGACGGTGATGTTTCAATAAATGGACCCATCGTGTGTTAAAGACTAAACAGCCGTTGAATAAATTTGCTTAAAAGGAGCCTGACAAATAAACCCATCCAAACCATCTACTTACCTAATGCCTTACTTTATGGCTGTGCACCATTAGGCCCTCAGAAAGCCAAGTATAACAAGTAGACAAGCTCAGATCTGTTGATGTTATCAGCGCAAATTGGTCTGACTCCACCTCTCCTCTCTGGATGTCAAAGCTATAAACCTTGCAGAGTGTGGGTGCGGGCATGAACAAAGGCTATGGACATTAAGTAATGTGCAACGATGCAACGCCACTGACCAGTGCTGCTGTGAGAACCGACAGAAAAAAAAGTCTGAGGAAATGAATAGGGTAAATTAATCACAGCGAGTAGAAATCAGCTGCCAGGAGAATATGCATCCCGCCAATTAGGCTGCTCCATAGTTCAAATCAAATATAAAAGTAACTGTAAACAAATCCTCCTACACTGAACCAGATATCAGTGAGTAACAGTGTCTTTCCTGCCACAGTATGCACAAGAGGCTCCATCAAATTCTCAGCTGACGGATTCCAAGGCGAAGCTTTCAGACTCATTACCTGCCCACACAGGGACACAGAGAGATGGTGGAGTGAATCAGTGCTCACATGTGTATCTGCAGACTGAAAGCATCCACTTCTTCCTGCCCACACACTCTTATACCCAACTATTTCCTCCTCCACCTGCACTACCACGCTCTCCTTTGTCAGTCATGTGCAGGTTATCGCTTGATGAGAGTCTGACAGAGCCGAAGGCACTTTAACTGGAGGCTACAGTTGCTTAGTGTGGAGGAACAGAACAGGAATCAGAGCTTCGCCCGGGCCTCTGTGCGAGACCGTTCTCCAACTGAGTGATAGTAAAAAGGATGCTCAGATCCATAACCACCTCGTCCCTGGGAACTGAGAGAGAGAGACTAAGCAGAGACGGCCAGTCCTCTTGGCACCACAGTGACTAAGTGTATGAGGAAGGAGGGTGATCCTGCAACTACTGTAATTAGCTGTGTGTCAAATGGAGCCAACGGAAACACTGGACTCCTCTGTTCCCTTTTGCACTTATGCATAACAGACCAGCACTGTGTCATTGGAGCTGAAGCTCAGAATTATATGCACCATTTTTTTTGTGAGCCTCGAGTTTAAAACATAACTTGGTATTTTACTCTGTAAACTTTCATTTTCGCTCTAACACTAATTAATGTTTTGAGTTTTATTTTCATGAGACTAAACTACACTTGCACTCCCTACGAAATGCACGTGAGTGAAGTTAATAGCAGAGTTTAAAGTGGCCACAACCTCCCACTCTGCCAAATATGCCTCTTGCTTATCGGTAATTATTTCAGTTTTTAAAGTATTATCAGAAGAGAAACAACTGATAATTTTAAAGAAAACTATTGGCAAGGGGCAATGACACAGTGGATAACATGAAGAGGAGGATAGCTTTCTTTCTAAGAAACAAATGAGGGGAGAATTGCAGCAACAGGGATAGAAAGCTCTTGATCTGATGTTTTTGCATCACAGACCAATTATTTCTGAGGATAAGATGGATAAATAAAACTAATAATATACATCCAGCAAAAAAAAAAAAAAATACAGATACAAGCTGCTGATATAAGCTTTCTCCTTAGGTTGGCAGGGCGCTACCTTAGATATAGGGTGAGGGAGAAGACCTAGAGGACGACCCAGGACACACTAGAGTGGCTATGTTGTCTGGCTGGCCTGGAAATGCCTTGGGATCGCGGGGGCAGCAATCGTAGGAGGATAACTTCCGAATGCGTCCCCCGCAATCCACTTCAGATAGGCCGGTGCTTCTCAAAGTGTGGAGCCGCCCCCCCCCGGGGGGCGCGTGTGACCCTGGGGAACAAGCTTTTTTTCCCGTCGTACTACAATAAAATGTAATTGCACATCCTTGTAAGTTGAACTATATCTCTTTTTTTTGTTCTCAAGGATACGATGTTAAGACGGTGCAGAGTTGCTGTAGTTGAAGGAAAAAATGTTAGTTCCTAGGAAAAAAGCAAGATAATCGCGTATCAGCAGAGACAGAGCAGAAGAATGATGAGCTGGTCACCCGGGAGTGATTTTGAAACACAAAGGCAGTGAGGAGTGAAGTCAGGGAAGGTCAACAAGAGAAGAAACAGACAGGTCAAACAAACTGCTTCCTAAGTTTTATAAGCACTGCCACAGATATATCAGAGTATTCTGGTCAAAGTATTGCATTTTTTTTGCATTCCTGCTCCTCTTCTTTCATCTAAAAATCAAATATACAAACTGCTGACTCAAAATGCATGACTTTTTTTTTTCCATATGGCCCGTCAGAATGTGCTTTATCAGCAAAGAGCACAGAGTGGCCGAAGCCCACTCATACTGCAGAAATATTTATACACGCCTAAGTTCTTACATCAAATACCTTTAGGCACCAGCTTGACAACTTTTGTTTACAAAGCATGGGCAGAGATAATCACTTACTTTTGAATAATTTATGGCTCTGCAGCTCAAAGGCTTCAATAAAAAAAAAATTCCTCCTCCGAAAGCTGCATCGATCGGAAGTCTCAAAAAATTTTAAAACTAAATTTAGTAACATTCCGAGCCTTGTGCATGGGATTTTATCAGATCAGGGTCTAAACTAAAAAGCTTAAAAGTGACTTCTTCACAATTTATGCCTGAACAACCCACTAAGACAACATGAGAGTGGGAAAAGCTTTGACTGCAAATAAATCTAACATCCCCCTCTCCATGAAGGTGGCGGGTAGAATTTTCTCCTAAATCGATTATGGTGATTTGGGTGGCAGTTGTGGAATTGCGGATGAAACTGAGTGAATATAAAATAGTGGTATTTACCTTAAAATGTGCCAGGTTCACATGAGTTTTGAATGTAAAGTGGAAATGCAAATATCTCAACACTGTTTTTTTTTTTTTTTTATCATTCAAAGATGAAATGAAAAACAGGCATTTAATCCAAGGAAAAAAAAATACGTTCATTCATAAAATATTAGTCATGTTTATAGTTTCCCCCATCAAACCAAAACAAAATTATTTTCTAAATGGCTCTAAATGCTGCTGTTTTGCACCAACTAATTTCTGTCTTTTGCTACAGTCCAACAACTCAGGGTGGAGAGAATCTTGAATGGTCCAACAATGGACTTTAACAACTCTCACGTGTTTGGAGACTGAACTCACTGTCTGAATGAATGAGCGTCAACATGAGCAAGGTGCAGAGACATTTAATGTTACATGACATAAATCTTTGTCAAATTCTACCTAAAACATTACGTACCAACAACTCAAACAACCAAACCAGTACATGTTTTCACTTATCTGTGACAGACCAGCAAGGAGAGATAGAGAGACACAGAGATGTGCTGATATAGAATTAGATCTTGACTCACTACCTCGCCCTAAGCAGTGCTGAGCATGCTCAGTAGACTTACCAAAGGACAAGGCCTCTGCTTTGGCCTAGTTCTGATTAAACCAGTAATATCAGGCAAAGTAACTTTCAGGAGTGAGGGGTGGGGGCAGAGAGGGAGAAAGAGGGACATAGAGAGAGAGTGGGATGTGTGACAGAAAGGATTGAGCTCTGAATATACGAGCAGAATCCAATCTCATCAACTGCTGCCACAAACAAATAACAGGCCCACCACCCCTGGTGGTAATTATCATTGATCCATCTGTCACTCTGAACCGGCAAAGAAATCTGCTTCATACAGTGACAGGATAAACCACAACCACAGTAAAGAAGAAAAATATTTTTATTCAAGCTATGACATAAATTTAAAGATTGGCATCATCTGACTGATATCATCGTAATAGAAAGAGTATTAAGAGAAGGTTAAAGACAGTTGTGACTGTCTTGTGCGCGCTGAACTGAAGCTGCGCTGTTGCACATCAGATTAGAGAAATGATGACCAACAGAATAGGGTCAGTGAGAGACAAAGGCAGAGGGAGAGGCGAGGAAAAAGACGCTCAAGCAAAGTACATGTGGGAGCAGTAACATTTGAAAGCGATACACCAGAGAAGGAGAAGGAAAAACAACCTCAATCAGACACCACTACTGTGATCTTGCAATAAAAACAGTGAGTTCTTCCATCTTTGTTAATTATCCCATTCCCTGCGACAAAAACAAGAGTGAAGGCAATAAGGAGATCCTGGACTTGAAGATAATTAGTGTGTAAACCATCACAAGCTTCCTATATGAGACTGGCAGCCATTAAATAAGACCTTTGCATCTTACTTTTAATGAATTCCTGCCGATATATCAGCATTATATTTAACTAAACAGGCATATGTTTTAAACGAAAACGCAGGTGAATTAAAACTATCTATCTATCCTTCCATTTCCTTATCTGTGACCAGGCAGCAATATCTATAACTACCAAATCACAGTGCACTGCATCAGCCTCTCATGAGCTTCCCTGTAGGGGGCGAGCTACAGAGAAGGAAACAACCGCTCTAACAACCGCTCCAGGAGGTGAACGCTGGAGTTTAACACCAATGACAGAGACATTGCCTCTGGGCCAATATGAAGGCTAAGCCTTTTATTGAACTACAGAAAAAAAAGAACTAGAAAAGTTAACAAGCCCCTGTGAGAATGTTGACCATGGATACAAATTCTGATGCTTACACTGCATATCCAGGCTGACTTTGAGGAAAATCTGCATAAAAAAGTGTTTATACCTCATTGCTATAACAGTCATGCACTCATAGGCTAGAATTTGAAGACAGAAACACCACTGCACTGGAATGACAACATAGTTCCTGCAGGCAATTTTAGGATAATAAAGATGACATTATACAAACTACGAATTGAAAAACATTTATAAGGCCACAGTGTAGCTCTGACTCTATCTATCTAGACTGAACTGTTTTCCACAGCCTTGTTGACTCTGACATCACACTAATCCATGTTCCAACTGGGCCAATCGATGACACACAGGAACAATTGGGGACAACGACAGGACATTCCCAGTTGGACATTCCCACATCTGACAAATTGAGGACAGTCCTCATGTCAGTGCAGTCAGCTGAGACAGTGCCTCAGCCTCAGACTGTGTGGAGAGACGCTGTCTCTTCTCTTGTCACATAACATCCACGTTCTTAATTAAAAATGAAACTTTCAGGACCAATAAATTTGATTAAATTAAATTTTTTAGGGTTTTGCTTTCTTAATAAACAACCTTAATAAAAATGGCAGACTCATTCCTTATCAGCTGTACACAGGGAGTGTCTCGTCCCATTTCTCCACAGCTGTTGTGGTAGGTGCAGCTGCATTACTCAAAGCCCTTGAGACAAAGAACAACAAGCATTTTTTTTTTCCAGCGCTCATATCCACGCGGTCAGTTTATTTATAATAACTGAGGAAGGACTGTATTTGTTTCACACTTATGAGTCCTATGACAATGTGTTTGTCTATTGTGCGGTGCTGAACCGGTACGTATGACAGCCCTCTGACCAACAGCTGCATGCATCACATGTCAAATCACTGGAGAAAATCATTATTTGAGATCTAACACGAAGCACGGAGGAAGTAAAGGAATTCTTTAGAAACATGGAAGAAAAAATGAATGGATGGAGCGGCGCCCTCACGGCCACGAATCACAGCACTTCCAAGCTGGAAGTGAGAACATTGTGTGAAATATGAAACTACGTAGGTCCGAGGAAACATTGGCTGAGTAGCAATTTGTGAAACAGCGAAACAATGCGTTCTTGCAATGTTCACCGCGAGACTTAACAAATCTGGGGCAGAATTACGTAAATCATCACTGAACTTCAACTTAAAATACCTTTGCTCTGAGCACGCACTTACCTGGACAAATACAATGAGTAAGACAGGGGCGGGATCAGTGGGTTGTTAGGACTTGTCTTCAGTGTCGCAAGCATTCAATTTCCAAACAACCACTGAGACACAAAACCCTCGGCAATCCACATTAAGTCCATTAGTTTATAAAGTGTTTGTATTAAAAATACTTCTGTGACACATGAGCTGCCTTTGGCATTAAAGGTAAAAAATGTTGATTAATGATTATAAAATGGCAATACCTAAAAACCTCTCTGCTCCCCAGGCATATTCATCCCGCTCCTGTATGTTTGTTATAAATCACTTTTTTTTTCAGGGAAAATTTAAATGTATAATTCCTAAAAATGAAATAATAGAATGATGATACAATTCAAAACTGAACGCTGACATCTGGTGGCCACGGTTGTTATCACACTGTACATCTCAAACGTACTAATTTGTACATAACAAATAACCATAACCTCAGTACTAATTAGGGAGAAAATAAAGAATCCTGTGAGGTAATGGGATGTAATGCATGTCTCAAATTCAATCAATATTTCAGACATCAGGACTATAGCAGCAAAACAAGTAAAAACTATTCTTTATAATAAGACTTTCACGAACAATATATAAAATGCACCTAGAAACAAAAAAGAATATGCTGTAAAAAAAAAAGAAAAACATTTCTGAATTTGCTGAATGAGCAATGTGACCGTAAACAAAGCAATGCTGCACTGGCGCCCTCTTCTGGTAGATAGTGAAAGTTACACCTGGGATCAAACGTATTAATGGTGTACAAGCTGACATCTGGTTTTCGTCTAAACCAGATGATTTCATATGTTTCAGCAGCACCGTCAGCAATCACCATGGCTGGAAACAGATGCAAAAGAACTGCACAGCACTGAACGATCAGGCCCACACAGATGACCAGGATGATGTCAGTGAATTTAAGTACCTTCATCACAGAAGATTTGTTGTGAACAATGTTTTTGGACGTGTCAAATACTAGGTAGTTAATACCGCTGGCATAAGTCAAAAGGCTCTTAAATGTTAAAAAAGAGTCTGGATATCAATAACTACATGTTTACCAATGCTGTTGTCATGGCTGTGCAGGCGTATTTATCTATTTCAATACTCATTACATTGTCATCCCTTATAAATAGAACTGTGTAAAAGACAGCTGTCTCCACAACTGCCACCCAAATCACACTGACCCATACAGTGATCCTTCCTGTGGGAGGTGGGCCCACTGGAGGTTTTATGGATCAGGACAGTGCTAAGTGTAAATAGAGTTTATCTAGAAAAAAAACTTAATATATTTTTTAATTATTATTATTATTGCTTATTATGTGGGACATTTTTGACCATTGTTGGTGCCACTTACTGCAATATGTTTTCTGTTCTGAAACAAACAGCAGAGCCAAACAGAACGCTGCATCATTTATTATTTAAAAGCAAAAACAAACGCGCAAATCTATAGAAAACACTTTGTAGATAGAAAGGTAACACTGTCTATCCAAAATGCATACCTGCGTACTCTAAAGTATCAAAGCTGCTAGGTGTACAATACGTGGACAATATGCAGGAGGCTTATTTATGTCATTACCATATCTCATATAAGCCTTATTCCATTGTTCTCACATACAGTTTGGCAGCAAGATCTTCTAGTTTGAATGGGAACTTGGAGTAGATGGAAACGCCACGAAAGATAGTTTTGTTTACATTCACCATAAGTCGAAGACGCACAGTAGAAAAACATCAATTCCTAAGATACAGCATAAAAAATTTATTTTGCCAGGGAACATTGAACAAACCTTTTCTTTGTTGTTGAGATCTGCTTTTTTTTTTACAATTCACCACTTCTACCCTGACCTTTACCGCATTAGAGTCTCAATAAAAGCATGTTGTTGCATGTTAACTTTGAACCTTGCCAAAGCTATAACATCAGCTGTCTTTACTCCTTGTGTTAAGTGTAATGGTCTACGAGCTATTAGTGGGATTCACTACGAGTGCAGGTTTATTTTGTCATTTAAAACTTGGTGTTGTTTCTGAAGTGTAGTGTTGAAATTAAAAGCAGGCCTTTATCTCATCTATTGCCAAAGGCAACCTCCTAACATTAGTCCATTAGTAGCTCATTACATACGTGGTGCCATCAGCATGGCCAGCTGGGTTTTACCTACAACCCTATGAACTCTAAGACGGTGATCCCACTCCTTCTTAGTAAACTGATCTAATACATACGGCTCTATATAAAAATCTTCTCCCAAATGCTTTCTGAACACGTTCTGAAAACCTATTGCTGACAGATGTAGACAGATTCTGAAGGTGACTGGATAATCTATTTTCAGGCAGCTTTTGTAAACATCTCCGATCAAAACTGATGCTCGGCACGCCACGATCACTTCTACTAATCCTTAAATCTCATCTCAAGTGTCAACAGTACAATCAGAGCTCATTATTCCTATTTTCAATTTCTTATAATTATTATTATTATTATATAGATATCGTGGTTATCTCCAAACACATTTGATTCTGCTGCAGCTGCACGCCCATACTTGTTTTTTAAGTGTTTCTAGTCCAACTAAGAAATTATTAACATGGACTTGATAAGGAAAGTTGAAGGAGAAAAGCAAACTCCTTGTCATTGTGATATTGTGATACGCACCACAGCACACAAGGAAATGTGACCTCTCCATTTTAGGACCGGGGAGCAGTGTGTGTGGACAATGCCATGCTAAGTGGATATTTACCTGTAGATTCCATT
The DNA here is from genome assembly GCA_016785265.1 of Paraplagusia blochii. Taxonomy (NCBI): domain Eukaryota; kingdom Metazoa; phylum Chordata; class Actinopteri; order Pleuronectiformes; family Cynoglossidae; genus Paraplagusia; species Paraplagusia blochii. Next base: position 79,999 of record JAFBJS010001676.1, on the reverse strand, counting down.
TGTTTTTAAAGAAGCCCATGTACACGATGTCTCCTACAGTGACTGAATGACTCCTTTCTCCAAATATCTTTAAAGATATGTATAAAAGATGATGGTAATAGGTTCTAAATGAACTTACACCATCACAATTAGATTCTAAACGTTCTGATCTCTATATTCATTTAATTTCAAAGCTCACAACTCCTAAAAATCCATACATGTCAGTAGTTACTCTTGATTTATACCACATTATAAGACTCTGCCTAGAGAAGTTCTGGCAGAAATTGACGAGTGAGATATCTTAATATTGTCTGAGTGTTAATAAATGGAACACAGGATCACTGCAGCTGTGATTGCACACATTTCCAAGCACTGAATAATAAATCAGATCAATGTTCTTCAGCTCTAGGAATTATTTTTCAGCCAGGTTATAATCAGCAAAGTCCCATATAAAATATTATGAATCGACTGACCATAAATATGCCATTTACCATCATTTAATGTACAACATGTCTGGTTTATATTCAGTGAAGTTTTATGACAATCTCCATTAATGTGCTATTAATTAAAATGCATTGTGATATTATTTAAAAATCTTTTCTTCAAATTGACGGTGCCAACATCAGCTGCACAGTCATGTTTATCTCGTCTACACATATGACATCGCCCACATACTCAACATGAACCAAGGCTGGCCTGGTGGCACGCAGTAATAAACCTGTCACAGAGGGAAGACGTCTTGAAACAATCACTGCTAAATCCACTTCACCTTACACAAGGTGGCCAGAGGCGAAAACACATCAATCACAAAGTTAAGGCTGTATTTATGGGAACCACCAGCAGAGGTCCCTAGCAGTAAAATACTGTGGTGATCTTGTGTGCCAGAGTGTAGAGGACAAATTACTTCACATTAATTTGTGAATAGTAGCACAGTGATGCCAACGCTCAATTTATCCTCAAGCAACTACTGGTGATATTTAAACAGGACTCTGCACTTCTTTTCTCCTGCTGCAGCAAGATACTGTAGCTGCCTGACAGCTGATTAGCTTAATGGATCATTACTGGGCGCAACCATTACGACAGATTCAACAGCCCCGGTTGATGCAATTTTATCTCAGAACCATTTAGTTTCATCCCAAAACATGAGGCATTAAAATGGACAAAATAGCCAGAAAAAACTCCACTCTGATTTGTGCATAAGTATAAACATGCAGTTTTGTTATTTGGACTTATTTAAGGAAGGAGAGGAAAGCAAACTCCTTGTCATTGTGACTTCTTATGACCCACACCACTGCACACAACGAAATTTCACCTGTTATTATTATATTTAACCCATCACCTAAGTGAACAGTGGGCAGCTTTGAGCGCCCATGGAGCAGTGAGTGGGGACGGTGCCATGCTCAGTGGACCTCAGTGGTAACTTGCCAGTTTGTGGATTCGAACCTGGAGCCCTCCAGAACCCCATCCGGTTCCTTAACCACAAGGCCTCCACTGCCCCAAGGAAAGACCCTTTTTTTTGCTTTGCAAAGATATCATTGTTTGGACGATGTTTAGAAACCTAGTGTCCACATGCATCAAGGTCAAAGGAAGATAATCATTATATGCACGTCAGATTGACGCCACTGTTGCTCCAAAAACATTGTTTAGACAAGGTGCAACCCGAGTTCTCAGAAACAGAAAAGACTAAGTTATAGGTTATATACTGCTACAGAGGAAAAAACATGAAGTTGACAAACAGTCAGATGTGACAGATTCACAGACACGGACATGGGGCAGGCCTCGTGGTTAAGGAAGCAGACTTGGGTCTGTAAAGCCCCTGGTTCAAATCCCTGCACCTCCAACTTACCGAGTACGGTAATGGGTTAAATGCAGAGGCATAATTTCCCGAAGAATGCTCCTAAGGGATTAATAGAGTTCTAAAAAAAATTAAGCTTGTTCTCAAAGGAATCCATAATTATCACTGCATACTAACTCATTTCAATAATGCATTTTCACAAGCTGTGCTTTGACATTCATGTTGACTAGGTGTGCACCAAAACATCTTAATCTTAGTGGTTCCACATATCAGTGTACCACACACTCAAGCTTTGTTTTTTCCTGCCCTCAATAGGACAACCATCATGGGGTTTCTTAAAGGTTTTTGTTGGATTTATATTGCATGTCTGAAAAAAAAATCTAACATCAATGTGATCAACACCACTGCAAACAACCATATGTGACAAAAGTGAACAGTGTGCAGCTTTGAGCGCCTTGGAAGCAGTGAATGTGGATGTGCCAGCCTCAGTGCCCCACAGCACTTGGCAGCTGGTGGATTTGAACCTGAAATCCTACAGACACAAGTACGGTTTCCTAATCACTAGGCCACTACTGCCCCTGTTTATGCAATAAGGTGTAGTTACTAACTTGCATCCTACAATAGCCTCTTGATTTCATGAAGCAACTCCCTAAGACAGCAGATGCTTTAAATTATGGTTGATACTTCAGAAAATGTAAACTGGAATAAACTATCTTTATTTAATAAACACTGCAGCCACATGAGGCCCCGCAGGCTGCCAGCTGTCCATGTCTGCTTGGGAGTGTGCTCACCAGTAACACTGGGCAAATGCATCAAGCCTAAAAGCACAGCTTCTTCTTCTACTACTTTTTTTAATTCTTCTTCTATTTTCCCCCCTTTTGTTTGTCCTTGTTGCTGTTAACATCTCAGGTCACTGCATGCTGATCCCCAGCCTCCAGGTCACCCGGTTTTTGCCCCCTTCACTGTTGTACCATCCATCTCTATCTCCTGTTTCAAGACTTCCAAAAATCCACTCCAAGATCTTCCTCTTTTCCTCTCACCCGTCTGTTTAATTTTAAATGTGTATTTGTTTAATATAGCCACCCTTCCACCATTCCTTCTCTATCTTTATCTCCAATCTCAGCTCTACAGATATTCATGAGCTCTGTGTTTTTCCTTCTGAGAGACTCCATAAAACCCAAGTCTTTGATATTCACCTGTTTGTTTCTTCAGACTCCAGCGTTTGTTGAACAAACTTTTTCCCCCGTTTTCTACCAACCCACAATCAAACGCTGGTGCATTCCTCCACTGGTCGCTGCAGCGATGGCATTAAGCTCGGTGAGAAACACAAATGTACAATATCAATCACAGCAGGCACACATTATTCAACGCGAGGCTGGTACTGAAGTTCAAATATTTGTTTAGGCAGAGATGGACGGATCAGAGGACACAGTGTGAGAGAGACAGCAGAAGAGTCAATACCCTACAGTTGAGTAATAAAACCAGCGTATTAACCAATCACAGCATCACGCTATGAATATCTTCCTGTACACAGAGACACGGGAGAGCGCCTCTCTCCAGCAGGTAACTAGATCTCAGAAAACACATTTTATGTGAAGATTTAGACCTTTATTGTAATATTCTAGAACAAAAACTGGAGCAGCTCTGATGACCTTGATAGTATTTCTATCTACAGAATGTCCCACCAAGCAGCAGGATTTTGAATGCCATAAAGTGAGCACGAATGCAATAAATCTTAAAATGTAAATTTAGAGGATTTAACTTTTAGGAAAATAGTTACTATCAGGGCAAGTGGACATGGAAGATTCCTTGAAGATGTTTCAACTCTTATTCAAAAGCATGGGAAGATTTTTTATTTTTAAAAATAGTCTCTATTAATTTATCACTGAGAACCTGCAGACATCAGGATTCAGGATTGGTATTACACTACAGTAAAACTAACCTATCTCATGAAGGCCTAATCCTAGCACAGGTTACTTATTGGTGGATGAACAATCCAACTCTTGGTGAATTCTGCTTCACAATGACAGAAAGTACTGGCACTAAAGAACCCAAAATGTATTGATCTTGATCTACTCAATAAGTAGCTAAAGATCTACCCATAGATTGCAAAGTAAATTGCTGGGAAATCATTGTCAAATAAAAGGAGAATATATTTTTTAAGGTGTAACTTAGCAACAATGGAAGGATTGAATCATTTGGAGTCATATATCTACATACAGTACATAAAATCAATGTATCACAAATATATGTTTCCTTCGATTTCTTGTCTATTTTAATGCCTGGTACCACTAAAAGTATATATAAATAAATATAAAGGCAATATTATAAAACTCCAGTCATTTGAAAAGTAGATATTTTGCGCTGCCCAGCTGTAACTGGTTTTAGAAGAAAATGTTACCGTAAAACAAGTACAAAGAAGGTTTAAAAGACATTTACCAGTTAAATTGTGGACAAGGAAAATATAAAACCTCTAGTTTAACAAATAATATCAATAAAGGCAAGGAGTTTGCTACGTTTCCCCCTGTGTTAAAATATAAACTGAAGAACAGCCTGACACCTCACTAACAGACAGACACAGTCTTCCGTTGATAGAACACAATCAGAGCAGACATTGCCTTATCTGGCTGCAGATCTTGTTGAGCACTGAATGTCTACATGGGAACTAACGGTGTAGCTCACACTGTTGCCAAGCGAGAGGTAGGAGAGGTAATAAGGTAGAGCCAGAGGACCAGGAGGGTGCAATTCTGATCCCTGCTTCGCTGCTGCTAAATTGAAAACTTGGCAGCATTCAGCGTCTCAGTATAGCCAAACACTGCCTTTTCAATTCTCCCGAGGTGGCAGAAAAAAGACGTTTTAAAGGCTCCTTCAAATTAAGCTTAGATGACCGTGAGAACACAGGTCGGGCTTCTCCTCAAATGTCTCGCAAGCGGGTGAGAGGGAAGGCGGGAAAGCAACGACTGCTTGTATTCAGTTAAAGACAAATTCAGAGGCTCGATACGTAATAATTTGCATCAGGCCAGCCCTCTGTGGATTTTTTAACATTTTGCTCCAAGAGTTCACAGCTGTGGAGCATTTGAACAGAGTGATGGCTTCCAAAAGTGCCCTAATCATCACAGACCATCTGGGAAACAAGCAGACCGTGCACTGTCCACTGGACTGAGGCAGACAGACAAGCAAAGTAAAGGAGGCAAGAAACGATTAGGACAGAAGCTTTGTCATGGCCTTTAATGGCAGCTGGAGCATTTCAGAAGCACAAAAAGGCACACTATAAAAATAACCAATATGAGCGTAGGAAATAAAACAGTATCACTGAGAAAATAAGAGTTACTCCATAACTACTCAAGTATGGCCTTAAGCTCTTTTCAAGCACTCGTCTTACTGAGACAATTTCAATCAAAAGTTCAATCACTGCTGCAGTATTAATGGAAGTCTAAATTTGCAAGAGTTCCTCTTGGATGGGTATTTTTGAAAATGAGACATCAGAGAAGTGCGGAGAAATGCCAAGATACTGAAGCAGCAGCACACATGGCCTGATACCAAACTGCTGGAAAATTACTAAAGCGTCTGCATTTCAAACTCCATAACACTGTCTAACTTCTGAATAAAGGAATAAAAGAGCTGAGATAAGTTTAGATCCAGTCTAGCTCGCCCATCAAACTTGTCCAAATTATTTTATTATCTCAGCAATGCCTCCTTCTCCCCAGTAGTTGGCACCAAAAAAAGCTTAAAGCATGTTAGCATTTAAGCCTTTAACAGGTCATTTGTTTTAGTTTATACAAACACTGCGCTCTATCCACCTCTACACTCCTGACACAGCCCGCTCCCCCATCAAATTCTAGAAATCCTTAAGGCCCCCAGTGCAAAACGTTAGCACTGAAAAAATAGGGATACTTAGCGTACCAATTCACTTTTGTTAAAAATTGAACAATCCTTCAGCACAGTTTACATATGTCCGTCTTCTGCTCTGTGCCGTACGTCTTGAACCCAAAATGTAATCAAATCACGTACCGCCTCTTTTCGGTAAAAGTGCTTATTCCTGGGCAGCTCTCTATTTGTTGCGACAAATCCGGGCGTAAAACTTTTACCTGTTGCATGTCCGTCATTCGGCACTTCTGAATGAAGTAACGTAAAGCTTCACACAAGACGTAAAGCAGAGCTACGTGGCAAAACCAAAAAACGGAGGTGATTAGCGAAAACTCATTCCTCACTTAATTAAACTTAGAGTAGGCAAAACGAAAATCGTGGTTGGGAACTAAACCATATGTTCCATGTAATATTTGATTAAAAAAAAGACTAGAGACGAAACCATAGATGATATACAGTATATCATGGGGAAGTCACCACGAGAGCATTAGAGCATCAAGTAGACAGATTACAGCAGCAGTTACTCAAATTCAACAGGTTTCTGGCAATTGCAATAAAGGCAGAGCACAAAGCTGAGAAAGAGTGGAGTCGATCAACATTCAGTCAACATTTTATTTATATCTATCCTGTTATAAGTGCTGCACATCTCACTGCATTCAAATTCAGGTAGAGCTGATCAGCTTTGTAATTATCAAGATTCATTTCTTGTGCATCACAT
>JAFBJS010001676.1:34014-73428 GCA_016785265.1 Paraplagusia blochii | reverse complement strand
GTCACCTGGGGCGAGCCCCCGCATCAAAGACTTTTTCTTTTGCATATGTTTACATGCACACACACACAAACACACACACACACACACAGCATCGACAGCGAACACATTCATGTTTTTTTTCCTCTGTCTCTTTGTGTCTTTCTTTCAGATCTATCCAGATGGCAGCATGGTGACTAAACAATTGGGAGCAGCTCAGAACCTGCCCATTTAACTGCCTTATGTCAGCACCCAGATTGACAATGGAGAATTAAAGAGCCAAGGCTGGGACGGGGATGTTCTGCAGATCCAGATCCACAGGTTTCCTTCCTAGATCTACACCCACACACAGGTGAACTGTTTGGATACTAAACGCTGACAGAGGAAATGAGTCAGTGGACAGTCACACACAAGCTTACCGCTGTCATCCAAGAAGAAAATGAGCACTTAGGGAGTTGACGTCTGACTGAGAGCATTGTTCCCAGTGGATGGTTTGGTAATTGTATGAGGTTTGTCATAGGGAAGTTCAGGTTTTTGTTGAGGTTTTCATTTCTGCTGACAGCAGCATCACATGAACATGGTTTTCATTGAGTCTTGAGTTGAGTCTGCTAAAATATGCTGACCAAGCACCATCATCGTCATCATGATCAGGTTACAAATTAGTCAACAACGGTTATCCAAAAAGGGTTCAGTTTTCAGCAACTGGACTTCTTCTTGGAGTTGAAAGACGTTTCATTCCTCAACTGCGGAACTTCATCAGTTTCTGGTTGATGTCAGAGGGAACTCTAGTAGTTCTACTCCTCTAGACCACTCCCTCCACCATTGGACAAAGGTGTGAAGAGTTGTTTTGGTCCAGATGTGAATGGGACTTGTTGTCACATCCGTCTAGAGAAGACCGCTCTGATATTGATGAGCTGTTAAACCTCCTAGGATGGGATCTCAAGGCATAATGGCATGTTGCACACAATTGATGACGTAGACCTCCCCCTCTATTCAATGTTGGTTGTTCCAGATGGGCATAGATGGCTTCCTTTACTCCTCTCTGAATCCACCTGATGAATTTCATCAGTTGAGGGATGAAACATCTTTCAACAAGAACAAGTCCAGTTGCTGACAACTAAACCCTTTTTGTATATCATGACATGGATGAAAGAGAATCTTCACAGACATAGTACCTCAGTTGGTTTCTTTAGTGCAAAAAAATTGTAGTCAATATAAATGTTCAATCATTGATTCAGGAAAATTTCATATCCTGACATACACCGATATCAAATTACTGACCCCATCACAGTGGTTCTCCCAGGGCGGGTCTGGCTCTGACAGAGATTTCATTGTTTGGGCCAAAAAGCAGCAGCAGCAATAGAACAAATGGCACTACAGTGCACGGATAGTTTGACAGTGACGCAGCGGCGAAAGGTTTTTGTCCTTATGACACAGTGGTGCGACAAATCAGACAACTGCTAGACCGTCGATACAGTCCCTTCTCTCAACATTGCAGAGACAGCAGAGTATCCCAGCAGTAATTGGGCGAAGGCAGCATACACCCTGAACAGTTTACTACAGCCTCACACACAGAAAGAGCATGAAAAATATATAGACAGACAATGATTTACCATGAAATACAGTCATTGCACCAATAATCCCAATTGTTCGAGTCAACAAGTGGTTTTTTTTCTTCTTGTAGGAACTTTTGTTTTTCAAAACTACCTGTTAAAAAAAGACAATGATTGGAACTAATATAACAAGTATAGTCAGTGTTGTAGTTGGTGATTTTTTTTTACTGTTATATACTGTAAAAATAAATGATTCATCTATTTATATTTGAAATATAAAAAAGTCAACAAATCTCACTGCACCATACCAGTCAACAGGAATTCACCAACTGCCCTAACCAGGATTCGTTCTTACCCAGATGGTAAATCCTGGAGTTCCACACCAATTACAGAGACATCCAATCTGGGCCAAAGCACCATAGGTAACTGTTAAGTACAATTTATTTGAAGAAGCGTGACTAAAAAGCGTCTACAACAACAGTGAGTCTACTGTGCTTCTCTTTTTGCAGCTCAAACATGAGCTTATAGCAGGTACATTGGTTTTATTTTGATAGAAATAAACCATGATCTGTTGCTCATATTCATCGTGCAGCTTCATTTCAGTGAAACGCAGTTCTCTGTTATTCCCTCTATACAATTTTGCAACTGACAGTGAGTGAAAGAGAAAAACTCAAAAGCTCTATGCCTGTGGCATAAAATACTGACATTTACAAATGAAAAATTAACAGCGGTAAAAGCAGTTTACGGTGAGGTGACCGTGCTGATGTTTGCTATCACATTAAGCAATGTAACTAAGATTCAACCCTTTTTTTAATCTGATTAGGTTAAAATAAGTAGTGGTGGCCTTAAAGCAGTGGTCTCAAACTTGTGGCCCGTGGTCCATTTGCAGCTCGTGGAACAATATTTTGCCTAGATGTGAAAGTTGAATTTATAATAAATTTGTTTTTCCACAATTTATGGTAAATCCTATAGTTCTCAAAACCCTGATCCACAGTCTCCTTCTGGTTTCCGTGTTGTATCACAGAGAATCTATGGGAAACATTTTTTTTTCTTTTGTATCGAACACCTTGTGTGAGTGGTGGCCCTTAAATTATTTGAGTTTGAGGCCCCTGTCTTGGAGGATAAGGACACAGACTTGGGTCTGCAAGGCTTCAGGCTCAAATCCACCAGCAGCCAGGTTGCCAGGTTGCTAATAATCTAGTGGGCCATAACCTGCAGAAAGGATCCCAATATGGTGCAGTGTCATTTGGGTGACAGTCATGAGACCAGGTAACGAATAAAAGGATGAGGATGAATAAATGAATCAGATATCCGTTCAGCGAAAACAAATATATGGCAAATGACAAATATATTTATGAATGATATAAATAAGGTTAATTCTACTTTGTGTCCTTTGGTTGTTTTAATAATTTACAGGCTGCTGGTTGTCAGATATCAAGTGATTTACAGATGAACTTCTCTGTTCACATTCCGGTTGATGTGAGTGAATCTGTCAATATTCATAACACTCAGTTGTCCTGATTAACTTTTGTTGTCCTCACATCCTAATCCATTCACCTCACTGCCAGTCCCAATCTAATACATCTGCCTGCTAAATAGAACATATCCACAACACAGTGGTTTGTAAAGTATTTTGAAATATATTTGCATGCCCTGCCACTCCTCTGCATTTCCAAATAAAGTTCATCCTTTGAGCACGAACACCCAGTCATAACATGAGGAAAACATCAGAGCTTCAAATGTTCTTCATTAAAAACTAACGACAGTCAAATCTTGTCTGGAGCTTTTTTTTTTGTGATCGAAAGTTTGCTGAACAACTGGCAGTGAGGCAGTTTGCAGTGAAGAGTTGGGTTAATTTGGCATGACACACTTTCAAAGGAGCAAACATCACTGCTTACTGAGATAAAGACCATAAAGATGATCTCAACCTCCTCATCCTCAGAGCTGTTGCAGTGTCAGGGATATTTATTCAACATCAGCCCATTCATCATTTCATTTCAAATCTGACTGCCATCAAACCGAGGCCTGGACAGTTGGCCATTGGAGAACCAGGTCCAATCATCCATTTGCATCATGAGATCCATTCTGTCCTTATTGCTGAGGACATTGTTTCCCAGAGCCCCGGTCACAAGATATTTTTGTAGGTTGTCTCGCAACATATCTCCTAGGAGTTTACTGTCATTTTTCAGGTGGATCTTTTAACTCTTTAATATTTCAGTAGTGCTAAAAATTTAGATATCACTAGATCAACAATAAAATATCTTCATTAATGGTCAATAATGGCTAATGCTCAATGAAGGATCCATGATATTCAGGTTTATATAAAAAGTAAGAACTTTATCCAAACCCAAACAACCTCAATATGACCACATTTAGAAAAAAGAAATGTTTCATATAAATTTTATATATAGTTTATATGAATATAGTTCTTATTCATTGTGGGATCATATTGATTAATTATTCATCTTCATCCTCTTATCAGTTACCCGGTCGCAGGGACAGAGGTCTGCCGCAACTGCCACCCAAATCGCACTGCACCCGACCGTGGTCCTTTCTATGGGTGGTGTGATTATATGGGTTGGTGCGTTGCTAAGCTCATAGCACCTCTGTGGCAACCTGGCCTTCGAACCATCTTGTTGATTGTTCCGTCTTAATTGCCCATTTTTCTGTCTATACGCAGCCCAGTGATGGACTGGTAAACTGTGCAGGGTCAACTCCACCCTTATCTGTTGACAGCTGGGGTTGGCTAAAGCAAAACCTTGTGACTCTGTAAGTGCTCAGAAAAGTATTAAGTCTCAAATTCCCGGCCCCACGGGTCACTTTCAGCCCACAAACCACTCACATCTGGCAACTAGATGTCAGTGTATGGTAATCTGACCCCTCTACCTCCAATGAGGAGGCAAGGGCAACAGGGCCTGACACAGGCGAGGTTAACACCCCTGCTGTAATGGAATGAGCTCTAGACCAGGGCTCAGCAACTATAATTTGTCCGAGGGACGGAACGTCTTCCAGACCAATATCTCAGGGGCTGGACCCTAAGAAGAAATTTAATTTTTGTCTTACATTGGATGTTTAATGGACGGAGGGATAGAATCTGATTGTGATTAGTAATAATCTTGAGAAAAAAAATATTATAGGAAAACTATATCCACAGTCTATCCACTACTCTCTGTAGTTTTAGGGCAATAACATGAGGCAAAAGTGATGCAGAAATTCACTTGAGAGCTCATAATTGGCCAAATTTCATTAGACATGCTTTACTCTCCTCCGAGTGATGAATTATGCAGAGAAGTGGAAGTGAATGGCCTAATGAAAGTAATGTTCTACAGCACACAAGTATTTATATTTTATGTTGCACTTTGTACTGATGAGAGTATTGAAATGGGAAAATAGTCTCGACGGGCGCTGACAAAATGTCATCGCATGAAACATTAATGACTGGTCTGTAATCGAGCAAAAACATTGGCCGAATAGCACTCTAATATGTCAGTAATGAATCTGGTCTTGTACTAATTGCTCGCTACTATGCTTTAAACTATGAGCAATCTTATTCTGGAACCAACAGCCATTAACCCAAACAGCAACAATTAAATTTACAGGCAGCGAAGATTAGGCTGTGACAGTAATTAAACATAAGGAGCTGTGGAGACATTTGTTACAGCTGACATTCCACAAATGCGTCAGTTCAAACGGGATGACAAAGTATTCCTACTACGGACGGACAAACTGTTTGATGACTTTGCACTAGTAAATAGTTCAGAATTATGTAATTTAACACTATTTAAGAATTGATAAAACGCATTAGTTTTCCATCACGTAATCATTAAGGCTGCTGTGACAACCACAAACCATCAACCTCTCTGCTTTGTTCTGGACCGTGGGAGAAAACCTGAACCTATAGTCCGTACAGAAGTACCGTCACTGACCACCAGGGTTCTGACTGATTTTCTAGCAGTGAAGCAACAGCACAACTTTCTCAAATGCGTCCCAGTTGTAGGAATATGTATTTGAGATATGAACTGAAAACCACTGAGGTGCTCAACACTGTCTCTAGAAATCAATGTTTAAGTCCAAAGTATAAAAAGATGCCTCGCCCTGAAGCACAGCGGAAGAATGTAATACAAAAAGTAAATAGGTAAATAAAGGGTCCGTTAAGTTTTCTGTGGATGCAAAGCTGATGCAATTTTATATATTGTCCTTCAAAACCGTCATGTTCAGCAGAACCAGTGCCCAGCAGATCCAGTTACTGCTGCAGAGGAGCAGGGAATCAAGGGATAAAGCCTCTCAATCACAACAGAGTCCAGACACGTGGTACTAACAGTGCAGCACATGATGTCCTGAAGAAGACGGTCTCCTGCGATGTGGATTATTGTTTCAGTTCTCCAAGAAACAAGGTATCAAAACGGCTGGGTGCTATTCCAGGTTATCAAGTATTTTCCCAGGTTCTTTAGCCAAACAAAGAGGCACAGATGAAAGCGATGAGTGTGTTGGGCCTGAGGCTTTGACACTAGTGACTCACCTGAGAACAAGCAGGTTACAGAATTAAAATTATCCTGATAAGTATCTAGAGTTAAAGCAAAGCTATAACCACAAATTAAAATAATATAAAATACAGATATTCTTTATCTTATAATTTAACAAATAAGAAATACAATTGTTTTTCTACTATTTACATTCAATCTAAAAAAAATCTTTTATGTTCATGGGTTGCAGTCTCCATGTTTACAACCCAAATCATACTGTACCTGTGGTGAGCTCACTGGAAATCATATAAGTCAAGACAGTGCTATGCTGACTGAAGGAAGGAAAAAGGAACGCAAACACTGTGATCCACAAGTGTTTGCTTTCCACACAACGAAATGTCACCTCGGTATTTAACCCATCACCAAAGTGAACAGTGGGCAGCTTTGAGCGCTGTGAGTAGGGTCAGTGTCATGCTCAGTGGACCTCAGTCTGACCTGACAGTTGGTGGATTCAAACTTGGAACCCTCCGGACCTCAGTCCGGTTCCTGAAACACTACGCCGTCACTGCTCTGAGCAACTCAGTGGCAACTGGTGGATTCAAACCTAAGACCTTAACCACTGGGCTACCAAACTAAGAATATTAATGGTTGTACATTTGCTGATGCTTTGGCTGATTTCTCCTGAATAATTCATACAGTTTCAAAGACAGTCATTTTTCCTAACAGAAGTAAAAGCCTAGCTAGAATTTCTAAACCAGACATCAGAACCATCACAAACCTAACCATGTTATGTCTACTAATGCACACCAGTGCCAGCAAGTACGCATTTCCTGTTGATAACAGCCAGAATGAATGAAAATAACTTCTTTTCCCACCAACTATCTAAAACACTGGTGTGATTGCAGAAAACAGTTCATCCCATTCTGAATCTCTTGTGTTCCTATAGCTCAGTGACATTTGTGCGGAGAAATGATGAATCACTTCATTTTTCATGATAGTCGCATCAAGAAACAAAAGGCCTTTCTTTCAAAAAAAAACATTTCTTTTGACTTCCTGACTGTTAACTGTAGATGGTGAAATGCCAAAATTATCTTCTATTTTGTGATGAGACATATCGAGTGATAGGAACACACCCTGGGAAAAAGTGCTGCATAATTGTTTTCAGCTTTACCTTGTCACTGTTTACCAACCAAGTGTTTTGCAAGAAACAATTTCTTGTGTTTGTATTTAATAAAAATGTATCAAGAGTGTTAGTGATAACAACAAACATTTACGTCGGTGATTTGCTTTTACCTGTTAAGCTAATGGTATTGTGAATTACAAAACTAAATACTGCAGCTGCACTGGGTATTGGGTAGAAGTGCCTACTGTAGAATTTGGGTTTTTAAATAACATGTAAATAAAGTTGCTGGCAGTTGTGTTGTTTGGCTGTTTGCTGATTGTATACCACAGTTTCCCTGTGGTTTGGCACCTTGGAGCCACCGTGAAACTGAAGAAAAAGACAGCTCCGTCTAAGAAGTGCGGTAAGCTGACAGATTCAATTAGATCTGCACACTGACCATCACTCACTCCCTCTCTCCGAGCTCACGCTGCTGCTGAATAATCAAATTACATTACGGCCCCTGCCACAGGTCTACATGATGACACCAACAACCTGCACTCCATCCTCTACAACGCATGCCATCATGGAACAGACTACGTCAGCACAATCTGCTCCCGGATGCTCACACTGTGAAGCAGCATTCACAGCCAGTGTGTGAACAGGCCAGATCTTTTCATAGAGTCAGAAAAATCATTTCACAATCACATAATCACATAATTTCAAGTATTTTTTTAACGCAAATGAATAAAATCCAAAAAATTTGAATCTTCATTTTGGTTTTGTCACCAGGCTAGTTTTCTTTGGGCAGTCAACACAGACTAATATTTTGCCAGCATCACATAAAGCCTCAAAATTTACTACTTTATTGTCCAGTCCAAGAATTTTATCACATAAACCTGTCACCAAATCCCTGTGTAAGAACAGTAAGTCAGAGTATAATTTTCAGAGGGAGATTTTAACACTTCAATTCTAAGGATTTCCTCAGTGCAACTTTGGAGGCAACTCACAAAGTGAACCGGTGCCTTGTTTATCATCGGCATGTCAGTTTTACGACATGCTGTTGTGATGACAACCACAACTTATCACTGGAATCCTGTGTGATCCCACAAAGCAAAGCGTAAAAGAACAAACACCTAGCCAGGCATGGGTTTTTTAAGCGAAATTTAAAAAAATAATTTAACATCCATGTTTAGGCTAACAATAAGCACTTAAAGAATCAATATAAGGTATTTAACATGCTCATGTGATTTACAAACAGAAACAGAGGGAGCTTAGGTAAAAAAAAATTTAAGGAAGTTTTGTTTTTGTTCCTAAATGAAAGATTTTCTGTTTGCCCCAAAGCAGAGGAATGATTGGATACAAAAATTGTCATTTTTTTTATTTATTTTTTCAATGGGGAAATATGCTAATTTAAGGGATTTTTGAGGAAACTATCCTCAAATATCGGTCTATTCCCATATTTCCCCATGAAAATTCTCCATATTGAAGAACATTTTGACTTACGTCAGCATAAACAAGCCACTAGGAGGCACAAACCAGTGTTTTTTAGTGCCGGTCCCAGGGCCGGTTAAATGGTGAGGGTTGCATCAAGAAGGGCATACAGCGTACTATTGGAAACTAGACTACTGTTGTCCGAAAAAGCTAGAGATACCAGATTGAGATGGTTTGGACATGTCAAGAGGAGGGACAGTGGGTATATTGGTAGAAGAATGATCCTAGAGATGGAGCTACCAGGTAGGAGACAAAGAGGAGATTGATGGATGCAGTCAGGGAGGACATGGAGGTAGTTGGAGTCAGAGTAGAAGATACAAAGGACAGGGGGAGATGGGAAAGGTTGACGCTGTGGCAACCCCTGAAAAAGGGACAAGCTAAAAGGAAAAGAAGAAGAAAGCTTCACCTCCAATGTGGAGTTGCCAATGGCAACATATTAGCTCAATGCATTTTCTAAACTTTATCACGTACTGTACATGTGCCGTTGTCTTGTCCTCTTGTCATTTCCAACTGTGCCAAAGCTGCATGTTTAAAGATACATTTTAAAAGGATCTCTTTTGCTATGTAGCGATTTATCAACCAACACTACGGGGTGTTCTGATTGACACCATGAATTCACAGCTCTCAACTGCAGCGGGATTTAAATGCAATCATAAAACATTTCATTTAATCACAATACAGTTGATCAATCTAAATTTAATAAAGTGATTCCCCATTTGTGGAAGACGGTGCCACCCGCCTTAAATCAGCGCTGTAAATAAGCAACAGCAGCTCTTTGGTTTAAGACTCTAAAATTAAATCGACTTCCTGGTTATAATTTTCAAAAAACTGTCACAAGTTTGTTGTGTCTCCCAACTTCAGCCAGAACTGCAGAGATTAACTAATAAATGACAACCAAGTTTGTCCCTTAAACTAAGAGGCTGTGACAAAACACAGGAATATAAAGTGACTGCCTCTCACTCAGACTGTCTGGCAACCCGCCATGTGTACTGTAGCTCCTCAAAAAGATAAGGGAAGGGAAGGAATGGGAGGGTTGGCTCTGAGTAACACAGCAGTATTATCCCACATTTGCAGCTTGTTAGGTGACTTTTTAAAAGGGTTTAGACATACTTTTATTGTTGTGTTGATCTGCTATGAAGCCACAGTGGCAATGCAGCAGGACTATTTCATAAAGACACGAAAAATAATAGATATTCTGTTTGCAGAGAGCGGTGACAGTACTCGGTAGCTTCTGTGTTGTATTTACAAGGATACGCCGCAAAAGAAGAGGAGGTAAAGAGCGAAAGAAAAGGGACATGCAGCTGCAACATTTAAGACAGTCAAAGATTCGAGTAGCTTCTTTACTCCATATACTGACTATATATCCTGGACAAATAAAAGCAGGATGTAAACAAATCAAAGACAAAGAGGATATATATCAAGTTTGTCTCTTGCCAGAGCAGGCGCTGCAAACTAGACAACTGGGGATATGATGCTAAGACAGAATCGTTAGCAGGAATATAAGCATATAAATTTAAAGCAGGATAAATCTGCAAAAATACAACAGCTCACAGACAGCAGACAGCTGCCACACTTTGCCCATGTCTGCCTTCTATTTGCACAATGGTCCACTGTAATCATTAACGATTGCAACAGGTCTTTACAGTCAAGACACTGGGAGTAAAGGTTGCGTCATATACTGCAGACAGTCAGGCCAAACGTCAGTGTGGTTAACTAACACGTTCTCCAAGGTATTTGAACGACGCTGCTTAGATTGCAGACAAATTAAACAGATTAAATTGGATTTCTGCTCATGATTAAGTTGCCGAAGTTGAGAACTGGCATTTAGAATGGCACGAGTAAATATCGCATGTAGTTTCAGAGTTTTAACTCACTTGATGAAGCACCTTGCCCCCTCAAAGGTATATCCTTCTTCCCATCCTGTTGGTAAGTCTGAAATAAAACAAGAGAAGTTGAGTTTATAAACAAAGAGATAAGCAAATGTACATGTACATATCAGCCTGTGGTCCAATTGGTAAAAAGAATAAATTTATAACAAGTTAGAGACTTTGATTTACATTCGCTGTCTCACAGTGTCTACCCATAAATTACTTGATGATATATACATAGTTTCACCAGGGAACAACAAACGGGAAGGTTGGAATTCACAGAAAACATTGCTCTACATTTCCAGGCCTCCGAGTTAAAGCTAAAATAATGAAAATGCAAGAAATAAACATCTGATAAGTGAAGATTGATTTTTGTCCCTGGGAGAAATTTTAACAATCCGGCAAATTGAAGTCATAAACCTCTTTTATGGGCAGAAAATGACAAACACATCCTTAGCAACCGTGAGTTATACCTCAGTGTGTTACAGAATATAATGTGAGTCTAGTCGATGGTTGGGTTTTTCACAATTGAATAAATGAAATTTAAATTAAAAAGTTTTGTTAAACTAAAACTCATTGCGTTTTCAATTGCATTTTCTTTAACCAGCTCCTCCTGAGATGTAAAAGTTACACGGTTACAGCAGTAGAAGACTCTCTGCAGTGCTATTATAAGACAGCTACTGTATGCAGTGGCATAGTACAGGCTTATTACAGTCAACAAAACTTATATTGATAGTTGGCTCATACTATTAAAGGCTGCAGCCTTCTGCAGGGCAACGTAAAAACAGACATTTAAAGTGTTGGTGTATTAAGTTCCTTCCACCACGCAGAAGATCTTTTTCCATAAAGGATCCAGGCTTTCACTTGACTGACTTTAATATTCATTGATGGAATATACAGTTTCTAAAAAGAGGGAGGGTGAAGTCACCGCCGTCAAGGAAGTGGTGCCCGATCTCCAGCCGCAGACTCATGGCACGATGCTGGAGGTGGGAAAGCTCATAGAATGTAGACTGTCACTGTCAATTTCTCTTGCAGCCTCCAAGTGATCTTTCTCTGCTCTGTTCTGCGTAGGCTGAAGACCTGGCTGAGCAGCACCGTGACGCAGGAGCAGCTCACCCACAACTGGCCATTCAGTTATAATAATGAGGACTGTCTAACTGAAAAAAAAATGCTAATAATAGCAGAGCAAAAATTATGATGACCGACTGGCTTTAAAGATGAACCTGATTCATTTTATTTTGTTTTTAAACGACATCAATCAATTTCTTAGTGCAATTATATATTGGATTTAATTGTGAAGAACGTAATAGGATGAAACGGATGGAGAAAATTGTCAGGAGTGATCTGTGGTAGCAGCTAGGGTGAAGGGAAAGGTTTAAAGAACGATTGTGAGACCAGCCATGATGGATGGATGAGAGACACAGGTAGAAGACAGGAGACAGAGCTGGAGGTGGAGGAGTTAAAGATGCTGAGGTTCCGAGGTTTGGAGAAAAAACCAGAGAAGACAGATTGAGATGGTTTGGACATGTTCAGAGGAGGGACAGCGGATACATTGGTAGAAGAATGATCCTAGAGATGGAGCTACCAGGTAGGAGACAAAGAGGAGATTGATGGATGCAGTGAGGGAGTTGGAGTCAGAGTAGAAGATATTGAGGACAGGGGGAGATGGAAAATGTTGACTCAACCCCCTAATAATGGGACCAGCTGATGGGAGAAGACAAATATTTCCATTAATTAAATATGATTTAATATATAAACACATATATAATATAATTAGAAATCCCATGCCTTTAACAAGATCATATTCATGGATGTTTAAGTTTATTTATCATTTTAGCTTTTTGCCTTACATCAATACAACTTTCACAAGTAAGATTCCTACATTTATATAATTTGTTGTGTAACATGGTCAAACACGACTATTACATGTGTATAATTAGTATTAACTGTTTAATTAAGTGGTTATAACTACTTAGCAGTGTTTCCAGTCAAACAGCCAACACCAATGTAAACAAGGTTAACAATTCGTGACTTTTCTATTATATATTTCGTATCAATGAGTACATTTTAACTAGTGATATACCAATGGCTCGTTCTTCTTACTCGGGAGACCATTTTTACGACGTTTTTTTTTTCATACTGCAGTTGCGACGTTTACGAATACGTGTTTTGTCAACGCTCATTAAAAACAATCACTTTGAAAGGTTATGCAAGTTAGTGTCGCAACAGCTTTTTTTTGGTTTGTGTCATATTCTGCACTCCACCTTCCTTCCCTCCCTCCACGCTGCGAGTAAATAACCGACACCGCCTTTAAAAACAGTTCCTCCGTCCCCGGAGTCGGAGAGAGGGTCTGCAGAAGCCGGAGTATTGTCACAAAGATCCAGACTAACCGTCCCCTACTCACTCAACCTTGACTGTTTCCTTACATGTGAATAAAATACACTTTGCCCGTGTTGTTGAATTCAACCCCAAGCTAGTTTTTGTCGGAGGAAAACATGTCGTAAACTATCGTCCAGTCGGGAACTTCGCTGACCGGCTGTTGAGGCTCAGACGCCGGGGCTGGGGTGGCCAGGCGAGGGTTTACTTTTCAGTGTGCGAGCGCCAAAAGCCCACTCCAACACCGCGAGGGTGTCACGGTTTCCCGCACACAGAGCGTGGGAAGTGTCGCCTTGGGGAGACGGATAACAACAACTACAACTGCACCGAAGAAAAAGCAGTAGCTCGGTGACAGCTTACCTGGAGTTTTCCTGTGTCCAGTGATCACCGCCTCGGCGCTGACTGGATGCAGCCAGGTTGTACTCTTGGCTTCTTCGCTGTTGGGAGAAGGAAATGCGTTCGTTACTACACGGAGAGCTGGCGTTCGAACACGACCGCGAAAACATGACTTTGTGGAGGTATATTTACTTCACAAAGAAGACCCGTCCATCCCGAGTAACCCCGTAACTCCAAGAAGACGGAAGAGCAGAAATCCAGTGTGGCTGTGGCTCCGCCGCCATGTCTGGCAGTTTGTGTGACACTCACGCGCCTCCGCTCGCCCCAGCAGCGAGTACACGGAAACCCTGGCAACGGCAGATGGTGGAGAGGAGGGCAGAGCTCAGACAGACAGACAGGTACTATCTGTCTGCCTCTAACACGTTAACATAACACGTGAACAAACGGTCAAAATCTTCCAATAGTTACGTAAAACTTTGATGCGGTGGATGTTTTCATTGCACCATAACTGGAGCTCCGCAGACCAAGCAGAAGAAGGACACGAACATCCGACTGGAAGATACGGTGTGCTGAGTGATCCCTACAGACCAAAGGCAAACTAAGGTTCGGGGGCCAGGCGCGGCCCGTTCAGTGCTGTAATTCGGGCCGCCAAACTTTTCCAAATTATGTAATTGGGTTAGTTTGTGGTTACAACCCAATTATGGTGGTGGCTTAGTGGTTAAGGAACTGTACCAGGACCCTGAGGGGTTGCAAAGTTTGAATTCTCCAACTGCCTGGTCACCAACTGCAACTGCCTAAGGTCCACTGAGCATTGTACCATCCCCTCAGGGCAGTAGTGTGTTTCACAATGACAATGACTTTCCTTTCCTTTATACTTACTTTTCCCTGCAATGACCAAAACAATTTTGTTGTTTATCTAAGTTCAGGTTTAGGAGTAATTGTTGCCCACGTGTCATTAGGTTTACCCACAGCTGTTATAGACATTTATTGACATTTCCCAACTATATGCTCATATATTTCCCAGCCTTCTTTATACTATGGCAAAAATATTTTACATTAGGCAAATCCCAAGAGACATCACCAATTCACAGTATAATAGATACAATAAAAGTATATCAAAGTACTCAGATTTGTTTAGTTGAACACAACCCTGATGTACTCACCGGAATTAAAGAAAGAATAAAGGAAGTTCTTCAGCTTTTATACGTCTGTATGCCACCCAGTGTATTTGCTGGTTGTGCCTGTTACTGCAGCACTGACAACGACAAACTTATTTGTAAATAAATAGATCATGATGTTTTTAAAGTGAAATCTGAAGTTTTTTCGCAGTAGACTCTGTAATCGGTGTGCACTAATGAGCCACTTAACAGTGGTTAGTTGGCATAGGATGATGGTACTGGACTAGCTCATCGGTCAATATGATGCATTCCTCAACATCTAAAACCGTTGCTGTCATCATATCAAAATTCACCTGCAACTACTAAAGTATTCTGTATACAAATGCCTGTCACATTTATATTATATGGGTTGGTTGTTTGGATGTGATACCATGCAAAAAGATGCAAATTACAGTAGCAGAAAATAATCAGTTCTAACACAAAAGCATTCATTATTCTGCAGGGAACACAAAGCAATCACTTGCCTTCCAAACAAAGCCACTTCTTTGCCATTTTTCAGTTTTACTATTTGGACCTAAAATCAACTTTGCCCACTTAACATGCACTGCTGCCAGAAATTGCAGAGCAAATTTTGAGTTAGACTCTAACATTATGTCGTTGTTTTGTTGCTGGCAATCAGGCTGACACTTTGATGTAAAAGTTGTAAAGTCGGTTCAGAGGTGTCTGTGTAGATTCCCAGTTACCCAGGTCATTCAATACAGAAATAGTGTCATCTATCTATCTATCTATCTATCTATCTATCTATCTATCTATCTATCTATCTATCTATCTATCTATCTATCTATCTATCTATCTATCTATCTATCTATCTATCCATCTATCTATCTATCTATCTATCTATCTATTTGTCTGTCTGTCTGTCTGTCTGTCTAATATCTATCTGTATCTTCTACTCTGACTCCAACTACCCCCATGTCCTCCCTCACTGCATCCATCAATCTGCTCTTTGTCTCATACCTGGTAGCTCCATCTCTAGGATCATTCTTCTACCAATGTATCCACTGTCCCTCCTCTGAACATGTCCAAACCATCTTAATCTGGCTTCTCTAGCTTTTTCTCCAAACCTTCTTGTCTGTGTTGTCCCTCTAATCACCTCATAAATAGATATTAAACATTGCTCAACCCCTACACTATTTAGAGTTTGTCATTTAACTAATATCATGTTACCGTAGTCTTTAAGATAGAATACATAGTTTCTGGGTTTTAAACACTTTAGTTCAGCACTGATCTGTCTGTCTATGAAACCTTTTCTCACCCATAGGTAATTTTGTTTCAAATTAATTTGTCAAACGTGGTATTGTCTCATATAAGTGGATGTGTACTTGTATCTTTAAAGATGATAACAGCTCCTTGTAGTCTACAGAGCAGAGGTAAATTAACCAGCAGGGGGCCCAGAGTTTAAGGCTGGGTTTGTTGTGGGTCTTTTTTTTATACAGACTCAAAATAGGACGACCTGTCATTGTATGATAAGACTCTGATGTTAATGAATTTTCACAAATTGATCTGTTTTTAATTAATAGTCTCAGGGCTGTCTTGTTGTGTGTCTGATCTACTGTGTTTGTGCGTGACACCCAGTTATCTACGCAACCCATAGTCAACAGTTGTTTTTCTTAAAAGCATTGAACAAAAACTTACACCTGCAGTGATGAAATTATATCTTAGCATACATCTAATGACACATTGAGACATATCATAGTAAAAAATGAAATTTCAGTTCAGGAGGTTTTTCTTGAGCAAACCCGATTTAAATGTTATTGCAATTTCATGTTAAGTAACATTAAATAAACATATAACAGCCTTTTTGTATTCATGAAAATATATGTAATGAATGATAACAATAATCAGTAAGAAAGTGACTTAAACAACACTTTTACTGAGCATTACAGCGTTCTTAAGCCTCACAAATGGGTTAAAACTACAACAGTAAGAATCAAATAGTTTGTATGCACCAACTTCACTTGAATTCAGAGGTGGTTATCAAGTTGATGATGTGGTCAGTTACTTTTACGTACCGATAGAGCAGTTACTCAGACTTTGAGCGCAACCTATACTTAATACGGCCACTGAGATAAATGATAGACCATGTTGCTCAGTAGAGGCAACCTGAGCCTGTGTATCATCACTTTTTCCTTTCTCTGTTTGCTTAATCTTTCCTGCTCATCTTTTTTTTTCTGACGTCTCCGTCACAAAAAGCAAAGCCTGATCAAAATAATAATTAATTAGCAACCATCCGACCACACAGTGGATCACATCACAAATTCAGCCTGCGGAGGAAACCAGAGGGAGAAGAAGCAAATTTCACTTGCATATTCAGGTTCTGGGTCTCTACCTCCTGTCATTGTGAAAGTGCGGTGTAAGCCTTTCACACCTAACAAAGGCGAGTCATCCAACACCATTGTGCCTGTTTTTTTCTGGCATTGTGTTCAGAACGTAGGCCACTGTGTTAAAAGAGAGTTGGGGGGTGGGAAGACACACTCGCCAAATGTTAGGTCATTCTCTCAGGAGAGCAGCCCTCGGAGAAGAAACATAATGAGTGAAGCTTCACCTGGACAGATGTCACGGAGCCATTTGTTTTCCACTCAGCCTCAGTTGCGACCTCACTCTTTTTTTGTGTCGTGCAAAAAGAAGTTGCTTTTCATCAAGGTTGTTAATACAGTAGTTTTTGTGAAGAGATGACATAATAATTCCAGCAAAGTGCAGCCACTGCTGTCCATTTCATTAACCTCATATTGATTTGAGATGGGGAGCAGATGCTGTATTGCATAATGCATGAGTAAATAAAATCAAGATTGTAACCTTCAAATTGAATTTGTGTGCATTGCCTTCTTCACATAATATAAGTCTGAGCGTTTTTAAAGAAAATACTTTAACATTTTATTTTTATGACCCAGCTTTTTAACACTAAAAAATCTAGTGTGATGATTGGTATCCATGGGTTTAACAAAAGACAAATCTAAGAGACCAGAATGGTATTATATATTACACATTCATAGTTTATTAGTTCTAATACTGTAGCACTAGAAAAAGTAAGAAAAAGTAAACTACAGTCACTATTTATCTTCCTTTAGGAAATATAATTGGTCTAAATAAGGAGAAAAGCCTAATGTCAGATCTGCCCTGTATTCTATTGCAAGTACATTCAAGCAACTCAAACCACAACCATACTAGGAAAACAAAATAAATTCTCTGCACTCACCACCAAATTAACTTAAATGTCAAGACAAAAAATGTAACATAATCTGCTCCCTTAAAGAAACCACTAGGCATACCTAACTCAATAATGACAAACATTATACACATGCCATTTCCTCTGTTCCCACCATTTGAGGTCAAGCTTTGTGCTTTTTGATTCGGCTGGTAATGTTGCAGTATACTTGTAATAATAACCAGGGCATCAAATCCACATTGATAGATGAATGCTTGGATGGATGGATGGGTAGGTGGATGGATGGATGGATGGATGGATGGATGGATGGATGGATAGATAGATAGATAGATAGATAGATAGATAGATAGATAGAAAAAACTGTATTAATCCATTGGGAGAATCTTTTGGAAAATTATGGAATATAATACATTGTTTATACGTTTATATCAACTGGAAAGTTATATTTTCATTTGTCACCTGATGGTTGCTAGGATGCGTGAACTCGCAATGTGTTGTAGCATCTCCAACACCTAAAAGTCAATACATTTACTTGAAGCAGATGGAAAACAAAGTAAGGGCTTAATAGGTATAGCACAGAGGAGACAGGGAAGTGTTGTTGAAATTTAGATCAGTCATTGAGGGTTGGGTCTTTGACCTCTAAATATACAAGTATAGTCCATTAACATCTTCAAGAGAAATCACCTGGGATCTGCCCTCAGACTTAGTTGAGATGCTTTTAATACTGCACTCTACGAATAGGAAATAAACCTGGGAGAATTTCAAGGTAAGTTAAATTGTGCATTATGGTTTATACATCACTATATGTATAAAGCCCATGTTATACACATGGAATAGAATCAATACAAGATACCATAAATAAGATAATGCCTTCAATGACACCAAGTGGCAGAGTTGAATCCACAGTCTGAACTGTAAAAACTTTTATAGAGATATAATACTCCAGTCCATACTGTATTGTGTCTGGCTCACATTGTTCAATGCATTCTTCCAGAATTGTTTCACCCTCAGCAGAGCAACTGGTCTCCTCTTAACTACAAAGACCAGACTTGAGGCATCAGAAAGTAATTAATGGTTTAACATTATCAAGCAGCTGTTGAACTGCTTTGTTCTGGTGCCAGCTCAGCAGTAGCCCTGTGCTTAGCAAGAGAAAGAATTTCATCTTTATATTGGAGCCACCCGGCATCTGTGCACACCTCTTATCTGCTGCAACAAAGTGGAGATTCAGCCATTTTACGCCAGAACTTTGGATTTCGCATTTGCTTAATAGTTACTGTTGGTAATTAATAATGATGCTGTAAAATTCCACCAAAGGGAAATGAGGTATAATTTCTTCAAATAAAATAATATTTATCCCACATGTACAGTAAAACATAATAGGGAGAAATCTACTCGCAGGCCAACTTCCCATTTCGCTGCCTAATAATGGGAGCATGATGTCACGTGAGCCTCTCCAATTGCAACACACAGCATCATTTGACTGGCATTCGCAGCCCACAAACCAGTACAGCTATTAAGTCCAGTCAAGTCAGCAGTGAGGGCAGTAGGAAAAATTGGGAAAATGTTTTAACGCTTATTTCAGTTAAAGGGCAAAAGCTTCAGTGTGTTTGTAATACACAGGGTAGGAATGTGTGTCAGTAAGCTTAGGAAATCTATGTGTGGGGGGAAAAACCCCAAAAGGCGGTGGGTGGTGAAGTTCTCACAGTTCACCTTTGAATCATTAAACATGCTTCCCTGAATCACTCTTACTCACAGACTCTTAAAGCCCGACCCACAAGAGGTTCTCTGTTCGCCACAGTCATGACCTCACTGGATCCAAACCATTTTTTTGGGTAAAGTCCAAATGTTTTTCTTTCCAACTCTTTATGAGTTTTTCCACTACTGATATGTGTCATTAAGGCTGAATGACTGGGTGCTCTATTTTGTAATTAGAGGATTCTGTGAGTTGTCTCAGACAGTTGTAACTGTAAGGATTGTAAAAGAGGGAACTGTGTTGAGTGTCTGCCGTTGTAAAAAGAAAGCTAATTATGTTTCCTCGATCCACTGGGTCTTAGTTTACAGTGTAAATTTACCGAGTTGGACTTGCGCTCATTCCGATATTTTATTGCCCTCTTTTTATAGTAGGCCCCTTGTTACTTCCTCTTAACCAAAATGTCCAAAAGTACGTATGTATATACATATATCTATACACACAACAGTTTTAGCTACTAAATCTCCACTAGTCAAGTTGATCTTGAAGGCAATTTCCTTAACTTTCCTAACTTCCCGTTAAATAAATACATTTCTCTAATGAGGAGAATAGTACAGCAAAGATACTCTGAAAGGTGATGTTGACATCCATATTTCTGTCAACATGGGAGGAACGGATTTCAGTCATTACCAACAATTAACCTAATTCATTCATTGATTCATCTTCATCCTCACCAGGTCCCAGGACTGCTGCCCAAATCCCACTGTTCCATACAGTGAGCATTCCTGTGGGTTTGGACGGTGCTATGATCAGAGCACCTCATGTGCATCCCGACAGCTGGTGGATTAGAACCTGAAACCTCGAGGACCCAAGTCCACTTCCTTAACTGCTGGGCCACCACTGTCGCCAACAATTAATTTAAATTAATATAGTCTAATCTCATAAATACTGATATATTACATTAGATGCCATGAATCACTTCTTAAGTTTAGTCCTGAAGGACTCATGGCCACGTAGTCCAGGATCACCAAATAAATGAGTGGACCCAAAGAGTTTTCATGTTTTATCGATATTTGCTACAGATTTCCCCAAATCACAATTTTTGCCATTTTTGGACCGATATTAGCATAATAGTGTAATATATCAATGAGATTGTTATTGTTTTTTCCTCATATAATGAAAATCCAATAACACGATTAATGGGCTTTGCCAGGCTGTTTGAAGTACAGGGTCCATAGCTGTACGTCATTTTTAGGAGCAAATGGCTGCAAATCTCTGTATTTAATATGGTTATCGTAAATTTAGTGTTTGACCAATGTTTCTAATATCGGATAATTGCCAAAGATAATGTTGTACACTACAAGTGTGTTTTTTCCCACTTGTATTCTACCACTGTTATATTTGATAATTTTAGAAGTTTTGGCCTTTGAACCTGTGAGACGACTAGAACTTTGATCTGTCCCAGGTCCGTCGTGGTTAACGTCGTTTTGTAGCATTATCTTAGGACTAAAGTTATGGGGCTCTGACAAAAGTCAGGGCAGATGATTGTTCCATGGGAAAATATATATTTTCTACCTGATAAGTACTCACTGCTGTTGACAAAACTTTCTTGAGCAATAAAGTCACAACATCTTTGACATCTGAGTGCATTAGTGCCACCACCTGGAGTTTGTGCATCAATGTTACCACTATGACAGGTTTAAGGGGACTGAGAAAGTTATGATTAAAGTACCACATCATATTTCTAAAAGAAATACAGAAAAACAACTCAATATTGAGGCCATTATCATATTACAAATGTGGTTTTCTGACATTGTTGGCACTGCAACAACTTTTATGTATACACAATAAAATTCACACTCCCCTCTTTATCTTGATCTTCATGCCCACAAATTCTTTTCATTATTTACTGTCTTCAATCAGCCCTACAAATAGGTGCTATGAATGTTCATTAGTTAAACTCCATCCATCATGACAGAAGTGGCCGGTCCAATGATTGCACGCGCCATCATCAATCAAACGATCCCTATGTGGTCCTTAAGTGATGGAGATAATGAATGAGGATGAGGAACTACTTAAAGTTGATCAAGGTCTCAGAACCCCACTCTTATTTATTACGTGGACATCCTGATACTGTACGATGAGAGTACTTCAGAATGCAGTGCTCGTTAAAGTCTGGTGTATGTGCTGACGCCAGGGGTCCTGGTGTGCATTCTCTCCTAGTTTCATCTTACTGAGTGCAAGCCTTCATCCTCACCCCGTGTGGTATTGATACTTCAGTGGGAGATAGAACTATAGATCAGTTCTTTGTAAAACACCTCAGGCCAAGAGCTGCTGTGATGCCAATAAAAACATTAACTATCAGGGTCCATGGAAACATTATCTGCACGATTCACTGCCAATACGTTATATGATCGGTGTCTAATCTGAACATTTCTCTAATGTAGAGACTCAGGCATGGACTTCATATGGACAGAATAAATCAATCATTCTTACTAAAAATATTGTCTTGTATTGGTAGCAGCACCTCTATATCTCTCTCTATATATATCTTTATATATATATATATATATGTAGAGAGAGAGAGAGAGATGTGTTGGTTTATATTATTATTTTTTGATTTATTCTTTCATCATATATATATATATATTTGGGGTGTGCAAATTAATCATTTTTGGATCGGTTTGGATCGAATGTATGTATGTATACACACACAGTGTTTACATACTGTATATAAACGTAGAATATAGACTTTGTACATATATACAAATAAACATATGATTATTTTTATCTATCTATCCATCTATATATATATTATATTATATTTATATTATATAATCATTTATTGTTGTCTTTGTGTGTTTCTGCATAAACTTGTTCAACCTATGTTTATTAGTATTGTTATTACATTCTTCTATATATATATATTTTTCATTTAGTTTTTTTCATTTTTCATCATTCAATTGTATTCTTATTATATCTTATCATAATGTTTTATTTCCATCAATTTCACTGCAATGTCATGTCACAAATAAAGATTCTTGATTCTTTATTTGGGATTCGTGAAAACATGCACTCTGCTGCTGCATGTTGCTCAAACTGCCTCAGCCCTGAAGTTCTCCCCTGTTGGTGCACATCCTGTGTTTGATGGGAACGCAGTGTGGTGTGACAAACAGGTCATGAGCGTCTTCTCAGAGCACGGAGGGTCATGAGAGTGACATTAAGAAAGGGTTCAGTCCAGGAAAGAAGCTTCAAGGCACAAGGACCGAGGGACCATATTGATGTTCCCACAGAATACAAGAAAGGATACAGAACACAAATGTGGTTTTGTTTACATAGATGTGTTGGAAATAATTTAATTACACAGAGCAAAAAAATCCTCTTTAATAATAATATTATAAAGTGAGTCGATGATACTTCACCTTTCAAGTCAACTAAATATTTAAATGAACCAAACATATGACCCAGCCTGTGACATTGCAAAGCATATTTATGTATGAGCACCTGTTCCTCCTTAGGTTATTTTTGGCTTGTGGCTATTTATATTGAAGGTCACACAAAGACTGGGCCTGCTGTATAACCAGTGTCATTATCAAAGTAACTTCTTATGTCCAAGGACTTCATGTTTCCTTCAGAAGTTTTTTTTTTTTTTTTTTTTTTTGGAAATATAAGCAAAAGCAGCCTGATAGAGAGTCATTCAGAATGTGACTATACCAGGGCACATACTGAATAATGCAACACTGTTTTTTATGTGTCAAAATCTTAATTTTATACTTAACTGTATGTGGCTGATTAATTTAGCCTGCAGCATGTAATCAAGGAGAGTTTTAATGTAATATTTTGGTACAAATTATCAGTAACCTGATTAAATTGTCACTTTACTTCTTGCTGATGAAACAACCAACAGATATAAGGTACTTTGTCATCCCGCAGTGACCTGTCTTTTAATAAATCAATCCATTAATAATGTGAAGACACATTACTAAGGAGTTACTTTTCTAAATTTCAGCTTCTCCTAACTTTTTGCCAGGTTAGACTCTAGATCAGACATGGGCAAACTAAGGCCCGGGTCCAGATGTGGCCCGTTGAGTTTCTTATTGTGGCCCACCAATCTTGTCCAAATTAAATTATTTATCTATATTATCATTATACTTCTGCATTTCCCTGCAATAATGTGGTTATCACAGGAGATGATGTCATAAAGGGGTATAAGAAATGGAGGATTTAAGGTTTTATAGAAGACTTTTACATGCATTTACCATCTTTCTGCTCTGGACTTGGCCCCCGTGTCCAATCTTTGGACTAATTGTGGCCAGCAAGTCAAAAGATTGGCTCACTCCAGCTCTAGGTTCTAAATAGCCAGCAATAGTACAGAGACTCCACTCAGAATATTATTACAAGATCGCTGCAACAAGAACCAAAACTGTTACGCTGAATATCTCGCTGAGGGTTACAAAGGTTATAACAGATGACCACAGGTTATGCTGGGGTTCACCTTAGCTTTATCTAAATAATATGTCTTTGGAATTGCAGTGTCTGACATGATGTAATTGAAATAGTAAATCTCCCGCAGTGTTTTTTTTTTCCATTTCCTGTTTGCTCACTTACAGTAGCAGATTGCACATGAAAATAGTGCTGAGTTCATGACATGTCTTTATAACTGCAAACCTGTTCTGGAGGATTCTCACATTCTGGGCTATACTGAGCCTCACATTCAGGAAAGAATGCTTACTTGTTTGTTTTTAGACCCACTTTGGAAACTTGCCATTGAATAAAACTGGACCGCATTGCACTTGCACTAATAACAAGTAATAGTATAGGCTTTATATCCCTTGAGTTATTTCTCAGCCTGGCGCTGCTGCTTCCTTGCTCTTATTTGCTCCATCCACCAGCATTAAGGTGTACAGTATAGATTAAAAACAAAGTCATTTATATAAAATGATGGTGTAATCAGCGAGTAAGTGTTACAACAATCCTTGATCATAACAATGCTGTATTGCCCTATTGTGATATTGTTTTAATTTTTACCTTTCTGGTTGTTTTTCGGTCCGGCTCATAGTGCAGTGCCTTTGTTGTGTGAGAGCCTGAATATATAGTTGGACTAGATGACAAGATGGCTGCTGGTGGCAACATTACACAGGCAGGGGCCATAATTTAGCTCTGAATCGACAAGTGGGACTGATGGGTAATGGGAAGTTGGAGCTCATTTACTTATCCGTTGAGGCTCAGTAAGTAAAAACAGTGGTCCGTCAATAGGAGGGAATTTACTGCAAATAAACAGCAATGAGAAATTTATATTCACTCACTGTCAGAAAAAGTTATACTGAAGGTGATCTCAAGAGACTGATTCACACTGTATTCTATAGTATTATCCAGGTCTTTTATTTTGAAAGACACATTATGTCACATATTGCTTTGTCTGCGTGAATTTGTGGTGCAGTCAGACACAGCTGATTCCTGCGGAGAGGTTGTGTCTGGGCCACTAAACACAACCCGTGAGGAGGAAACCATTGGCTAAGCAGGGCCATCTGTTTTTTATACACAGCTGCTGACGCAAAGCAGACAGGAATGGGGAAGGTTTTTTTTTTTGTTGTTGGATCCTCTGATCAATAAGCATTGATTTTTCTCGTCTTTCAGATACAGCTATGATGGGATGTCACACTCTTGACCTCTTGCACAGATTGAAGGGTGTAAGAGAAGGAGAAAGTGGGAGTGAGGGAAGGGTTTAAGCTGGTCCAGCAGACTAAGACTGAGCATAAACAAGACAAAAACTGTGTTTTAGAATCGGAGATTCACACGTACAGAAAAAAAGATGTACATAGGAATGTGCAGCATTGAATTTGCGCAGCAGAAGTTTGCACACACTACAGGACACAGGCCATGACTGAGCCAGAGCACTTTGTCCTTTTAAGGCTGGACTGGCGCAGCCGGTTATCGTCTTTATCATCCATCCGTAAACGCCCGCCCTTTGCTGCTCTCACTCTTCTTGCAGGCTGACAATTAATCTGCGCTTGGTCGACTGCATGGGCTGCTCAACACAGACTGGAAGTTGCTGTGGTCAGCAGGAAATGGAAAAAAGAGTGGGGAATTCCTGGAAGATAAGATGGATGGACGGACAGATGGATTGAGGGGCATATTGATGGATGGATGGATGGATGGATGATGGACGCATTGATTGGCAAATGTATGCATGGATGGATTGACAGATGGGCAGATGTTTGTGGGGCAGATGAATGGATGGATGGATGGATGGATGTGGAGATGCATGGTTGGATGATGGATAGTTACATGGAGTAACAGATGGATGAATGGATGGTCAGATAGATTCAAGGATGGATGGATGGATGGAAGACTACATCAATGGAGGGATGGCTAAATGACTTTTATAACTTTTGTAAGTGGACCATACGAGCTGCATCTGAAATACCACACAGACATGAGCCAACGTTGACCTCACACCAGCTAAGATAATAAAGATTGAACGCCGTGTCTAACAGGATAAGTTAAAACAACCCTAGGTGTCTGCACACGAACATTCATCTTGTCTTCTCTGCAGCCATAGATCAAGGAAGATACAGGACATTAAACAGTGGAATCGTGGAACGGAGAACTCTCTGAATCAACCTAAACCATCAATCAGTGATCACCTTATCAGTCCATGTATTACATTATACTTCCTCTGACCAAGGCCAACGGCTGATTCACTGTCCAATCTTCACATTGGTGGTGGGCGTGCCATAAACATGAGAATCAGCCCCGTTTCTTGCATTGAATTTGCTGCATTGACTGAACTAGAATTAATCCTGTTATTAAAACCAAGCCATGATTTACAGCTGGATTTTTTTGGGACAAGATTGAATTTATGAGCCAAGATAGCTTAAACACAATTTCATTAATTTTGATGTGGTTTCTTTTTTCTAAATTTATCTAGATTTATTTTTCTTGGCCAAAAAAGAAACACAACATCTAAAACAAACAAAGGACTAAAGTGGTACCAGAACAGGAAGAGGGTTGGAGAACCTGCCTCTGTGCACTGTTCCGTAGTTGGAGCAGAAGTCCCTGGGCTCTTCATTTTGAGTTCTGACTTCTGTGAAATGCAAGTAATGACTTCCTGATATATTTAGTGAGCTTTGATGAATGGGTTCCTCTTCACTCACTGTGTCTGTAGCATACAACACTCCATCTACACCAGGAAGAATAATGACCCTCTTCAAACATGCAGAATTCCTGTAAGAATATAAGGTTAGAGAACAAAGAAATGGAAATTTAGACACAGGTAACAGAGCACATACTCCAAATACAGTAAAAAAAAGAAACAACAGGTTGTATTTTTGGTTCAAACACACAAAGAAAGCACAGCATGACTTGATTTGCTTGGTGCTGTGTACCTCCGAACGTTGACGTGTTGTGAAAATAGCCGGAGAAGACCCTGTTGTTTTTGTATGTGTCAGGTGGTGTGCCATCCAA
Source organism: Paraplagusia blochii (assembly GCA_016785265.1). Classification (NCBI taxonomy): domain Eukaryota; kingdom Metazoa; phylum Chordata; class Actinopteri; order Pleuronectiformes; family Cynoglossidae; genus Paraplagusia; species Paraplagusia blochii. Next base: position 46,762 of record JAFBJS010001676.1, on the reverse strand, counting down.
AGGGCACAGCATATCTTTATTTTTCCTCTTTTGCAGACGGATGCCAGGGTAACATTCTGAAAAATGGTATACTACGAGAGCAGCTGGAAGATTGCCATGTCCCTGCAGGCACCAACATGCTGCCTGGAGGGGGAACCAGGGAGCATCCTGCTAATCAGTGAAGGTGACTGTAAATCTCTTCCTCTGGCTTTGTAGGTAAGGAGTCTGAGAATGATCCAGGGGATGAATGAGGACGGTAAACATTCATCAAGTCCGTTTACCTTGCTTAAATGTTTTTGATGAACTCCCGTTTTGCCATCGATGAAGGTCTTTAAATTATACATCACACATACTTGGTCATGCGGGGAGGGGTCCTTGCCTGCCATGCAATACTGCTGCGGTTTAAGTCCACTTCCAGATGGAATAGGGAAGGTTGACTCAGTAGGATTATCCAGTGAACTGTAGAATCTGTGCCAAATACCTACATGGATTCCTAGAGGGGTGAACTCCACTTATAGGTCCAGCTGAAAGTGATCCCTTTTGCAGCCTATGAGCTCAAAGTCTTAAATAAGACCAGTCACAGTACAGTCAGTCCATTTGTAGCATTAATATAAATTGAATTTTTGATCACTTTCCTCTCAGAGACTCTGATCAGCTTCATAAATTCTGATCCCAGTATTAAATCATGTGCTGTCATTCTTTACCATCCATTCACCCATTGTAGTCGCTTATCAGTCACAGGCAGTGTTGGGCAAGATACTTTAAAAAAGTAACTTCCTACCTTACTAGTTACTGCTCTGAAAAAAGTAACTAGTTACATTACTAGTTACTAAATTATAAAAGTAACTAATAACAAGTTACTTTACTTTACTTTAAAAACACATTAAAATGTATTGTATTCTGTAGCAACTCTCAAATGTCCATTTGGACCACAGATAGTAACGAGTAATGAGCCTTTTTACACAAAAGTAACAAGAACGGTGTTAACGCGTTGCCTTATTAGTTACTAATAAAGGCTTTGTTACGTAACGGCGTTACAAGTAACGTGTTAGTCCCAACACTGGTCACAGGGGAAGCTGCTTCCAATACAACCACCCAAATCTCACTGCACCGTATACTCCACAGTCCCTCATGGCCCCCCTCCAGGTGTTGAGCCCACTGGAAGGAGCTAACCACCCTATCTGGAATTTGATCTTGCCCTGGAGTTGAACCCAGGAGTTCCACACCAATGACAGGGACATTGGCTTTGGCCCCAAAGACCCTCTTGCTTCACCTTTTCATTCCATTAAATTTGGACTTGAGTCCGTAAGGTTTCAGGTTCTAATCCACCAGCTGCCAGGTTGTCACTGACCAACATAACGTCCAGTGGGCTCACCACTGAATGAATGAATGGATATAATTAAACTGGAGTTAAATAGGAAGTCCCTGCATTGCATAAGCCTTACGAAGTGCTAATTCCAACAATTTCTGAACTATTACAACATATGTGTCAAACTCAAGGCTCAGGGGCCCAAATGCAGCCCGCAAAATCATTTTGTATGGCCCACGGGAAGCATTTAACAAAGTCTATGCAGTAGAGTTTGTTAACCTGATAGTTAAGGTTTTTTTATTACACAACATTGAGGAATATTTCTAAGTGGAACAAACACAAACAAACATTGTGGTTAGATTTACAAAGCATCACTTCTTGACCCTTTTGGCTAAGATCAATTGTGGGGCAGTTGGTGGCCTAGTGGTCAAGGTCCCCGGTTCGAATTCCCCTACCACTAAGTTACCACTGAGGTGCCCACAGCATGCTATCGTCCCTACACACTGCTCCCCCGGGCGCTCAAATCTGCCCACTGTTCACTCTGGTAATGGGTCGAATACAGAGGTGACATTTCGTTGTGTGCTGTGGTTTGAATCATAATGTCACAATGACAAGGGGTTTGACTTATTATATTTACAACCTGCCCCCAATCTAAAACTGTACAGCTGTTATGGAACCCCTGTAAAAATGAGTTTGACACCCATGCAATATACGATCCAAAATCTAAAGAAGCAATATAAAATTATTAAGACAACTGTTACAGGCTTGCAGGGGCAGCAGTCTCTACCACTGCCACCCAAATCACAGCGCTCCCTACTGTGAGCCTCTCTGTGGGTGGTGAGTCCACTGGAAGTGATGTGGGTTGGGGCGGTGCTATGAGGAGAGCACCTCAGTGGCAACCTGGCAGCTGGCGGATTAGAACCTGGTGGATATGACCTGAGTCAAAGCTGTTTTCTTCATCCCCAAATGTAAACAATAATCTTCTCACACTCCCAGTCAGGTTGGACCAACATTTCCCAGTGTCCCAGTCCAGCTCATGTAATGACAGTGTTTAAAGGCCCCGCTGAGCCCATGCAGCCCACACTCACAACAGGAACTTCGATCGTTTGCCCAGGATCATGTCAGCGCCAGATGTTGCCAAGCAACTGATTAATTAGCGCGACGTGCTAATGTGCAACATTAGAACTAGAATGGCAAAATCATATGCGAGTCCCAGTGGTCAGCAGGGAGCGTCGGTGTTAGTGTTTATTTTGAGTACTGGCCACAGGAACAGGAAGTCACAAAGACTTGATGTTTATGTCAAAAATCTCTCATGCACCTTGATCCAGACACACACATCTCCCACTCTCACTACTTCTAACACAGCAGGTAATAACACACATACTGCTTCTCTTCCTGTCAGTGTGTGTTGTGTAATACATTGTGACAATTTATTTTATTTTACTGTTGATTTTTTTTGCCTTCAGCAACACTGTATCTGCTCTTGAACTCTTCTAACTTGAGTTGTTTTTACACCGATATGAGTTGATAACAAATACATATCCCAATTATAAAGCATTATGTTGACAAAAAGGTGGTATAGATTTTAAGTCAAATCCAGCCAATAAACATCACGGCGCTACAGTAACAATGTCACTAGATTTAACTTTTGTTATGAAAGAATTTAGGTCAGAGTATTAATCAAATAAATAATTCTGGATTAAAAGCAATTACACAGCCCATACAGTAGTCATTTTCACCACTCCTTTCAGGAAACTCTAGGAGTTTCTTCTTTCAGAGTTTCTTATTTCTCTGCGTATTAAATTTATTCCTTGCAAAGGAACAAAACGGGTTCACGCTGAAATCATTGTTCAGCAGGTTTAGGGCCGTTCATACAGTCAGCCAAACAATACACAGACAGGAAACACTATATTGTTTGTGAGTAAGTGGTAAATAATATGCAGGTGGCACGGGCAGGCCAGTTAGGGCGGTTTGCCTGACAGAAGGTCACAGGTTTGATTCCTGATGGTCCTCCTGTCCTTACCACAGTCCAGTCTAACAGATAGATAGATAGATAGATAGATAGATGTCACGAGTTTCACATCTTGAATGCAATATTTATTTGGAGTGAAGGAATGATCACCATTAAACGCTGTAATCTCTTCCCTCACATTGCAATCACAATCAAACGATCAAGAAGTGAAGCCGGAAGAAGACAATATCACATCTACAATCTGAGGTTACTGAGCTGCTGAGCCAGAGGAAGAAGAATGGCTGCTGCACAAAGGATAATCACACGCGGGTGATAATTACAACACTCGGCAAATCCCTGGAATAATACTGTTATTAGAAACAGAGGAGATTGAATTAGCACTTTTTTCCACGTCGTAGTTTAATAAAGAACCGTCTGCTGGCTGAGATGAAGATATTGTCGCAAAGCCATTATGGTCTGCTCCAAATTGTGCTTTAGGTCCTTTAAAAAAATGTTAATGGCCTTTTCTCGAGACACTAAGCTTTATCAGAATCTTTCTGGAAAAAAAAGAGCAGTGAGAAAAATAGGGATTTTAACAAAACTCTACCAGCCTCCAATCTATGCAATTAGAATTTCCTTTCTCCCCGTTTTCGTCAGACTGGTTTTGTGTAACATTTGTCTTTGGCGTGTGTGTGTGTGTGTGTGTGTGCTGCAGGACCTGTCTCGACTCGTATGGCCCGTCATACTGTATTGGTTTATCGTCCATGCTACACATTCCAGCCTGGATCTAAAGTGTATCTGTGACTCTGTATCTTCTCTGTGCTGAATAACAAATGATCAACTGTGCCTGCCGTTTAACTCACTGATTTCCCTGGGCTGAGCTCCCTGTAATAACCGCCTGCCTGCCTCGCTCCAAACATAAACACTGTCAGAGAACGATGACTCCGACGCCTCGCCGACATGCATGCTGCAGAATGATGACTTTTCAATAACAGATGGCCGGTTGCTCTGGGCTGTAGCAATTCCTCTGTAATAAAATAACATGAATACCAAGCGCCGGGATCTTCATTCATGCTCTCCCAGCTTCACAATCAGCAGACTTCTCTCTCCATCTTTTCTGATTTCGCAGTTTGAAAAGTCCGTTATCCTATAATTACAAATTAATATTTGGAAGACTCCCGTGACAAAGTTCTACAACCTGATGAGGAAATCAGGACAATCCAGGATGATTAATAACATCCAGCTCATCATTATTATCTCTCTCATGCAGCTGCCAGTGTGCTGCGCCAGTGTGAAGAGTGTCTGTGCGTGAGGGCGTTATTCAGAATAAAAAATGAAGTTCAAGTCAGTTTCTTCCTTTTTTATTTAAGTGTTTTTCGGAAGAAATCGGGGTCTTGGAAAATACTAAAGCTGTAAGGTTGTCAGATTTGATGTTTCACAATATTCAGTATGCAAAAACTGTGAGAAAGTTGGATTAAAAACTAGGGAGGTCTGTAAATTTTGACAAACACTTGTCCAAACACTCGAGTTTTGCCCCAAAAACTAAGGTTAACGACAGGACAGTATGATGCAAAATCCAGGCATTGTGTAATAGGATTTTTATTATAAGAGGAAGAAGTTCAAATGATAAAACATAATAAATACCTAAAAAAATATATGAAAAAAATCATGATTGTAAAAAATGATTGAACACACCAATGTCAGAGGTGAGTAAACAGTTTGTTTTTGTCAGAGCAGAACAGTTTTGTGATTCAACACTGTAATGGGCCAATTTATGCCACATCACCCAGTTAAGTCACAGCTCCATCTCACTCCTGTCCTTCTGTATCTGCTGCGCCTGGAGATGACACACACATTGTTTCTGAATTAGGAAAAAAAAAATCCCGTCTCTCTGCTGTTATACGTACAAGCGCAGAACAGAGTGGAAAAAGCAGCTTAAACTGCAGAGCGGTGAAATGTGTCCGCCGCACCTCAGCTCTGCTCACGGCAAAAGCTCTGACAACCTGAGATTTGAGGCTCTTTTATTCACCGTCAATTCTCCACATGCATGGAATCACAGTAGCTAATGCCAAACTAACCAACTGTGGCCAGAGAGGTGCAGAGACTGGGGGTCATAGACAGGGCTGCGTGCTCACTGCCTGGGAATTATCTCATCAAACTTTTTTGCTCACTGGTTCTGACGGGCTCAGACTACACAACCTCACAGGCCTGATGATTAAGAATTTGTAACTCACATCAGCGAACGAGCTGATGCAAAAGTCCAAGCAAAGTCAAACTCTTCAAACCACAAACTTAGAGTCAGAGTTTGTATTTGGATTTTAACGTGAAATGTTTTTTTAGATGTCCTTTCATTTGATGCTGCTGATACAGAAGAAAACAGACGCTGGAGTTCACTTATTTGCATGATGTTTTGGATGACAGCTGCTACCTGCAGCACTTGTAGCAGATGAAAATGCCACTTTTTTATTTGATCTGCACGTCATCCATCCATGAAGATCGTATTGATGTCATTGTTCCGCTGTTATGGATGGATTTCCATGGCGTTACTGTTGAAAGCCCACATCCAGGCTGATGGCGGAGACGCGTCTGGGCTTTTTTTGTTCAAAATAATATAATGAAGAAGAGGATCATAAAAGTGCGGTCGGACCAGAAAGTGGTTGACAGCTAAATCACGGCAGAGCAGTAAAAGTAGTGAGGTGTCGACTGGCACTAGGAGACTTGAAGCCAGAGAGAATAAAAGCAGCAGCGAAGATTGTACACGATTACTGTCTGTCAAACTGAACAATTACAACATGGTGGAAAAAGAGGAACATTAATAGACTGTTGTGTTTTCTGTTGTTGTAAAGCGGGCAGAGCAGCTCACACACAACTGTTCCTTTAACAGCCATTAGAAGCAATCTCACATTAACTGTAAAATTTTTATTTTTCGAGGTCGAGAGAGACTTGCGTTCACAAACCTCAAGGTTCTAATCAAGGCCTGGGCGATTATTTTGACTCGCAGGCCACAGGTGGTACTAAAATTCAGTCACGGGCCAGATCAGGATCAGAAAGATTGAGTATTTGCAGGAACTAAGATAAATGATGAGTAAAGTATTAAATAAAGGCAACATGTTCAAATGCTGGCTTTGCAGGGAAAAAGCAGAAAGATAACAATAATATAAATTAAAAGTATAATTGGGACGAGCCTGGCGGGCCGCATTGAAACGCCAAACGGGCCACATTTGGCCCCCGGGCCTTAGTTTGCCCAGGTTTGTTCTAATCCAATGTATAACACCAACCTGACCCACATAACTTTCAGTGGGCTCACCACCCACAGGAAGGCTCACAGTATGGAGCTGTGTGATTTGGGTGGCAGTCGTGGAGACTGCTGCCGCTGCAATCCAGTGACATATAAGGTTTCAGACACTCCTCATAGCAAAGACAGACTTTTCCAATAATCCCAAAATACAATCAGGGATTAGACACTCTCTAGATCCCAACATCATTCCAACCTGTTCGTAATGAGCAGGTGACAAACTGCACACAGGATTGTTGCAGTAGAAGGAATCGTTTGGTTGAGTGACCAAGCAGCTTTGAGAAGACAACTGAAGCACGGCAAAACTCTTGGCACCAACGTGGAGAGCAAAGGCACCGTCAGGGGCGTGAAGGTAAAGAACTTTCCTAGAAGCGGCGTCTTACTCACAACAACAGCAGCATTGGCAAGCCATCCACCCTTCACCGGGAATATGGACGTGATCCAGATCAGCTTTTTTAGAGACGTCAGCAGATTGGTCACATGAAGAGCATCAGCTGGTCAACCAGCCGGAAAAACAAAAATCGTCAACTTTGACAATTGATAAACCAGGAGATTTTTCAGAAACCGTCCTTCACAGTCCTTTCATGTGACATCATGAAAGGACGTGAGATGAAAGTCTAACCTAAAAGACAAAAAATAAACATGGCAGGCCATTGATTGCTTTACTTAAAAAAAATAAAAATAGAATAATTAAACTAAACCTTATCTCCTGTCAATTCCCAGCTGTAACCAATCAGATACTAGTGAAGCTGCCTCAGCAACGCAACATGAAGAGTCCAAACACAGACACCTCTGAAGACCAGCTGCTGTAAAACAACATTTTTATTGTTTTTATGAATAATTAATACTTGGAGGAAACTAGCAGAGAGCAGGGTGAGTCAGAAGTCTTATTAAATATAAATAGTTTCCCAGAGTAGTTTAGGTCAACAACCAGGAGTTGTGGTCAATGTCCAGATGATTCGATTCTTCAACATAAGAGTTGTTGATGTTGTATCGTCTGTACCATAACTGTCTCCAAATATTTCTATATGAAAATGCAAATAATGTAACGTTTTTAGACACAAAATGGCGTTGGATAAGACAAAATGAAAGAAAGGAAGCACATTCCTCCATCTATACATATATCCATCCATTCAACCATTCATCCATCAATCTATCATCCACCCATCCATTCGTCCAACCATGCAATCATCCATCTATTGTCCATCCATCCACTCATCCTTCCACCAATCCATCCATCCATCATCAATCTATCCACCCACTCATCCTTGCATCCATCTATCCATCCATTTACCCATCCACCCATTCATCCATCAACTTATTCATCTATAATCTATCCACCCACACATCCATCCATCCATCCATACAACCACCAATCCACCCACTCATCTGTTAATCCAGCCCTCCACTCATCCATCCACCCATTCATCCATCCAACTCTCCTCTCATCCATCTATATATACACCCTCTCATCCACCCATCCATTCATCCATGTATAATTTTTCCCTCCACCCATGTATCCATCCAACCATTCATTTATTATTTATCCATCCATTCTAACATCCATTCATCCACCCAACACTCCACCCATCCACTCATCTATACATCATTGACTCGTCCATCCACACATTGATCCACCCATTCATCCATGGAACTCTCCTCTCATCCATCTATTATCTATCCACCCTCTCATATATCCACCCATCCATCCAGTCATCCATCTATAATTTTTCCCTACACTCATTTATCCATCCAACCATCCACTCACTCAATCATTTATTATCCATCCATCCATTCTTACATCCATTCATTCCCAACATTCCCAACATTCCCAACCCTCCACCCATCCACTCATCTATGTATCATTCACTCGTCCATCCACACATTGATACATCCATTCATCCATCCATCCATCCATCCATCCATTTTTCCATCTGCCCAGAACATTGTTTTTTCAACATAAAACTCTCGTATTGTGTATCATCTGTACATTGACAGTGTCCACATATTTCTAGGAGAATGCAAATAAAGTCATGTCTTTGAAGTATTCATTATGCATCAGATTGTGAAGCTGTGATGACTGTGCACAGGGCAAAATGAAGAAAAAAGAAGTGCCGTCCTCCAGGAGGGCCGAAATCCAACGGCTCTTTGATCGATATGCATCAGACCAGTCCACTCTGCCGACCGACGCCCTCCTCGCTTTCCTACAGAAAGAGCAGGTGGAGCACACGGCCAATGAGGAGACGGCAAACGCTCTGATCACTAGATATGAGATTGATGAGACAGGTGAGCTCCAGTTCTACTAACGTCCTGCAGGAACTTGTTCAAATCTAGCAGATCAGGTTTTCACGCAGTCTATACAGTGATGGGAATTTGTAACCCTTCAACCTGGAAAGTCAGTTTCGTTCTTTCAAGAACATCCTTGGGCATCATCAGCTCTGGTTCTACCCCGGACAGCCCCAGACAGGCTGAACACAAAGACACCTCTTACAGTAGAAAAGCCATCATTGGAGTGCAGACTGGATCTGCCGGTTCACTTGTAGTAACCTGAGAGCACCAACCGCCGCCTCGCTGTGAGGCCCAGTGTTGAACCATGAGAGGAGAATTAATTAGACAACAGAAAACACTGAGTGTTTACCAGCTCACACCATTACACAAACAAAACGGACAAACATTGAACAATCAAAACAGCAAAAATAGCATCTGTACAAAGGGCCAATTATGGAGGAGACAACGTCCAGGGTTAAATAAGCCTGAGTCTCTGCTTTATTCCCAGCAATAAGAATTGAACAGTGCTGAGACAAAGAGATTTTGTTCAACAACTGTGCCAACTTTTCTTGACTTATTCAGTGAACTTCAATAAAAGACTGAATAATTAATAATCACAAATTTTTACTTCAGAGTATTTTTCTCAAAATCATTATCCCCAATGTTCACTTTCATCATGGCTCATTTAACATTTCTGCCCCCAAATCAACTCCCATCTCTGAATCGAGGTTCATACAGTAGTTGTCCTTATAAGGTGGTTATTAAATCAGCAAGGAGTCGGATCTAGTCTGGAGCAACATCCAAGCTTAGCAATAAACGAAAACACCAGGTACTCTGAGTGCAAGTTTGTTTTTTAAATGTGCATGAATTTAATATTCCATCCAACATCTAAGCATCATCCTACCATCTATCCACTCATCCATCCTTCCTCTCAGCCATCCACTCATACACCCATCCATCTAGTCATCCATACATCCACTATTCATCTTTCCATCTATTCAACTATCTAACAATCCATTCATCCACCCATCTATCCATCCATCCATCATCATCCATCCAACATTCACCCATCTATCCACTCATCCATTCACCTATCTTTCCAGTCATCTATCCATTCTTTCATCCACCCACCCAACCATACACTCATCCATCCATCCACCCATTCATCTTTCCATCTAACAATCCATTCATCCATCCAACACCCAACCATCTATCCACTCATCCATCCTTCCAGTCATCTATCCATCCTTGCATCCATCCACTCATCCACTCAACCATACACTCATCCATCCATCCACCCATCCAACTATCCATGAATCCACTCTTTCTAAAGGGAGTTATTAATCCTCCAGTGTTTCCATCCATTCTAGAGGAATTTACTTATTTTTTACGGTAGATAAATACACACAGTATTCAAATGTCCGTACATCTTTTGTTTTTTTAAACATTAAATTTAATGCACTCCTCCTGCATCAGCATGATGTCTAATAGCTGTGGTAATAACCAAAGTGGAGACCTGGTGTTTCACTTAAATTTTTTTTTCAGATTTGTTTTTCCCAGCATGCATCATTCTATCTCTCTGTCTCTTGTACTACACCTAAAGTGATGTTCTAATCAATGTCCGTATCTGTGTTTTCTTCTTCCTCCAGCCAAAGAAAACTGCTCCATGACATTTGCAGGATTCCACAGGTACATGGAGTCCAAAGACTGCTGTCTCTTCAACCACACTCACACCATGGTGTATCAAGACATGGATCAGCCGCTCACCAGCTACTTCATCTCGTCATCACACAACACCTACTTGACAGGAGACCAACTGGTGGGGAAGAGTGACCTGGACGCCTACGTAATGTAAGATCATTTAAATATGCAAGTATGAAGATTGACAACGTTATTCATGTCTGGTAAAACACTTCAAGTCACTTGATGTGATGGCTCATGTCTCATAATCTGGGCTGGAAATTAGCACATGTAAATAAGCCATCAAACAATATTCCAAGGTCTTCTGTCCAACATGTGTGGTATCTGGACTATCTTTTTTCCTCTCATTCCGTTGACCCATGTGCTGAGGCAGACGGTGTAATTGCTGTGGTCCCTTTATGGGACAATGAGAGTGATTACAAAAGGGGCTGATGGCAGCACAAGTGCTGTATTTATGGTCACTGTGAAAGTGCTGAGTGTCCTGGTCGGCCGGTGGAATGGAACACTCGGAACCAGCGATTTCATCGCTTCGAAGCTTGGGTTTGCCTGCACAACGGAGGACTCATCTTGAGAAGACAACACGCTCCAAGCAGCTAAGTTGGACCCTTTGGTCCACATGTCAAACGCAAGGCTCACAGACCCAATGTGGCCACTTACATCATTCTTTATGTCACATGAGTTGGTTCATTAAATGGGAGTCGATAATATAGTCGATACCAGGGCTTTGAAACAGTTCAAGGAACAAAAATGAAAACCAGAACTGCCTATTGAATAATAGTGACTGATTTATTCCTGTTTGGTTTTATTCTCATTCATCTTGTGAAAGTCTATGTTAGCTAGGGCTTTGAACCAGAAATTTTTGGCAATCACTTTGTAACAAAAATTGTATTTTAATGTTTCTGGTTTTGTGTTGCACCATGACAGTAACACTGCTGAGCAAATAATAGAATTCCTGGATCGTTTTAAAAGACAAATGACTTTGATTGAGGGCTTTACAGGATTTGTAAAGAACAAAATTCAATAAACAGGTTCTATTCTGGAACAAAAAAAATCCTTTAACTGGTTCAAAGATCTGGTCCATAATGTTGTCAGGATCTTGTCAGACTTGAACCCAAAGACAGCATCCAAAAATCAAAAAGCAGGTACTGGAGTTCATTTAAATGGGTTTATTTCGGACCGGGCAAAAAATCATGTCCAAAAAAAAAGGAGATCCAAGATAATAATGGCCATGAACAAATAACTAAACAGGATTAAAAAAAGACATCTTGTCCACAGAAAATTACTTGACAATTCTAACCTGAATATGCTAAAAACCAGAGGTGTCTCAAAAGACCAAACTACAGTTAGACATGAATCTGACACCATGGTGTGTGAGGCCACTGCTTATAAGCCCTGTGTGCTCATCAGTGTCAGCTTGGGAAAACAAACAGGTGTTTCAGATCAGGGCAAATGCAGAGCTCCAGCAGTTCTGACAAATATAGACTAAAAGGACTAAATACAGTGGCCAGGTTCCACGATTGATGACATATACATGATGAGTGAGCTATGTTTCTGATTCAAGCAATCAAACGCCTTTTCCATAAACTACATCTCCCATGACCCTCATTCATTTTAAGACCTGTTATCCTGTGTAAAGGAAATATCAACAACTAATGGGTCTTGATGGAACCTCAGTATTGTCTTATCAACCCAAAATTTGGCTTAAAGAGTTTTAAATTTTTCCCGTTTTTTCCCTTTATTATTATTATTATTATGTTTGTTTGCTTGTTCATATTAGGACTTTTTGATTGTGAGGACAAAGTTGTTGGAGTCTCTTCAACTTAAATATTGCTGTTAAAGCACCGTCAGCACTAGACAGTTCAATAAATGTTAATCTTGTTTGGCCTGCAACTGAGATTGAGTTTTAAATTCTGGCCCCTTGAATGATTGAGTTTGACACTTCTGCTGGAGAGCATTATTGTAGTAAAAAAAGAAGTAAATGCAATAATCAACAATCCAGGAATAATAATAATGTGTATCTTATTTTAAATCACCAAGTATCCAGATTAAAATCCAGATAATGGTGTTTGATCACAAACATAATATTTTCCTTAGGCAATGATCTAAGCCTCACTCTGCAGAGATCGATCTATAAAAAATAATTTTTGCAGATTTTGCAGATCACCATGACTCTGAATGCAGATTCTACATATTTACAATGCGAAATCTGCAAAAAAAACTTTAATGACATAATTGCAATCGCTGA
>JAFBJS010001676.1:20036-33327 GCA_016785265.1 Paraplagusia blochii | reverse complement strand
GATATAGGCAGCTAATTTCCCCTGAATTAGTGTGATACCAGACTAAAGGCATTCTATAAATAACTGTGTACAAGATAAACACACTTATATATAAGAAAAAGGCACATTTATTTTTTTAACCATTTTGTCTGAAACAGTTCTATGATTCTTTGGGCAGCATTTAAAATGAACAAGAAATGTATAGTGTTGGACAGAATAACCTCCCAAAAACATTGATTAACATTATAAACCGGGCTCTTTCAGCCCTCACAATAGGCAATTTTTAAATGGGCACAGAAAGAAACAGCTGCAGCATAAGGGTAAAAAGCCCAACAACATTTCAGCATTGTCACAATGTAAACAACCTGTCTCTTATACACATCTAGATGTGTATAAGAGACAGCCCCCATAACTTCCACTGTGCTCTCCACCCACAGGGAGGCTCGCATTATGGTGCAGTGTGATTTGAGTGGCAGTCGTGGAGACATTTAATGATAAATAGTTGGTGGCCTAAGGAAACTGACATTGGTCTGCAAAGCCCCGGGTTTGGCTCCCCCTACTGGCAAGTTACTGCTGAGGTGCCTTGAGCATGGTATCGTCCCATCCCATATCGTCCCATGAGCATGGTATCCATCCATCCGTCCATCCATCCATCCATTCATCCATCCATCCATGTATCCATTCATCCATCATCCATCCATGTATCTATCCATCCATCCATTTATCCATCCATCCATCTATCTATCCATCCATCATCCATCCATTCATACATCCATCTATCTATCCATCCATCCATTTATCCATCCATCCATCCATCCATGTATCCATGTATCCATCAATGTATCCATCCATCCACCCATTCATCCATGTATCCATCAATGTATCCATCCATCCATCCATCCATCCATGTATCCATACATCCATCCATCCACCCATTCATCCATGTATCCATCCATCAATCCATCCATCCATCCATCCATGTATCCATCCATCCATCCATGTATAAATCCATCCATCAATGTATCCATCCATCCATCCATGTGTCCACCCATTCATCCATGTATCCATCCATCATCCATCCACTCATCCATCCATCCATCCATCTATTTAAATATATATGTTAATCGTTGTGTTCCAACCAGGGACAATTATACTCAAATGACCAATTACCAATATCTACTGCACATATTACGCAATCACACGATTTGTCGACTGTAATTAAGGCTGAGTTGCCAATTAGTCAAAAGACAAAGACTTAATCTGAACTGCTTGTCAGAATGATCACTGCTCTCCAGTCAATGATTACTATCTTTGTCATGAAAGAAATGATTTTTCGTGACACATTAGAGATTCTTGTGTGGGCTTGAAGAACCCAGCAGAGTCTTTGATGCCATTTCTGTCACAGTTACCAGAGTCAAATGAGAGAAAATGGCCGTAAATGGTCAATTCTGAAGAAACACCAGAAAAATGGGAAAGTATGTGACGGCACAGAAAAGGTTTGAAAGATATTTACCTTTTAAGAGTTGCTTCTGGACGTTTCCACCTTCACTTTGTCAACGTTCATCTCTTCAGTTCGGCAGGTCAACCCAATTAGAGGGAGTGCTTTTGGTGAAAGTACATTTTATTGCTGTCATCATCAATATCACGCTCCTTATCTGGGTCACTGCGCTCTGATTGGCTGCGTGGCAAATGGAGTGGAAATTTTCAATTTGTTTGGAGTCTTTCATGTTGGCGCCCCCTGGGAAAACTCTATGCACAATACAGTGGTGAGGATCAACGGCTAACAGGTCTCCTTCTCCTCCAGGAGCTCTTGTTGTGGAAAGAAAAGAAAAAGGGAAATGCAAAAAACAGAAATGAGGCAGATAAAGGTTAGCCTGGTCTTCTAGGGACGTGTCTCCAGTCACACGTGATAAGAACGCTGCGAGGATTAGAGGAAAAACAACATGTTTGATGAGATAATAACCAGGAGATTTACATATATTAGATCTCAAGTGAGTCAGCAGTCGACAAGAGTTAGATAAGAGAATTAGGGCTTTAAAAAATACTATTGTTGATTAATTTATCAACTCATTCTAGAAGACACCAGGAAGTGGTGAAGTCAACGTTAATTTTTATTTGTATGTTTCCTTAACTATTTGTACAGAAAAAGTAGAAAAAGGTCAGTTTTCATCATCAGTTTGCTTATATTTTCAATATACATAAAGTCATGTTGATCAACTTTCCATTTACCTTGATTAATCATGATTAATTGGTGCATTTTCATCCACTTATCCGTTATGTGGCAAAGGAGCAACAATCTCCACGACTGCCACCCAAATCACACTGTACCCACTGTAAGTTTATAAAGGTGGAACGATATAATATATATATTCTATATATATATTCTATATATAATCTAATATATGCTGTACTGTATTATAAAAGTGATATTTTATGATCACAACTGCCGTGATTGTGGTTAATCACAAAATATTTTAATCTTGATTAATTAGAGTAATTGTGATTAATCCACTGGCCACAGTAACTGAAAATTTAAACGTATTTAATCAATCAATGAGTTGATTAATCACAATAAGTGAGTATGTAAGTTGATTATTTTCAATTAATCCAGTGAGTAAAACCAATGACCTGTATCACTGGTTTTATTGTGATACCATCACAATAAAACCAGGGATCGTATCACCAAGCTTTTCTTCCGAACCCATCAATATATGACTTCACCACTGATGCCTGATATTACGTAAAATTCTACCTCAAGTACATGACTACTACACTGTACACAGTACAGTACTAGAGGTATTAACACCATAGGTTCAAAAATGTCCAGAATTATTATTAACCATCTCTGAGTTTTTCTCCCTTTTCTTCAGATTCAGATAAATTCAATTTAAGTCAATCAATTTAAGATTTAAATTTTCTGACGGCAAATAGTTTTTGGTTGACGGTTGATGGTTCAAATCTCAGTATTTGAAGTAGTTACTTCAGTTACTCGAGTAAAATAATCAGGCAACGTCCTTCGTTTTGATGCAGAGCAATGTGAGCAAAACGTATCTCTGTGTCATTGAAGAGACATAGAAAATGTCATGTCCAGTTTAATACACAAATCCATGATCAGTTCAGTGGTTGTTACTGAGTTTGTCTTTCAGTCCATGTGTCTGCGGTAATTGTTCAACATGACACAAAGATTGTCTTCTCCAAAACACCTCGTCTTCTCCAAACACCTCGTCACACAATGTTTATCATCCACAGACTGAAACCTCCATCTTTTACCCACTGAAATCAATGCTTTATCCACGGCCTATAATTAACAACTGTATTTTTCTCACAGTGTTATTATAAATGAGCGTGGGCTTTGAGAAATGAAAACCAATTTATTTTCTCGCAGTAGGAACAAACCTGGCCTCGCAGTGTCCTACATACGGCGATTATATCTGTACATTAGGAGGAAAGGCTGCAGCGTGGAGTTATTCTGGTCCCCGTATGTAATGTACAGCATGAAAACAAGATCTCATCTTCAGCTGATGGAAGGTTGATCATCTCTAAAAATGGGAAAAATGGAAGCTATCCAAGGCGCATCTCGGAACAGTTTGTGGGAATGAAAGTGTTGCTGCGTTAGCGTGATGGAACATCTCTCACGGGTCCAAGACCAAAACCTAATTCTTCGCTGACGAAAATGGAAGTCTGTGGCCACAGGCCTAAAATGTGCTTAAGATAATTATCAGCTGCATAAAGACATACATCAAATATTATTAGAATTTAGGCCGAGATCGCTCGTAAATCTGTGCCTGACACACTTGGCTCATTAAAACATAAAAAGGCTGAAAAAGAAAAAAAAAAGGTCGGACAAAGGCGCTCTTTCTGGATTGGTGGAGAATTGTTGCTTGTTCAAGTCTCAGCTCGACCAGGAAGGAGCTGTGTTTGTCTGTCTCCGTCATTTACATTGTCATCATACTTGTTGCAATGCCAGTGTTATCCCACTAGATGGCGTAAAACAAAGCGCAAAGCATTTTGGACTTCATTAAGGACGTGGAATTGAAAATTAATTGGGTTTCAAAAGTTTTGCTCTTGACTCCGCCTACGCTCAAGTTTAAGAACCCTTTATGGCCGTGGTTCAAAAAGATAGTCCAAGTCATGTTAGCTCAACAGCTAGACAATAGGTGGCGCTGTACCTGACTGGGCACTACATTACAAATGTATTTACCACAGTGCATTTTCCTTTCACTGCAGTGTTCCCAACCCTTTTTTGCACCATGGACCAGTTAAATTTTTTGAAAAATACATTTGCTGTGTCTCAAAATATTTTCCTACCTATAAAATCTTCCTACCTGAAGTAACTGTGCATCAAGGATTCCTCAAGTGCACACAGCCTATAACTTTCTGCTACCAGACCAGTATAAAAGGTTAGAATCTTGTATCAATGACTCTGCGTCAGTTTATTGTTGTTGTCTTCACTGAGAAAATATTTCCTAATCAAACATAGTTGCATTATTGATGATGGAATCCTAGCCATTCTATTGGTCAGTTCTTTTGTTGATATGGGTATGGATCAAGTGGAAGTAATAGACAGATGGAGCCAAAAGGAAACATTATTTCTCTGTGGCCTGGCACCAATTCATCGACGAACCGGTACTGGTCCCCGGCCCAGTGGTTGGGCACCACTGTTTTAGTGGATGTGTAGAGGTCTAACATGAAGATATGTCTCGCTTTGTCTGTGGTTGTGAAAACATAAAACGGTTTGACACCGACCACAGAAGAGACATCGATGTGAGGTTGTATTTTATTTTCCCAGAGCTGAGACTCCTACAATAATATTACAAACCGCAGTCTGAGCTGAAGGGATGTGAAACGAGACACTTTCAGTCACACACACACACACACACACAAATGTGCAACCCAAAACATAAACAAAGCATGCAGTAATAAAATAATCAATAAACAATTACTGTACACGGCCATCAAAACACTTTGCTTACAGACCTCAAGTCCCTGGCTGCTGACTGTGTCTCCGTCGTCCCATTAAAAGTACAATTGCAGATAAAACAACAATAAGACGTTGCTGTTGCTGAAGACTCACCACTGATGCAAAAACTCATTCAGCATCTGAAAAGCCCTGGTTATCGTTGTCGTGGTCGTCGATGTTGTTGTCGGTCCATTTACTCAGGATAAATTGTACCTTTTGTTTTCACACCAGATCAGATCGACACGCTCTCGTCTTCCCATCCGTCCACCATTGAAATAAATACTGTGTTTTAGTTTTTCTTTATGTTATGGACCATGATGTTTGGAGACAACATTGTGATCTGCAGTGAGAGTAGGCAACAATTAGGAGAGAACCTAGAGAGGTGGAGGTTTGGACCAGAGAGAAGAGGAGTGGAGGTCAGTCGTAGCAAGACGGAGTACATGTGTGTGAATGAAAGGGAGAACAGTGGGATGGTGAGGTTACAAGGAGCAGAAGTGGAGAAGGTGGAGGAGTTTAGATACTGAGGATCAACTGTTCAGAGCAGTGGAGACTGTGGAGGNNNNAGGAGAAGAATAGAGTGGAGTCAGGATGGAACAACTGGAGAAAAGAGTCAGGAGTGATCTGAGATAGAAGAGAGTCAGCTAAGGTGGAGGGACAGGTTTATAGGACCAGCCATGATGGATGGGTTAGAGACACTAGGAAAAGGAAGAAGACAGGAGACACAGCTGCAGGTGGAGGAGTTAAAGATGCTGAGATTCTCTTTAGGAGAGACAAGGATGGACAGGATCAGGAATGAGGTGATTAGAGGGACAACACAGACAGGAAGGTTTGGAGGAAAAGGACATGTTCAGAGGAGGGACAGTGGATACATTGGTAGAAGAATGATCCTGGAGATGGAGCTACCAGGTAGGAGATAAAGGAGATTGATGGATGCAGAGAAGATACAGAATTGTTGACTCGCTGTGGTAAATCCTGAAAAAGGGATGAAGATGAAGCCAAAAGATGAAGTTTTTTTTGCATATATACAGTATGTACATATGTATCTATATATATATATATACATATATATATACAGTATATTCACGGAAAACATTCATTCTTATGATCATTACAAATTTTGTTAGAATTCAAGGAGTATTTTACAGGACTCCCTGGTAAAGTTAATTCTCCTCATTGTCCTTTGTGGTTTAGTGATGTTTATAACACAAATGTCATAAGTTGAATAAGTAAAAATTATCTCGATTATTTATTTTTTAAATGGTCAAAAATTGCTGCGGCTTCACCATATTTAAAATGCTAACTGAATTATAAAAATAAATATAACTCAATGTTTCTCAAGACAAGAGCAACGATCATGGCCTTTTTTATATCACCTGGATTTTATCTCAATCTTGATATTTTTGTCCCTGATGGTTCGTTTTTCTTATCATTAATTGAAACATAGACTCGTTTTTTAGACCCTGATTTGTCCCTTGATCTTTGTCTGTATTTTTATGTTTTCAAAATCGTTCTGTTTCACTGAGAATGCATCATCATCCTGTTATCTCTCGGATCTTCCCGACATTTTGCTCCAGTTTCTTCTGCACTGGTCACTGTGGAGCCCAGGTATGCCCTCTACAGGAGACTGTTGGTTTCATAGACAAAAAACTTAACTATTTAATTTTGATAAAAAAAAAAAAAAAAAAAAAAAAAAGGGCGGCGGCGGTGGCCCAGTGGTTAAAGAAGCAGACTTGGGTTGGGAAGGTTTCATGTTCAAATCCACCAGCTCCCCTCTGAGAATAGCACTGTTCTGACCCACATATCTATTGATTTATCTACCCATAACTTTTATCTGAACTACATTAGCAGCACCTCCTGTGTCTCAGCCTTAGAAAAATAGTTGGAATAAATATTAAATTCAAATAAACGCGGCTGAACTAAAGTGAAAACCTTTCAAAGCTCAGAGAAACCTGTCTGAACACGTCTGGGACTTTAAAGCCGCCACGATTTTAATTTTTAAGATAATCTAGTATAAAAACCTGAGTATAAATCTTCCATGTTTAGTTCTGGGACATATTTTTATTTTTCTGTCTACACCGAGAGTTTTTCTTGGACCTATCATAGGGTTAAAGGCTGAGGTTAAGATGGCTGAATAATGAATAATGAATAAAATTGTCCCTGTCCATCAGTGCTCTAACATTTCTTCAACGTAAATGACAGTATCGTCTGCATAGCGTCTAATAATGACACATGTCTGTCTTTGATGACACTGTAAGGGCAAGTGCTGAAAAATCTTTACAAGTATTTATTTATTTGGCCAACTTTCCAACTGAGACACTTTATATAGAAGAAGAAAAGGAGAAAATCTATGTCAAAGTCACTGATACGTGATGAGGAGCCAGGCCCGACCTCTGTCTCTGAACAAACATCTTCTTCCTCTGCTGGCCTGGGTCAGAGGAAGGTGGACAACAGTGACCACACGCTCGGCGTTTCAGCTCTCGGACACATTTAGATCCAGACCAGATTTAGTCAAATCCACACATCTTTATAAGACAGGACAAAATGGAAAAGGAGCGTGTCTGATTGTTTGAAGACATTTTCTTAAGAGAGTCACATTAATACAAAGATCTATCATGGAATACCAGTATTTCAGATACTGCAATTGTTATACCACACTTTTTTTTTTATATCCGGTAACATGTGTACATCGTAATATGCCAACTTCGCTTCAAAAAGTGTTCAGTTAGTTCATCCAAGAAAAGAAAAAAAAGGGAAAAAAAATGGTTCCGAACCACAATAAACTCACCATGAAAGGATTACAATACCCTGCAAAAGCTCACAGTCAGTGTCTTAATGTCTTTAAGCGTTTACCACAAGAGAGACACAAAAACCAAATGCTTCGGGTGAGTGGTTCGATTCCATCCTGCCTCTATAGAAAATTTTTGAAATATTTGAATGATCAGTGACGAGTCACAAAGTTGAGGAAACAGAGACAACAGCAGTGGAGAAGATGCAGATGATTCGTAAAATAAAATAAATCTGCTGCCTGAGGTTTTCAGTGATGTCAGAGAAAACTCCTTTGAGAAGAAAAAAAACAAACCAAAAAAAACATATTTTTTTTTTTTTACATTTTTTCTCACAAAGACTTTGTTTCCGATTTTTTCTTCTTTTTTTTTTTCAACCTTTTCACCAGTGTCAGAACTTTTTCAATGATCGTCCTTTAGTGTCACAATTCAGACCCACATTTTCATGGTCACAGTTTCTAACAGACTAGTAATAATAATAATAATAAAAAAATAAAAATAAAAAAAATTGCAGACACTACAGCTTATCAGCTCGAGCGGTTCATCACAACGTTCCACTCAGAAATGAACGAGTGTCTTCCTGCCTGGACGGCTCGTCTCTGGATGGAACCAAAAAAAGAGATTTGAATTGTGTTACAGCAAGAGTGGGAGACGAGCGTAAAACCTCATCATTGCTAAACATGCAAAGGCCACAAGTGTGAGGGAGAAAAGTGTAAACGAGATTTAATACTGATGATAAAAAAATAAAAAAAATACCCACTAGGATTTATGCATCATTTCGTTGTTGCAAATGAAACGTGTGGAGGAGGAAAAATTCATCATGTTTTTCTTTTCATGGCTTCTACGCAGATGATGGGATCCAGGATGGAGTGTTGGTAGGTTCCATTGATTGGAACAAAAGTTCAACGTAATGAAATACAGTAATAGCTTTTCTTGCCAACAGTTAAATGATAATAACTGCCCCACTTTTAATGCCCGGGTGCAGCTGAGGACGCAGACTGGATCAGACCGGCTCTGACCTCACCCCAAACACTGTTTATCTGTGGGGGGAGAGATAAGGACAGGGAGGGAGGGGGGACTGAAGGAAAAAAAAATAAAAAAAATGCATTTCACACTCACTCACATTCACACCTTGGCTCTGTCTCCTGCTCCCTAATCCCTACTAGACATGTCTGGACTGTCAATGTCCACCACCTGAGCCCCAAACCCCGGGTGCAGTGGAAAAATGGACTTTAGGAATTTACACAAGATTTGGCCGTAGTATAGTATTAGACTGAAAGATCGGATTTCATTGGATTGGCAAATGAGAAGAAGTCGTCAAACATGCAAGTTAGGTGTTAGCACCTTGAGATATGGAACATCCAGTGGCGGACCGTGCATTTTAATCGTAGGCCTTCAGTGATGTCATAGGTTTGTGACGTCAAATTAATCTATACTGGAAAATCCACACATATACATTATATCAGCCTGAATATAGGTTCATCAAGCAACACCTAAATATTTTTGACATTAAACTGTGACGGTGGCAAAATGTTTTGATGATTTGTTCTGTCCCCACTACGTTCCGGGGTTCGATTCCTGGCGTAGCGACATTTAAAAAAAATCCTGGCACTTTTGCCCACGGGTAGACAATGTGTGAAAGCATAAGGCGGGAGGTTTGACGAAGGTGAGAGCTTATCCAATCATGGGACATGTACGTGTTGCTAGCTAGGGCCAGCTAGAAGGCTGTGACGCTGCAATTTCACGAGATGATTGGTCTGAGTGCTGTAAACTGAACAGGCTAGTTTTATTCATGAAGGCTGTGGCGGATTTCTAGGAACCTGACAACGCTAGCTATCTGAAATATGATTGGATAAAAAGTTTTTATCCATTTTTTTAAATGTGAAACTCTTTTTATGGAAAAAAAATACATAATAAAACAATTTTATTTTTAAATATTTATGAAAAGATGTGTTTTTTTGAATATGTTTAGGCCAGCAGAGAAGGCTTTGCTGGCCCAGACGGCCCACCACTGGGAATAACAAAGGTTCCATAGTGTAGCGGTTAGCATGGCTGCCACAGAACCACCAGCTTGATAATGTAAATCCTCTTCTGTTCATGAATTTTGATAAAACTGCTAAATGTAAATGTAAAGAAATAAAGCCCAAGGAATCTAAGGGCAGCGGTGGCCTGGTGATTAAGGAACAGGACTGGGGTCCGGAGGGTTCCAAGTTCAAATCCACCAACTACCAGCTGCCCACTGTTCACTTTGGTGATGGAATAAATACAGAGGGGTGACATCTCGTTGTGTGTCTGAGCTGGGACTTGAACAGCTGACCTTCTACTACACCATGCAGTTAAATCAGGTATTGCCTTCTCAGCAAAGAGCCATGTAAAAATAACAGTTTCTCAGGCAACAACAGCCTCCTGGAAGTCTTCTGCAGGTCACTGATAATGCGTGGTAGATGTAACAGTTAGTACAGAAAGTACAAGTATGTTTTCCCTGTAGCTGAATGATAATGGGCTCAGTCGGCGTCCTCTGCTGACGCATCACTGACTCTGGGATTTTCTCACATTTAGCAAAGGAAGTTTCTTTTTTTTTTTTTTTTTTTCCTCATGTACATGAACATTTCATTGTTCTTCTGTTGGTCCACCACAGTCCCAACCAATTGTTAGTGTCGTCTGGGGGATTTCAGCGATCTTTAATTATTACATGGCAAACAAAAGCTACAACTCCCTCTGGTTACTACCCGAATACTTCAAGTATAATTTTCTCTACTTTGTGTCGGTAATATTTTTCCAGGTCTGACACGGAGGCAGCAGGATATGTTTCTTAATTACTGCACATTTTCACCGAGGCGAACTACAAAACTGCTGAGTCAGGCGTTCTTCCTCATCAAAAAATGTGTGTAAATCACCAAAATGTGTTCTAACTTGAGAATACTGCCTGTAAACAGGTTTTCTTCTCCTAGTGGGGACCTTCAGGACAGAGCCGTCCCACCACCAGCACTGTTTAAACTCATTCCAGACTAACATTCTCACCAGGCTGCTGACAGATTAGAGGAGCAGTTTCTAGGAGTGGAAATAATCACACACTCACTCACAATCTTCAATCACTTCTTTATGTTACACTGTGTATGCAGGACACACACACACACACACACATACTGCTGCCCGACAAATGATTTATTATCTCACTTACCAAAATGTTTTCTTCAGAGTGAAAAAAATGTTTTATACTTTAACGCAAAAAAAAAAAAGGACATTTTGAGCATTTTCTCGGCGCCTGTGAACGTGTTTTGGGGCCGAGGAGCAAATGAAGTGAGAATCTGAGGTTTCATCACCTCGAGTGTGAGGATGAACCATGGCTCAAAGTTGTCCTCTGTTCTCCGACAGTCTGTGATTCAGCGTCTGTGGACGCGTCCGTCTGGTTCTCGCGTTCGGCCCGAGACGTCCTCCCAGCGCCGAGGCGGGTCGTCGTCTCAAACACGTAAAAACAAATACCGAAGCGTTAAACTTCAGCCGCTCCGATCACAGTCAGAGAAAGAACCACAATAATGTCCTGAAAATAAGTTAACATAATCTTCCACACATAGAATTTTACAATATGTACACGATATTTAAATTAAAATAGATTTGTCAGTTGTCTGATTGGGTCCGTCCTCCGTCCACTGCTCCCTGTCCTTCGTCTGTTCAGTGTAATTCCACGCAAGGTGAGTTCCCACTGAAGGCTCAGCACTGGCCAATCAGAGTGCAAGTAAGGCTTCTGTCGTCGAGTCCCTGCCAGTGGTTGGTCAGACAGGGAGAGGCCCCTAAACACTCGCGGCGCCCCCTTGAACACTTTGACAAAGGAAATAAATATAAAATATATGTAATATTTCTATATATATATATTTATATATTCATAAATCCAAACCCAGGACAGATTCTAACTCTCTGAAAGGACATTTTTTGCCCGTCCTCATTTCATTCAATCCCATATTTATGAATATATTTCCAGTTTCTTTTTCTCAACGGGAGGAAAAAAAAATGTCTTCTTCAAACCTGTACATCATGTGGTACGCAAGTAAACAAAATGTAAAAGTGCGTGTTTTTTTTTTTTTTTCTTTTTTTGAATACGTTTTATCCACAATATCCAAAAGTGTTGCAGGCACTTAAGTCCTTCCCAAACATTGTAGGTCCCGTCCTCATTTCATTCAATCCCATATTTATGAATATATTTCCAGTTTCTTTTTCTCAACGGGAGGAAAAAAAAATGTCTTCTTCAAACCTGTACATCATGTGGTACGCAAGTAAACAAAATGTAAAAGTGCGTGTTTTTTTTTTTTTTTTCTTTTTTTGAGTACGTTTTATCCACAATATCCAAAAGTGTTGCAGGCACTTAAGTCCTTCCCAAACATTGTAGGTGTTTACGACAGTGGAGCAGGTTGGTTTGGTTATTCCTGGATTCGTGTGTCGGTCTGTCTGTACGCAGATCAGCCAATCCCAGGCCGCGCTAGCCCAGGATGTCCAGGTAGACCGGCGTGGCTTTACCCATGGCAAACAGGACCTTTTGGATATCCTTAATGTTCAGTCGCTGCTGCGGTTCCCTCTGCCAGCAGCCCAGCATGATGTCGTACACCTCCTTAGGACAGATCCGTGGCCTGTCCAGAACCCGACCCTGAGTAATGCACTCAATAACCTGTGGAGGAGAGAGGGGGCAGTGGTGTGAGACAGATGGTTTTCACTGGCTGATTGTTTTGGTTTTCTCTTAATGAGAAACCAGTGACACAGAGCAGACTGTCCTTTGAGTTCTGAACTAATGAAACTGAGATGAAAGAAGAAGAGAAAAAAAAATCTTTCAGTCTGACATGTGTGCAACATTAACAGGAAGAAATGACGAAGAATAAAATGACCAAAAGGTGGCAGTAATGCAGCGTAGCGAGGTGGAAACATGAGGTGTTTTCTTCTTGTTTTTCAACCTCCACCCAAAAAAAAAAAATGTGGGAGGAGGTTTGAGATGAGGCTAATAAAGACATAAATTCTGTCTGTGATTGACGTCCTCCGAGCGGCAACATGACTCACTGCTGTTTGTGTCAACGAGAGAGTGGCAGAACAAGTTGACTTGTTTGTAGGAAAAAGACAAATCCGTCAGGGTGTCGACAGTGACGTGTTCAGATTGATTTTTCTCTCCTGTATCTTCTGCTCTAAGATAATAACGTAATAATCACAGTGGAACCAAAAAGCTTTAACGAACTTTACTAGGATGATTTATATTCTTTAATCTGGCTCCAGTCATGGATGCTTTACAGATGAAAATCTAACTTCCTGGATTAGCTGTGTCAACAGTTCCCTCCAGAATAAGGTTCTTGAAGAATCCCATTTTGAACTATTTTTGACCAGTCCCTGGATTACGACGTCCTACGGTGAGTGAGGGACGTTTATCAACGAATTACATCAATGATGAAGCCAAATAAAAAAAAAAAATAGTGTGTTTCTGATAATCCATGATGGACGGATTAGAGACACTAGGAATAGGTAGAAGACAGGAGACAGAGCTGGAGGTGGAGGAGTTAAAGATGCTGAGGTTCTCTTTAGGAGAGACAAGGAT
>JAFBJS010001676.1:0-13923 GCA_016785265.1 Paraplagusia blochii | reverse complement strand
CCATCAGTCTCCTCTTTGTCTCCTACCTGGTAGCTCCATCTCTAGGATCATTCTTCTACCAATGTATCCACTGTCTCTCCTCTGAACATGTCCAAACCATCTCTAGCTTTTTCTCCAAACCTTGTCTCTCCTCAAGAGAATCTCAGCGTCTTTAACTCCTCCACATCCAGCTCTGCATTAACACAGAAAACCTACTGCACAAGTGAACTACAATGTGATGCGTTTGTGAACAATGGAAAAATGCTGACGACGCAATGTTTAGACCCCAACAATCAGAATATTAAATTATCTTTTTTTTACATAACTCTATGCTCTATTTTTCTGTGCTGCATTTTATTTAAACTTGATTTATATTGATGGAAGTGAAAGAAGGTGATATGGTGGTGTCCAACACGGATATCCTATGTAAGTTCTCCTCAATCACATCAGCCGCTCCGTCTCAGTGCCTTCAGCTGTGAGGAATTTTAATTATTAATTGAATAAAGTTACCGCGGTTCCTCACTAATTACCTCTTAGTAACGTGGTGAACTCATTTCCTGCGTCCCTTCAACGTCCTCATATCAGCCAGGTTTTGCAGGATAATCAGCACAGAGTTAATAAAGAATCTTGACATTATTTAATCTGACAAACTGTTGTTAATTCTTAATCACTGCAGATGTGCTTGATATTCATGCAGACTCTTCATTTTACTTTATCAACTTCGACGTCCTCATAATTAATTTTCAATTGATCGAAAAATCGAAAATTTGGGGTAAAATACGAAAAAAATAACGTCATGACTTAGTGACTCAATATGTGGTATAAGACATTATGTCAACAAACAAGAATTACAACATCATTCTGAATAGTGTGGTAAATATATATGTATATATATATTTCGGTGCAGTTGCATCATCGGACAGGTTGGCGGTGTCTGTATTAGGCACAGAAGACAACAATCCTGTCAAGTCTGCTCACCTCGATTTGGGATAAAAACTCTGAAACACTCAGTTACCATTGTAAAAAACAAAA
Organism: Paraplagusia blochii; assembly: GCA_016785265.1. NCBI lineage: Eukaryota > Metazoa > Chordata > Actinopteri > Pleuronectiformes > Cynoglossidae > Paraplagusia > Paraplagusia blochii. The sequence continues at coordinate 12,912 of JAFBJS010001676.1, read as the reverse complement.
CAAAACAACAACCTAAACTACCCACAATGCACCAGCTGTGCGCACAGTACAGTGCTGTCAGTGGCGGTCGTTGACAGTTACTGTTTTACTTTGAAAATAGTGAAGTCTGGAAATTCAGATGCTGCGACAAAGAGAACCCTGCTCCTCGGGAGGTTTCTGGAGGAGGGAGCTATAAATTGTTTATAAACCATGTCTTCTCGGATAAATGTTCTTTAAGATTCTACATTATCCCACAGAGAAAAACCTCCTGACATTTTACCTCCTGGAGACATTAACTCCTGTCTTCGCGGCAAGGTTCCTTTAGCACGATGGCCCTGAGAGATCCTCAGTGTAAAGGCTGGTCTTGAGTTTTCTAAAGGGTCGGAGAGACGACTGGTGCTGCAATCTCAGCTGCACACTAGAAACCAAAGAACTGTATACTCTCCTTATATATCGCTCAAATGGATATTTTCTACACATGGCCTGGAGGTCAACAAGACCATTAGAGACAGTTTTCTAACAGGAACACCTTCGTGCTGACTGTGTATCAAAACCACATTCCATTAACCTCTTCAATGTCTGGTCTCAGCAAAACAAATGGAGGGCATCCTTTCACTCCCAGGCCTCCTACACTGAAGGGAACTTTCAAATGTGCTCTGTTTCAACGGCTCCTTCCTGTCAAGTATGAAGAGAAAACTTCTGCTTCACTATTGCAGGTTTGAAAAGTTGAAAAAAAAACATTGTGATTTGAGTGAAATCTCCAAAACAAAGTAAGTAATCCTTCCTCTTCCTTCTGGCTCCATCTCTGAGTGAGTGGAAGCTTAAACAAGTACAGTTTAATTCGCAAACCGTGAAAGACAATTAAATTTGTTTTCTTCAGTAGGAGGACAAATAGTTTGAGAGGACATGAGTTTGTGCCTTCACAATGTCTCTGTCTTTTCACCTCCTGGGCAAGTTCAAATCCCGGTTAGGGCGGTTGAGTGGGCTCACCTCCTGCTGGAAGGTACAGTATGGTGCAATGTGATTTGGGTGGCAGTCGTGGAGATTGCCGCCCCGTGACCCTGTAATGGATAAGTGGATAAAAACGGAACAGCATCTCCAACAGTTTGACCATCAGCCTCACAGGAGTTGTTACTGCGTTCCTTCCAGACCTCATTAGCCAAAGGTTCTCCTGGTGTGAACGCCCACATCTGTGTCAACTTTGTCCACAACCTGATCTCATTAGACATGTGTTGGGAATGAACCCAACATTAAACCAATATGTAAGTACAGACCAGTCACTGCTGTTGTGCGAAACCTCTGGGCCACTTTTGCTGGTTAAGTGGAGGAGCAGGAGTTGCTTAGAAGGTTGGTACCAGCACCAATATTTCTCTCTGTGGAGCTTAATAAAGATTAAAGAGAATTAACTAAGTACCTGTTTGCCTAAATGACTTATCTCAGGTCCACCTTGCCAATTGCATGCAAGGCTGAACCTCATAAGACTCATGGTAATGACCTAAATCCACTGCCATTAAGGAGGGGCGGTGTTAAAACTCTGGCTTCCCAAATGCCTGCTTCCAATCACCTTGGCTTTTAGACGCAAGGCCACGGCAATTAGTCTGGTACATGGTAGGAAAAAGAAGAAAAAAAAAATGTCCTGCACACATAATAAAAATAAAATAATTGCCCATGTAATTACCCTCATCCTTCTCACTCAATGTCACATTGAGAAGCTGGAAATGCTCTGCGGGGAGTGAGAAATGAGTCTGGGTCTTTTTTTTTTGTTGTTGCTGTGTAAACTGGATTAGCGCACTGCCTGTCCCACCGTGGCAGGGGACTGATTGGATTAGAGGCATGGTGAGCACACCAGCATGGCAGGAGGATAGATTACAGGCCCAGTTGGGCTCACTGATGGGCACTCTGGGGTGTGCAGGAAGCCCTGGGAGGCCCCCTGACTCCTTAAAGGGCCCCGATAGCCATCAACAAACAACCTCACTCCCTCTGCTGCGAGCCTGCTGCTATCGCTGCTCTCCCAGCCCAAACAGCACAGAACACAAGTTCACTTTTATAGGCTATGATGTCCATTAAGTTTATACCTGCTGTGCTGCTGCCAAGTGGAGATAAAGTGGTATCTACTCAGGCTGTGAAATGCCTGTAGGTGGTGAAGTTTTTCGGAATGTTTTCCGAAATACACACAAATAAAAACCTACACACGGTCACATCACTGGCTGTAAAGAAACACTCGGTGAAAGCGTGTGTCTGATTATATTAGTCCTGATGTTTTTGTAAATTTGATTTTTTTTTCTCCCTCCTGTAAACCTGGAAGAGGAAATGATCTAAACTCCACACAGAGTGGATCAAACCCCTGATTTCCGAGCAGTAACCATTCTTTCACAGTTTTGCTCAGCATCCGAACCTCATGAATAAAATAACATCTCACTGACAAATTGGACTGAGGGTGACTTCAGGTTGCCGTGTTGAATAAGTACTGATTAGAAAACAAAGCCATTTGGAGTTTACGCCGCTAACTTGTTTTCATAAAACTTCAAAATATAATTTAGTCAAAATGTATCACTACATTGAGTCCGAAACAAAAAACACGGCGGGGGAATTGGATTTGGTTTAATCTCCTGCGAAGACGTGTTTGTTTAGCAAACGGGAGTTGAACCAAATCCGTCCGTCAGCTCAGGCCTTTGTTAACGCTGCTGTTTCATGGAGAGGTTTATGGACTGAGCCTTTGTTTCCACTGATTAAGGTTCATTTGTTTAGTGTATTTTTATTTGAATATAAAACAGGTCATAAAAGCCAACATTGTTCCATTAACTTTTGTTGAACAAATTAAAACTGCTAACAATTTCAGTCTAATTAACATTAGTTAAAACACCGACAGGGCAATCTTTTTTTTTTTTTACTCCAAAATCATGTTCAGATGGCACAGGCAGAACTCATTTGTAGAAATTTGGCTTTTTATTTTTTTGGACTTAATTTCGTTATTATTTAATGTGACAGTAAACATCTACGTGAGGTTTGTACAACTAACAATTTCATGGTTTAATTAATAGCACAACAATAACCTTTATGACTTTATCAAGCAACATTTTAAGATAAACTTCTACATTTTTTTACTCCTATAACTATCACGGATCGACAGTTTTTTAGTCAGTAAAATCTTTAAGTTTTCTTATTTTTGTTTATTAACCCAATTCATCATCATAACAATTAAATCACTCCTTTCCAAACTAAACGCACTGCGCTATGATTAATAATTAGTGAAGAAATTGTGATTTGTGGCCATTTATTCAAAATATTTACATTCTTTCCAAAGACTATTTCATGTATTGAAATCACTATTTTCAAACACAACTGTTATCGACAGAGTAGCATGAAAACCTGCCATTGGTCACTACTGCAGTATTTTGACTTGTTCTACACAGATGGCTACACAGACCCTAACAAACCTGGGTGTCAGAGAGAAACGTCGCTGCTGGTTGTATGGAACTATTTTATTTTAAAATCCATGGCCCGAACAGCAAAAAGGACACGACAGAAACCGGTTCTTGTCACAATGAGTAAAAATAAAATCCAGGATAAAAAATCCAAGGACCATAGTGTGGGGTTATTGTTACAGCAGGCAGTGAGGTGAAAGATTGGAAATAACGCTGAGTCTGAGTATTATCGACCCTGCATTAGCATAACTATGATATATCAGTAAGATCTTTTTTTTCAATAATATTTTACAATTATAATAAGGATAAGGATCTGTTGTTCATCCCAGGTTTTAAAAAAATGGGAAATTTTCCCTCTGCATTTTACCCATCACTGTAGTGAGAAGGGGGCAGCCAGCTGAGCCAGCACCCGAGGAGCAGTGTGTGAGGATGATAACCCTGCTCAGGGCACCTCAGCAGTAACTTGGCAGTATGGGCTTCAGACCCAGGTCTGTTTCCTTAACCACTGGGCCACCAACTGCCCTGTTGGTTCCATGATAATAATAATAAGTCTGATAACACAGGCTCAGGTTTGGCAAAATTTGCTGCAATCGCCCTGAGACATTTACCTCACTTTTGAGGGCAAACATGCATCTGTATCAGTTGATATCTGACTTTAAGTGTAAAATTGGCAAAATTAGATATCTGCAAAAGTTCAGCAATTAAATTTTTAGCCCTTTTTGTGACAATTTTACTCCATAACTTCCAAACTATCATGGGACAACCTTGTCTGAAGTATCCTCTTACTTCAACTTTGTTTTAAAAACATTTAATAACAGTGAAAAACGAAAACTGAAGTGACTCTTGTTTCCTAGGTCCTTTGAAGGCATCCTCTCAGGTCGGAAGAAGTGCATCTCCTCCATTTCATAGATTTATTACTCCATAAGAGAGTGATCATGTAAGACAAGGATGGTAGAGAGACTGAAAGAGGGAGAGAGGGAGAGAGGAAACAAGACCCAAGGGCAAAGAAAGAACAGTTTTTTTTCATACTCTCTTGCAGCAGTAATAAATATGGCCCGTGTACTCATTAGTACTAAGCTACATACAATTTTGAGGAGCTTTTCTTGATAAATAATGCAGCACAGAGGCATCTGTTTGATCCTTGAAACAGAACAAACCTGGGAACCATTTGTCTTCCTCACGATGCGGCACAGGTAAGCACAGGCCTCCTGGCAGAGTCATGAAGAACACCAAGTCCTTGAAACTGAGTCATTAGATCATCTTGTTATTGCAGTGGTTGATAGTTATTGGGCCATAACTCAAAAAAGCATCTGTCGGCCCCACTTTTTTATGTTTTTATGTACGAAACACTAAGGATTGCCTTGTGATTTTGTCGCCCTCCTTCCGTGGGCAAATGACACACGCTTTCTCTCTCAATGGCCTTGCTTTACATTCACAGAGTGTTGCAATCACTGAAATAAAGCACAAGAGCCATTGCAGCCATTGCTAAATGAAAATACTCAATCCACAAGTGAAGCCTCTGGAGACAAAGTCTGCAGAATGTTTAATTTTCTTCTGGCAAAGCACAGAACCTCTTAGCTTCTTCATCTTTTTGTCCACAACCGCTGTGCAGCTGTTCATAATCTGGTGTAGTGAGCTGAATAAAAGGACCAGTGTATGGAAGTCACACAATGACTTTCGGAAAGAGTTCTTCAACTATTCCTTCCATTTATAAACTCTATAAAAAGCTACAGTATAGGAAGAGTACGACCCCAGAGGAGACGAACCGTTTGTTTAGTTCATCCATCAAACTTTGGGAAAATAATTGTTTGACTGAGATTAAAAGCTGGGAATATGAATTGAAATTTGAATTGTATAGCACAGCTTTTCAGAAGTTTGAGTTAGGGTTGTGGATACAGAGGGTAAGATAGAAGTTGTTGACCCGCTGTGGCAACCCGTGAAAAAGGAACAAGCCAAAAGGAAAAGGAGAATATGGGTAAAACAATAAATGTATTCCTTTTTAATATCAAGATATTTTTCTGTAGCACAAGTGTTTTTTTCAAAGTGAAAACACCAAACCAATGTACAGCCATGTTTGATATATATTAGCAGTGTTGTTTAAAGACAAACAGTTTGTTCTGACTTTTCCTCTTGGCTGACTAACCCTTGCTAATATCCATCCTTAACTCAGACCCTGTACTCATTATTTCTGTAACCAGGGAAGGAAATGGAATCTGAGAAGCATTACCAGAAAATTACAAGTAATTACATGTGAAAGGTTCATGTATTTCCTCTCTGAGTCTTCTTCCAAGGAAACTCTGCTTTTTTCACCGTACCTTCGGAGCCACTTACAGCCATCCGCAACCAATCTCTTTTTAAATATAATTTCTTTGAATTCATGTAGCTGTTGCTTGATGTACTGCAGCAGATACCTGTTATTCTGCTGCCACCCTGTGCTGCAGCTGTTGCAGTCCTGTCTATTTTGAAACGGCACAAATGTGTCGTAGGCAGAGTGGGAGGAAATGACAGACAGATGTGATTTAGGACAATATGCTTCTCTTTTTTTGGTGGGAAATGTTCTCTCCTGCTGAAGTGAAACAGTGTCTCTGCAGTCCCAGAGGGAAACACGCATCAATATGACTAGTCAGCAATGGGAGGTGGTGTTCTGGGCAAGGTGCTGCTATTAATAATCACTCGGCACAAGGGAAGGTGTCCAATACCGTTAGGAGCTTCTTATCTGTGAAATCTGTCAATATGCCTCAGTGAAGGAAGACAGACGTGCTATCACAGAGGACAGAACAGGACAAGGCAGCCCACACACACACACACACACACACACACACACGCTAACACATGGAAATGGTCTCTCTTTAAAATAGATCTGTATCGATCTGTTAAGTTCAATGCAAAAAAAATGTGCAACGATCAACTACACCAGGGGGCGCCCTGTGTAAGATCTGCTATTCAAATCACCCGACTGAGGTGATTTTACTGCATAATATATTATGCAGTGAGATACATTCTGCTCCCTCTTTTTGGAGGGCAGGCATGCTAACCGCTACACTGTGGAACTATACTTACATCTTACATCTGATTATTCCTACTCACTTTTGATCCATGGGTCTATCACCAATGGGCCCATGAGCGGTTGGATGTAACAAAGAGACAGATGAATGAACACACCTTGTTATTACTAATATTTCTACATTTATTATTTATTAAGAATTGCATTAAAGTTGCGGCCTTGATACGTTTGAGTGTGTTATGTATTATTATATATAAACTAATATATATATATATTTGGGTCACCAACATTTCTGAAATATGACTAAATTATGAGAGTAGCCTTTGTGCCATTAAGTCACTGTGAATGTATTTATTTTATTCCAAATACAGTTCCTACCTGTTTGTATTCCTAACTACCTATTTCCTGGGACTGAAGACTTCATCAATCACTTCTGTCTTCGACCCTGTGGCTCTTGTCATTGCCGGCTGTGCACAGTGTCAGTTCACACAGACTCGCACGCTGTTTCTCTTCACCTGTCAGTGAGAAACTGAACGCATTCTCAGTCTCACTTGGACCTGTGCTGTGTACAGTCAGCAGGACCAGCAGTGAGGCATGTTATCAGATGTAACAAGGGCAGAGTCATTCACTATTCACTGGTGTCCCCACTAAAGAATATGGATTGTGCTGTAGGAACATCACTGTTGAGGTTGTTAGACCACTGTACTGTGCACATTATCAATCTTTAATCACAGTCACTCAGTAGCTTGCAGACAACACACACACACACACACGTAAATATAGACTATTTTTGAGCAGAACCAAATGCATGCAATTGATTCTTGACTTTAAAAATGGAGGAATATATGCTGTTGTTATTGTATAAGGTTTTATGATGATTATTATTGCCTCCAAACAACAATTAGCTGCTGTAATTACAGATCTTCAATGAAAATCACACAACTGAACTCATTGCAAAGCTGAAACTTCCTCCCACCTACTGTATAACTATAACTACAGCATATCTATATGTTCTTGACAAAACTCCACTTAATGAGTCATTCTGGGAATTAATTATTATACAGGATTAAACCACTGTGTGCATGGAACACGGAGAAACATCCAATGATTTTTTTTTTTACTTTAATGAAACCACCAGAGGGCATCCTGGTTGTCATTGTACACCTTGGTCCCAAGACACAGCATGACAGTCAAAACCTGGATCCTGTAGCTATCGTTTTTTTTTTTTTTTTTAAAGAACTAAGAGAAGAACCAAACTAAAGGAGTTTAAGCCTTTTCTATGCGATCTAAAGACATTGCAGAGAAAAGGCAGAAGTATAATCACAATACAAACTAATTTGGACAAGGTGAGAAGGCTGGACAACAAACTGAACGGGTCACATCTGGCCCACAAGCCACAGTTTGCCCAGACATGGTTTTGCAAACCTTCTTTTATGGACAACATAGGATCCAGAATTCTTACCCTGTAGTAGTCACTGCTGTAGATGTCTCTGGACATGCCGAAGTCTCCGATCTTCACCAGTAGGCCGTTCCCCACCAGACAATTGCGGGTTGCCAGATCTCTGTGGACAAAGTGCTGGGACGCTAGGTAGACCATGCCTGAGGCGATCTGGGTGGCAATGTGCAGCATCTGGGAAAGGCTCAGCTCTCCATTGGACTGCAGTGGTTGGCCGTCTACCAGGATCATGGCATCTGGGCCGTGGGCTCTGGGTTAGGAAGAATAATGTTCATTGATCTGATGAACTGAAATCAATGACTTCTCTAATCTCTGTTTTTAAATGAGACTGTAAGTTGCACCGAGCAGCGGCCACAGCCATGGAAGTAATTAAAGCATATCCATTATTTATCCTCACGCTGCTTAGACTCCGGGGGTCACAGTGGGTGGGTGTGGGGTGAGTTAGAGCTCATATTGGCTAAGCAGGGGAGTTGACTCTGGACAGCATGTTGGCTGAGAGCCGGCATGTCTTGACCTTAAGGAGTGGTTTCAGGCCCTCGCTGTAGTAAAGTTCCTTATACAGTATACTGAAGTACTTCCATCAGGAACTAGACTGGCTTTTCAACTGGCTTAAAACATGGTCTCCTTACATAAGATAAAAAAGATAAAAGACTAGGAAAAAATGAAATATGTTTTGAGCTGGAATTCACACAATAATAGAACAAATTGATCACCATTATGTTCCCTCAACCTGGACGAAGTTTTCACAAGACCCGAACTCCAACAGTCTTAGGCTTTAAGCTGAGCTGAGTCAATAAATTAAACCTAAAATATAAATACTACCTGTAGGAATAATCAGCAGAAGCTACTTAGGTTTTTTACTTGACCATTTCACCTAAGTTTTTTAATATTCCTTTTCTCATTTTGGCTTGTCTCCTTTTCAGGGGTTGCCACAGCAATTTCCATCTCACCCTTGTCCTCTGTATCCTCAACTCTGACTCCAACTACCTCCATTTCCTCTCTCACTGCATCCATAAATCTTCTTTTTTTAATATTTAGGAGAAATGTTTTATAAAATGCCTAACACATACTCATAAATTGTATTTGATTGACTTGGTCAACAACTAAACATAATGGAAAATTATATATCTAAATACATATACATTGATTTCCACTTGTTCACTGTTTCTAACCAACTCATGTGCAATTTCATTTATAGTTTTGGGGCTAACAGAATCTGCTAGTTTCTGTCCATTCAGTTATACTTTAGGTCTTTTGCAGGGATTGTGTACCAAGACAGAATAAAACTGTTTGTATCACCTTCTCACCACTGTGGTCACAGACCCCCCAGGAGCAGCAGAACCTTTGTCTGATCCCAGAGTTATTTCTTTTTTAAATCTGCCTCAGCTGAAATCAAGGTTCAGTTCTTGACTTTGTCCTTTTTCCTCAGTGCTGATTGTGTGATTTGAAAGTGTTCATGTAGTACGCTGCAGCTCAGCCAAGGTCACCCTCAGTTTATCCAATGGTTGAGCTCCACATTAGCTCCTCTCTTTAACCTCCGTTGGCACACGTTCCCCATCAGATGTGACCAATCGGACCATCCGACCAGAATCAGACTTACAGCCTGCATGAAAGAATTTCATCATCTGCAACACTGCTTCTCATTTACAGAAGCGATTTCCCAGAAGAGATTGTTCACACACTATTTAAATACTCACGGTCCCACTCAAAGGTAACTTGTCGTCTGTTCTATTAAGACAGAAGAAACAAAAGTAGCACCGAGCATACGCTGGTGACGGTGCTCGCTGCATCCACATCAATTAGGGAGAAGATTCACATCAGAGGAGCCGGAGCTGAACTGAGCTCTGGTGACGTTTCTCTTTTGCTCAGAGGTCACTTCCCAGAGTACAATCTCACTTGACAGAACAAAAGTACTAAAGCACATCTATTTAAGACTCAAGGAAGCAGGACAGGTATCTAATTATCATAATAGTGGAATATTTTTCAGTGGACTTTTTGTCGTTGCTCATTTGTATTCCCCATATGGTCAAATGATGTACTAATCTCCTCAAGAGGTGTATTTTATCATAATTTTTACTTGTAGTCCTTTTTGTGTTGACTTCCAGTCTTGAAGTTCTGATTGCAGTGAGATATATGGAGAAAACCTTTGTTGATTTTACAAATCTCTTTAAGTGAATTGCAAAGGACCAGCAGTTAAATGTAGTTGTTGACACTCAAATGACATGAAAAGTTATCTTCTTGCCTTTAGTGTTGCTACAGAAATATTGACATTTCACTCTGGTTTATTTCCCTGGTGGCTTCCATTTCCCCATACCATCCAAAATCCTGCAGATTCATGTCCAACCAACCATGGATGCGTTTGTGGTGTACATGGTTGCTTGCCCTATATGAGGCCCTGTGATGCACTGATAAAGTGTCCTGACTGTACCTGGCTATTCCCCAAAGTCAGCTGGAATTGGCCCCAGCTCCCTCCATGACCTTCAGCGGGATAAGCAGTTGCAGATGGACGGATGAGTGAATTTTAACAGAAAAACTGACCTGAGGAATTTGTTGAGGTCTCCATGCTTCATGTACTCAAACACCATGATGAGAGGGTCCCCGTCGACACACACACCGTAGAATTTAACAATATGGTCGTGCTGCAGGTTGGTCAGGAGCTCTGCCTCTCTCTGGAAATCTTTTCTTGCTGACAGGTTGGGATCTTTAAGTGTCTGTGCAAAAAAAAAAAAAAGAAAGAAAGTGATGCATTTTTGGGAAACTTTTGTTGAGGAGGTTTTAGTGAGAAAGGTATGAGTTTACTACTATGGTGGCCAACTAGTAAGAGGCAGAGAGACGTATATAATATACAACTCCTCATGTACCTCTGAACTGTTAGATTTATTGTAAATGTCACACAGCAACATAATTATGACAAAGGTAGGACTAAACACACGAGTGATTCGAAACACTACGTGTACAGTCTCTGAACAAACTCTCAGTAATATGTAATAACGTACAACATGCATGCATTTTTTGATGTCTGATGCACTGATTCTTGATATTGTTTACATTAAGTGTGTAATATAAACATTTCTGTATCTATTTTGAAAACATCATACAAAAATGAATCTTTCACTTAAGAAGTTACCATGATTAATGTTTTTTGTTGAAAATCTAGTGTCCAATCGTGGCCATTCCAGTAGTTTTGAAATCCTTAACCAGTTTCAGGAATGTTAGAGCTGCATGAAAACATGATTGAGCAACAGATTGACCATGTCTGGTTTATTGTTTCCCTTTTCTCCCTGCCGTAACCTCACAAAAAGTTTGTTTTTAAGACAAAATTTTGTTTAGTATAAAACCTAGCCACATATTTATGTTAAATAAAAGTATTACTTTGTATTTCGATTAATTTTGGAATTTTTTTCCCTTTTTTTTTAGACACTGTGACACCCGATGCCTTTGGCAAGGCAAACAGGTCGTTAGGAACTACCCAACCTGATACACTGAACCAGTTCCATGCTCAGTTTACGGGTCAGAACCACATGACATCCTCCACCTAATGACCTAATATTTATCCTGCCCAACTGTCAAGTGAGGACAGAGTCAACGTACACAAAGCTGCTTGACCTTCTCCTAACTCCGACCCTGACAACAGTTGGAGTTTCTGCAGCGCCATCACGGGATGGTTTGGGAACTGCAGTTTTGCAGACAGTGAGGCTCTGCATTGAAATCGTGGCGGCCTCTCCTCCCTCCCTCATGGACATTTTCAACACCCACTGTCTGCAAGAAGCCCGAAGCATCATCAGGGACACTCAACACCCACCCATGAACTGCCATCAAGCTGAAGTTACCACAGCATCACTGCCCCTACACACACTAAATGAGGAAAAGCTTCTTCCCTCAGGCAATTAGACTGCTGAATAACCCTCCGCACCTTAACGCCACACATGCATTTTCTCTCGGTTGCTATTTACGTTAAAATTTACACAGTATATGTAGAGAGAATATTCCTTGCATATTTGTCTGTGCTTCACATATTCTCTATTTATTTCTCAATGAAAGAGTATAATTGTGATGAAGTGTGTATGGTTTGCACCACGCACCATGCACACTTCATGAATATAAACATCATTTGTGATAATTATTTGAACTGTGTGGATGTTTTTCTTCTCTTCCTGTTTCATGTAAATTAAGTGACCAAATTATTCCTGTGGGAACATAATTTCATCACATTGTGTGACTGAATGTAGAAGAGAAGACAAAATTAACTTGAAGTTGTATTTCGACCTTTTCAAAATTCTATTATTTTAGTGACTGATGTAAAATTTTTCCATTTATTTTAAGCACTGAAATGCCACAAACTGCCCATTTGCTGAATATTATTGTGTTTCAATTCTTTTTTTCTAAAAAATGCTGAATTGAATTTAATGGAAATGGAAAAAAAATCTTTTACACTTTTTCTTGAAATGCTCATATTTTGGGTGAAAATTGCCAGCATGTTGACAGAAATGATCTTAGAAATTAGGATTTCTTGCTAAAAGAAAAATAGGAAATCTGAATGGTCTGCTTTCATTAGAACCTGCAAATAAAAATGTTCTTTAAAAATGTGGATAAGTGTCATTTTCCTTTTTCAACATCTAACCAAAACAACATGAGAAATTAGATTTTTGTTCGAAATAATTCCAAAATAATAAAAAGAAAATCTCTAGGTGCTCTGAAACTACTAAACCTACAAAAACTATAAAAGGAGATACAGGAGAAATATATATTTTTACAAAAAAAAATAAAATTGAATAATTCTGAGTGAGCTGAGCTGAGAAATTAGGATTTGATGAAAAAGTCTTGAAGTGCTCTAAATTGACCAGAAACATGCAATTTTTAAATTTTGACAACAAATTCAATTTTTTTTCCTGAAAATGTTCCTAAAATGATCTTAATAAGCTAATAATAACTCCACAATTTTTGTCTTAAAATATCCCTTAAAATCTATATTTTGACTAAAATATGTGATGTGAACATTTTTGAAAAAGCCAACAGTTTTCAATGAAAATTTAACATTTCACCAACAT
>JAFBJS010001675.1:99125-120926 GCA_016785265.1 Paraplagusia blochii | reverse complement strand
CTCTAATCACCTCATTCCTGATCCTGTCCATCCTTGTCTCTCCTAAAGAGAATCTCAGCACCTTTAACTCCTTCACTTCCAGCTCTGCCTCCTGTCTTCTACCAACTCCTAATGTCTCTAAACCATCCATCACGACTGGTCTCCGTCAGGTTATTTATCATTAATAGTTGTGATAGTATTCATGGTTTTCTTAGCTGCACAAGGCAGATGAGGCTGCTTTGGTCAAACTAACAGGATGTGAGTGAGGGGGGAGAAACCATTCAGATTCTTGGGTGAGTGTTGATTGCTCCTGATTAGGGGGTGTTGCCCGCAGTGAGAGTCCTGATAATTGGAGGCAGGAGAGGGTTTTGATAATGAGACGTTGCCTGGACACAAAAGTCGATTTCATGACCGCGGGAAGCGATCTTCCCGAGTTATTCCAGGGAGTGACAGCTAGGGTGCGTTATATCACTTTTATGAGACAGCAGTGTTTTCCACGACAGCGAAGGCCAAAGGGCAGTGAGACCAACCAGATTGCGCTGACACTTTAACTTCTCCAAAACACAGATATATTTATTTATGTGGATTTATTGCAGAGCCGCTGGCTCCCATCTGGTTCCCCCTCCCCGACGCTGATGTCCTCAGTGCCAGGTCTCCCCTTCTCCCCAAGCTTTATATGCAGGAGTGGGTGGTACAGGCCCGGGCATTGAAATATTGCTCTAAACCCTGAAGGGGGAGGCGAGCCGGCAGTTGGGGAGCCTGTAAGTGCTTGAGTGTTTTTTTCTTTTTTAACGGGAGGGTGTGTGTGTGTCACGCACACGGGCAGAGAGGCCTGGCATATGCTGCTGTTTTTATGGCACTCCTGATTCACTCTGTGCTCCCCCACGGCATCTGTTTGATTGGCTGCGTGCATGCGTGTTTGTGCGCAGACGCGTGCAGGCATTAAGAGAGTCGGGGAGGCAGGAGGGGGGAGTGCGTTTCCCCTTTTGCCCTGCGCCCGGCTTTGTTTCGCCATTTCCAGCATGTGGGGGTGGTATCCGTGGAAACGGATTTGAATTTCAAGCCAATTTAGGGCCAAATAGAAGGCGAGGGCTGGGCAAGAGGAGCAGGAGCCAAAGGCGTTTTCCAGGAATTGCTTGAGGAAACGATGCCAGAATCGGAAAGCTTTGTGTCAAACACCAAAACATTGAAGACGAAGAAATACAAGAGACGTGTGATCATCATTTGTACTCAATTTTCATTATTTAAAAACACCTCAAAAATAATTTCCTTTTTTTCATCTGACATCAAATTAAAAACAGTTTGCGAGGAAGTTTTATTCTTCAGAAGTTTGGTCCTTATAAATATGCATTATATACAAAATAATATTATAAAACATATAAAGAGCAGTGTGTCATTTAAATTAAACTCTGCAAATAATAATTTTAAAAATTACATTATTGGTTCTGTATTTTAAAACGTATAGGCAGGCAGTGGCGTGACAGTCTTTCAAATATTTTTCTTGTTTTTTTTTTTTTTTTTTGATCTTCACCAGTTGGGTTGCATAAAACTGCTTTTATGCAGACTTTTTCCCTTTCATTTTGGATCTTGCTGGCACAGCGCTGGCTATTGCATTCCTGTGGGTTTCCTCTTCGAAATCGCTGTTGATTAAAAAGCCCCTCTCCCCGTCCCTCCCCCGCTCTCCCTCCTGTTATTTTGTTATGTTGTCTGTAGTGCAAATGATCCAAGAACAGACAAGGACACAAATTTAACCTCCTAACCCCCCCACCCATTTTCCCTCCCCTCCCGCCCCCCGTTTAAGGCTTCTAGTGAATTTGGGCTGCATACAATCTTCACCGTTTGCGTTGAAAAAATCCAGCCAGTCATTTTCACGCGATCCACAGCTGAAGATTCGCTTCGGACATTCATAGCTCCCCAGTGTTCGAGCGGACGGATTGTGACGGTGGGCGAGTTCGCTCGTCTCGGCCCCGAGTCTTGCATAGCAGGCGAAGCTGGCGGGAGTTCACGTCGTGGGAGTTTGGAAGGGTCACATCTTAGGCACCATTTCATCTGATTGGTTGGCTGTCAAAGTCATGATTATCACACAAGGCTGGGTCAGATACGAGGGGCAACCATCCACCAGTGCCTCCTTTAACTGTCCAGGATGGCTGAGTTTTTATAAATTAATATACGAATACGCTTTAGTCTTCACACGTCCTCGTCGTCTTCAGTCTTTTCACCGTTATGCGAAACGAGTCCAACTAACAAGAGAGGTCCTTCACTGTACAGGTTTGCATACAAACACTCGGTCAACGTAGAGTTTCTCAGTTCTGTTGGGAGCAGAAGTCTCCGCCCTTTTCCAGTTCTCAAGTGTTCCAGAGCAGCAGTGGACATCAATAACAATCTCCAGTCTCTTCTCGGCATTTGTAAACAATCCAGAATGTTATGTTACACCTCAAGTGGGCTTCTTTCTCTCATTTTCTTACTCCTCCGTCTTCTCACAGTTTATACCTGTGGAAAACAAACAAACAAAAAAACTATTAATACAAAGTCAATCAAGAAGAGCTAATCATAAAGTTGGTCCAGTGCCCTTCTTTTGAACTGATAACTCTGGCGAAGTGGAATTTTGCTCGGGAGTAAAAGGGAAGTAAACATCTAATAAAATTCCCTGGAATGCTGGCAGTAATTTGTAGCACCTCAGAGACTAAAGTAAAGCCAATCATGAGGGGAAGCAGTAAATGTTTCTGGTTCATCTCGGGGCCAAGATAAAGAACAGCCCAGAGACAGAAACGGAGGATTGCACGGATCGGGCTTTTTCACCGAAACGTCCAAACACCACACCGCCGTCTCACCGCCTCCGGTGAAGGACAGTGCACTCGGGGCGGACCCTTACATTTCAAATTACGATCCTGACAGATGTTATTATAACTTTGATTTTGGATTTCTGACTTACCTCGGTTGCTATTACGCATTCCCTTCGTTCTTCTGCTATAACAAATACCGACTGGTACATGGAGTCTCTTGAGGAACATATTGTCGATATCCTACACTCTGGCTTTTCACTGCAAACACAAATCGCATTTTTCGTCAGCACAGTTAGAAGGACAAGATCTACAACATTAAGAAAAAAAAAATCGACATTCTCTTACCTGTACACTCGACTTAAAGGCATTTTATCTCCTAAACACTTGTCATAAATAAGACCTTTATCCTCGGGCGTCTTTTCGTCTTTAAACTCTTTCGATTTTGAGTTGTATGAGTCCAAGTGATAGTTTTTATGGATAAAGTTTGATTTTTCCGAATCACAGTCCACCTCCAGGCCGATTTTCTGGTTGGTGTTCTTTAGCTGCGAGGCTGGGATCAGGTTGTCCCTCTGGAAATTTGACAGATTGTTCATCGTCTCTGTGTCTCCTCTGTCCCTTTGGGCCTGCCTGTAGATGTGCCTCAAAGCCAGGCCCACCATGCACAACAGTACCAACAGCGCCACCAGCCCCACCGCCAGGGAAATGGCCGCCCACTGGAAGCCGTCGTGGGCGTCTGTATTGGTCACAGGGGAAGTTACAGCGGCAAAGAACTCGCAGCGAGGTCCGGTGAATCCCGAGGAGCAGACGCAGGTCGAAGGAGGTTTTCCCGGTCCTCCGCCTCCAGAGCAGACACCACCGTTGAGGCAGGGGCGTACGGAGCACTCGTCCAGGATTCTGTCGCAGTTCCGGCCACCATAACCGAGCGGGCAGGTGCAGATGTAGTCGGCGATGCTGTCTCGGCAGGTGCCTCCATTGAGGCAGGGGTTTCCCGCGCATTCGTTGGTGTTAATTTCACAACGCTGGCCGGTAAATCCTGCACGGCAGCTACACATCCGTACTCCACCCTGGATCACACAGAGGCCACCTGGGGTAAACAGAGGAGATGAGTTAGTCGTGAGTGACATGTGAAACATGACATACACACTTTTGGGGTGCACATCATCTCGGGGAGTGAGACCTCAAACCAAAACAATGGATCAGATGTGTCATTGTGCTTTGGTGAAAACCAAAGGCGGCAAACGACGAGTGCGAACACACCCTTGGAAAACCATTATCTCCGTATACCTTCCCACGAGACTCTTTCAGTTCACACATTAAACTCAAATCCACAAGCGTGACTGCGGCCGTTCTACGCCTGAATGTCTATTGTTCCCCGGCCGCGGAACAATCCCAGAGTCCTCCATGTTTACAAGATGACAGAAAACAAGCTCCTCTGGAAAATGTGTTCCCTTTCATCAACAACCACATCGAGCTGCGGTGACATTTACAAGCTGCTTCTCTGAGCTGCCGAGTGTTTATAAGGAGGACAATAGACACCAAGTTCCCACCAATTCCTGTTGTTCCACACTGCTTCCACTTGCAGGAATTCTGAAGGGTGAGAAAGAGTGAGGGGAAGTTCAAAGAGGGGGGCGCAGAGGAGAGGAAGAACGTACCATTAGCGCAGGGAAGCGACGTGCACTTGTCCACTTTCCTCTCGCAGTTGAGTCCAGTGTAGCCTCGGGGACACTCACACATGTAGCTGCGACCATTGTCTTTCTCCCAGCACTTGCCGCTGTGGAAGCAGGGCGAATCGGCGCACGTCAGCTGACTGTGCTCACAGTGCGATCCCTCGAATCCTGGTGGACATGTGCAGTTGTAGCCATGTTCCAAATTCTGTCCAAACAGAAAAAAAAAGGTTTGACTCACAGACAAAAAAACATATCTTGTCAAAGTGTACACAAAATAACCCACTTACCATGCATACACCTCCGTTCCTGCAGGGGTTGCTGTCGCATTCCTGCATCTCCAGCTCACAGTTGATTCCCGTGAAACCCGGTAGGCAGGTACAGGTGTAGCTCCCCTGGCCTGTGTTCATGCAGGTGGCGCCATTTACACAGGGATGGTGATGGGTGCAGAAGTTGAGGTCTGCAGGAGAGAAGAGAGTGTTTGTTTACACGGAGCCTGCAGGGGAAAAAGAAACTCGCACCACGTGTGCGAAGCACATCGCATGGAACACTTCGAGGGGAAAACCTAATTTACTAATGCTTTGAGGTTAATTCAAATGAAAACAGTGTGCCAGTAACGTGAGAGGATCTTTTAAAAAGGAACAACAGCAGTGGTCCAAGTTGTCCGGTTTACCTTGGTCACATAATAGGCCTCCCCAGCCCTCCTGACAGTTGCATTGCCATGGCATCTGGCAGGTACCGTGCTTACAGGCCGGGTACTTCTTACACTCGTCGCAGAATGTGCCTTGCCAGCCGTCTCTGCATCTGTAAAGTAATGAGACATCAATCATTTAATTGCAAAAAAAAAGTTATTGGCAAAAAAAAAAAAAAAAAATCCATTACTACACACTTAGTGTGGTCACATTACCAATAACATAACATCATTATTAGTGCGTGACCAGTTTGTAAATATCATTCCTATTTAGAGGGAATTTACTAAAACCAAAATAAAGTGGGCCATCAATTTGGCCCAGAGGCAATGCCTCTTTGGTGTGAAACCCCAGGGTTTCACACTCCCAGTGTGCTCACCACCTACAGGAGGGTACAATATGGTGCAATGCGATTTGGGAGGCAGCTGTGGAGAGTGAAAAATCTCTCAAAAAAATTTTGCATCGATGTAAAAATGCAGTAAAAACAGATCATATCACTGTATCACTGCTCTACTTATTTATACAATGTTGACCAGACTTCCTTTTCCAACAAGAATCCAAGTCATGAGTTAAGGAAGCAGACTTGGTTCCGCAAGGTTCCAGGTTCTAATCCTCCAGCTGCCACGGCACCACTGAGGTGCTCTGAGCGTAGCACCAACCCACATAACTTCCAGTGGGCTCACCACCCACAAAAAGGCTGACACTATGGAGCAGTGTGATTTGGGTGGCAGCAGTGGAGGGAATAAGTAGACATAACGTCCACACCCATGTTTAGTGTTGAGTAACTGATGGAATTGATATTTTCAACAGCTTTTTTTTTAAGAAAGTATCCACCTGCATTGTGGGTGAGAGCATTTTCCACCACCTTGTTACACTGTGGCACAAACTCGAAAACAAACATCAATGTTTGGGGGAAAATAGTCTCTATAATGATGTCGCTGTTTCAACTGTATACAGTGGAAGGATAAACACGGTGGCTACAGAACAACAGCAAAAACAGTGGTCGGTGATGGGGCCCAACAAACCGTGGAGGCTCAGAGAAACAATAACAAGATAGTGTGAAAAACTTTTCGCCAACAGCCCTCAAAAGTCAAAGTATTTTGTTTCCCATGTTTTTTTTTTTTTTTTCGTTGGACTTCTCACCACAACCTTGTCCAACCATGAGATTGTGAGACCAAGGATGTACTTTGGAGGCTCCAGCACTTTCTGCTGAGTGAGCAGTGACATGAGGGTTGTATCTACGGGCTGTAACCTCAATTTGGGTCACTTTTAGCGGTGGGAACGGTGGATTCATGTCTAAAAACGAGGGCAAAACAGGATTCAGGATGACTTTCCCACAGCGTGTGGGCGAGTATGCGTGTATGATATAAATTATCTTTGTTGCTGAGTGAGAGAGAGAGATTGAGACGGGCTCGTGACGGGAGAAGCGGAGAGGGAACATGGGAAGCAGAGCGGGGATGCAGAAAGACAACAGCGATCTCAGGCTGATGTTTTGTTAATTTAGTAACTTTTGGCCTCCCGTGATGAAAGATGGGAATAAAGGGAATCTGCAGATGGAAATAAATATCCTGCCTGGATTATAAACTGTATATCTCCGCTGCTTATAAACACACAACGTAGCAGAACATTGAATTACAGTGGATAGAAACAAATGACTAATTGTCATGTGGATGCAACTCATATTGCCCCCACATGGGTTTTTTTCTTCAACTCAGCAGATCGCATCTCCCCTTAATATCGTACAATTATTTATACTTACACACACTCGCCAGGTCTGGAGCAGTTTCCATTCCTCTCGCTGCAGCCCTCCAGACAGATCGCTGAGACAAAAAAAAAACAAATATGCATAAGTCCCCTGCATGATGCTAACAAATAAAATCATTAAAACTACACTGTTTTTAACAAAAGCTTCAGAACTGGAACAAATGTACCTCAAAACCACTACATTATGTGTGCAAAGAGTGTACAGTTTAATATAATTATGCAATTTAGGTCTAAATTGTAGGAGATTAGTGTCCAATTATTAAGTCTGGGAAGTATTTTGTCCTCAACTTAATTTCCTTTCAAAAACAATAACCAACTATTTGCAATAAAGCACAATGTGGGAACCAAATACTTTATAAAGACCCTGAACCTTATTTTTTTCTTCGTTTTTATTGTTTTATCCAGTCTGTCTGGGCTTTTGTGGAAATCCAGGGCAAAGTCATGTAGATTTCCTGCTTCTTTGGTTGAAGAAGACAACGATTGCGCAGGAAATGCTTTGTTACTGGTGTATATGTAAAATAAAGCCAGTTTTTTTTTTAGATGCTCCTGTTGCCATAGTAATTACATTTGGGTTGAGACAGGAGAGATGTCAAGTATAAACACATCACCATTGACAACAATCTGTGTTTCGAGCAAAAGTCAGCTGCCAAAGGGTCCAATCACAGATTAGAAGTGTTTCGATGTCCTGAGCTGCAACATCTGGACTAAACGCTGCCAACTCTGGACGATCCTGGACTTACAGGTTTAAAGTCATAGTTTTAAGTTATGATTCCTAGCATCAAAATTATAACACCACCAAAGCTATATCGAATATCCATGATTTAGATGCATCTGTTTCCCCTGGCGTCCTCTATCTGCCAAACACGTCTCTGACTATTTATATTTCATTTTACATATGTACAAAGTACCGTAAGTATGGCTGATCCACTGCTATTTATGAGCATGCCATTCCAAATAACACTTATGCCACCACATACATATATAAATAACAAAGATCTATCCCATCAATCAAAGCGTGTTCCGATCCCAAGCAGCGCGGTGGTGAACGCCATAGGGGACACAACCCCCCTGTTGGAAAAACCACTACAAAAATGTTTCTTCTGTCAAACTACAACTTCGGACCTGTTTTTGTTTTCACCCGACAAATGACACGCCCACATGTTGACATGCAAAGTCCTCGGCCCGTACAGTCCAACCTGTAATTTGAGGTGAACCTGAACCTGTCAGCCACGCCTCCATCCTTCCCTAACCTCCCTAACCTCCCTCCCTGGCGCCCCCCCAGGTTTAAGTGGACCGGTCAGGGCTGCATATCAGGCGGCTGACGGTGAGCGGCCGGTTTAGCCCAGAACAGATGCTTGCTCTCAATAGCAGACAGCTGTCACTATTGTTGTTTGTGCTCTGTCACGGCCATATTTGCAGCTGCTCCTCCCGCGCGCTCAACAATGCTCGGTGGCGCGTGGCAGATAATAATGGCGCGATTAACCCTGGCGCGTGCAGCCGCTCCCCGCTCCTCACTCCACTTGGATTAGGTTACCGGGCATGCGCAATGGAGCCCCCGAAGGTTAGACAATTTTACAACCCAATTAGAAGGGTGTTTGTTTGATAAATAATAGAAAATAAACAGCCTTCGGGGCAAATACCGTATGTGTTTGTTTTGGTATCTGTACACATTAGAGTACAATAGTACTTTGTTGTAAGTGTGTATTGTAACTGGCGTACTCAGTGGACCTGAGGGGTGACTTGGCAGCTGTGGGATTCAAACCGGCAACCCTACGAACCCAACAGCAGTTCCCTAACCACCATGCCACTACTGCGCCATACATTCATTAGTTGATAATTCCTGATTTTGTTAGTTTTATTTACACAACAAAAGCTATAGCTGAAATTGCATGCATACCACTGTGGCACCCAACTTTTTTTTTTTTTTTTTTTTACGTAAAGAAAATGTAAACCAAACCCAAATGACACGGCTTGTTTTAGCTGATGGATGGGAGCGTGAGGTAGGGGGAAATTATAGCGTCTGAAAGATATGTCCAATCTATCTTTCTCATGTATATTTTCTGTAGTCACCGACGATTGATGTGTCTGTAATTGCAACACGTGAACCCATCTGGTTAGAATTTGGCGCCACGGTGGAAATAGCACATGCCAATTTCTCTTTCACCGCCAAGTGACACGGATGACAGATCCGCTGTCACCCGTGCGGTCTCACATTCAGCACATGGTAGCTATTACTCTCACGGTGCCTCCTTCCAATCTACTCTTTGATTAATTTGTTTTGAGGGGGGGAAAAGGGCCCTTGGTTATTGTGGAGCCAAATGGCACCGGGCCCCCTGGTCGGCCCAGTCGGTGTCGTCCCGAGCATGGGACCGCTGGTTTCTGAGGCCAGGAAGGGTTTGTGCGAGTGTCTGTTGTGTCTGTGTCCTCGCATTTAATGAGTGTTCACTGGCCAAGGAGAAATTATACCTCAGAATTATACAACTACAGATTATAAGTGACAGATAACGCCTAAAAATACTTTGGCACCAAAGTCTTGTCGTGCTCAGATCTTGTGGCCTCAGTGATGATAACTTCATAATTAGGTTCTCACAGCTCCCTCTCTCTCTCCGTTTCAGTCCCAACCCTTTAAAAGTTGCAAAAAAAAAAAAAAGCAAAAAGTGAAGTTCTCTTACGTTCTTCGCAGTATTTCCCCTTCCAGCCGGGCAGGCAGGACAGCTGACCATCCCTGGTGCAGGTGTAGTGGCCAAAACGGTCATCCCTGGGCGTGCATTTTTTCGAACAACTTTCTCCATAGTAACTCTCGTTGCAGATGAACCGGTAGGAATATTTCAACTCCGTTTGCTTCCCGCTCTGTATGTCCTGAGACCACTCGGCCCCGACCCCCAGTTGTCTCTGCACGGCGAAGAAACTAATCAAAAAGTCCTGGTTGTTGGTATCTGAGAAAAAAAAAAAGGAAAGGGACAAGGGAGGGGGAGCAGAAGGCCAACATTAGTGATTGTTATCCTTGTCACTTCATTGTTGGTTTCACGACGAGGTTTGGTTTTCATTAATGACTGGGAGTTCAGAAGTCGTCGACTTCCACTTTAATAATCGGCCCTCTATCAAGCTGCATCCCTACAGTTAAGATGAAAGATAAACTCCGGTTGAGACTTCCGCTCTCTTTCTGTCAGCAAAAACATTCTCAGGCTCAGTCCTGTCTTCCAAAGGGCGGAACAGAGCAAGGTGTAAAATACAGGAAGATGTAGTCAGGGGTTTTTTGGCAGGAGCTGAGTATTCTCACCAGAGCCCACAGCTCGTTCCCACGCCAAAAATAAACCACAGGAAGTTCAATTGTATTGGGTATAAGAATGAAAAAGGTGTCCTGAAGTTCATAATAAAAGAATGAATAAGAATCAAAATCTGGCAAGTAGTAAACAAGTAGTAAACAAACAATAATCCTAAAGAGTATATAAGTACAAAATAATATATGTATATATATATATATACATTTACTCGGATATTGCTATTAAACTCTTAAACAAACGCTCTGAGAGCAGTCACAAGGGCCCTATGTGTTTAAATGCGCAGATGGAGCTCCCTCCTGTGGTAAAAATGTTGTACTTACCTACAGGTAGATTTCCATAAGGTGAATGTAAGGCTTCAATTATTAATGAAAATGATCCCTGAGGGAGGGGAAAAAAAGAACAGTTGATGATTAAAACATGATGTTGTATTGTATTGTATTTATGCATGAGAGTAATGTTTACATTTCAGCAGAGTTTTTTAAAGTAAATTCTAGATTTTTTTTTAAATAAATCATTTACATTATATTTGGTTTGATAATTATGTTTTTTTTTACTTTTTCCACTCAGAATTACGTACAAAAATGGCTTAAAAGAGCCAAGGATGCGCTCCCAAAGATAAAGAATTTGACTAAAAAAGTGGTTTCTTACCGGCCATCCAAAGTTGAAGGGTATCTGGATGGGTCTGGGTAAAGTGCCACTGTCCTTGGCGCTGAATGAGTTGCTCCCCAGCACTGGTGTCATTGTACTTCCAAAGATGCAGTCACCTGGCGAGACCACAGCCTGATAGTTCTTGAGGCAAATTCGAAAATAAGTCCTGCAGCTGGGTCTGCACGCGCTCCCGTTTGCCAGCAAACCTTTGTGATTCTTAAACTCGTGCAGATCCAGCTCAAAAACACCAGAGCCAAACACCTAGGAGAAGAAGGAGAGATCTTTTAGGAAGCTGAAGTGAGAGAAAACAAGGGGACATTTTTGGATTGTCCTGGTTTCGGGTGGTGATGCCTCTTGTCCTCTTCAATACCTGTGTTATTAACGTGGTGCTGAATGCGATGGTAAAGGTGAACCAAGCTGCCATCCTTCTCTCTTCTCCAGGGCAGCGCGTCACCAGCCAAGAAGAGCAAAACCTCTCTATTCCAATATAAATATATATAGATATATATATAAAAAAAAATCTAGAAGAAAATATAAATCCTTCTTCACTCCCGCGGAGTTCTCCTGTAGCTCCTGGTTTCTGTGCGTCAAAAGCGTCCAAGAGAAAGCGCTTCCAATCTCCCAAGTTATCCAAAGGTGAGGGAAGACTAAAATCCACAGACGCGCGTCTGTCTTGTCTGTCTCTCTGTCTGTCTGTCTGTCAGTCAGCAGGCGTCCTCTCCTTGCATGGTGCTGTACTCCACAACGGTCTCTCCTCTGTGCGGGTGCGCGTCTCTGGGCTTGTTTTGGTGCTGAAGTCGGTGCGTCAGTGCGCCACGGACGTTCATCACTCGTCTTATTACTAGTGAATGAACCCTACCGACTGCGACGCACATATATAGACTCGCACTGCGCTGCTCATTACATAAACCGTCAGTCACTGTCTTGGCACCGCCCACCCCGGTCAGTCAATCCCCTTCCTTTTCCAACCCCAACAACAATTATCCAGATTTAATGCCTGGTGGCACAGTGGTGACTGACCACCGCGGGCACTGGGCGATTATTAACAAGAGGCAACATCTGTTGATTTATTTTTAGCGCACAATACAACAAACACACACTGGCCAGTTGTATGGACTGGAGTTAAGGACAATGAGGGGGCAAAGAAACTTCAGGGAAGCTGGATTTCAACCACCGTCCCTCCCCGTGCGCCCCTCTGCCCTTGGTTCCACTCAATTGCTGATCTAATTGGCCGATAATGCAGCTGAGGGGCGTTGAGGACGCAGAGGTTTTACTTAGGGATTGTCCAATGAATACAAAAAAGAAATAATAGAAGTGATTGCAGGACTAATTCCTAAGGACTGTTGACAAATGATGAGAAATATTCTTTTAATATATTTAATTAAATGTATTATAAAAAATACAGAATATATCTATATATTTATAACATGTGTATACATATATAAACATATAATATATGTATACATATACATATATACACACATATAAGATGCATATATGTACACATATATATTGCAAATGTACATATTTGCATACATACATATCCGTGTACATACTTATATACACACACATACATATAATATCCATTCATGTAACAAAATATATGTTTTTATATGTATATCTATGCATGTATACATGTAGGCATTAGATAGTGACACATGTATGCATATAAATACACACAAATATACATATATACAGATATACTGCTTATAAAAAGTATGCATATATGATACATAAATATATATTACATATATACATGTATACATACATATATTTATATATGTGTCTATTTAATATAACATCCATAAATAACATAAATATATGTTTCATATGTATATACGTACATATATACATATATACACATTTATGCATGTATAAATGAGGTTGTGATGTTTCATATGTGCAATATATTTATGCATATATATTCACACACACATAAATGTATATACTGTATGTGTGTATATATGTATAAAAATATGTATCTATATACACATATATAACATCTATATATGTAACATAAATATATTTCACATTTAAATGTATATATTTGAAAAAAATAGATTTACTAAAATTATGATTATATTACTGATGGTCAAAATAATCATTTTCGGATTGAGAAATTACGCACGTTTTTCGCAGACGTTCCCAACGCCCACGTACGTATACGTTATTGCCGGTGTGTTTAATCTTGATGTTGGCGTGTGCCGTTTCATGCCCACCCGTGCGTTTTAAGGGCTCGGCAGCAGCGTGCCTCCTATTGTTGCGGCGCGTGTCCCTCTCTCGCCCTCATGCGGGTGTAATGTGCGGGGCGCAGAAGCTATTCAGCTGTATGCAAATGCACACGCACGTACACACACACGTGCGCACACACCACACAGTGTTTTTTTCTTCTTTCTACCCAGAGATCGACTGATTACAGCTCCATTCTATGGCCTTTGACAGCTATAATAGAAATGAGCAAAAGCAGGCGTTCAGAGAGATACTGAGATTTAATCTGACTGCCTGAAAATGACTGTAGATGATAAGACAAACTAATGAAATGGCTGTTCATCCAGATATTAGATGACAATGATCTTAAAGTTTGAAATGCTGTAAAAATAATAGATGCAACATTTACAATACACAAAAACCTGCCTCACAATATACAATAAAAATATATTTTATATTATTTTCAGGCAACAAAACAACTCAAAGACGTAAAAATAAGAAGAAATACATCAGTGAATGTGATCGGTAGTAACTCTGTTATTTGATCCTGCCTGTCTCTCTGATTTACCATCTGGTGGGAGACTGGCAGACTGATGCAGCGTTTTCTTGTCGTCTGTTCACGGCGAGGACAAGTCGGTTTCCTCCAACTTGTTAATCTGAATTCTGTTTGGAATCAGTCAAGGATTTGATGGTGAAACAAAGTCCAGTAAAACTGGGGTAACGCTCAGAGGGAGAGATGTGTCATTTCACAAACTGTAGCTTCTGGTTGCATCACAGAACGCAGTGCCAGACTGTTATTAATGTTTTCTTAGTAAACATGATAACAAGACCAGGCCTTGGTATTTATTTCAAGATCAGCAGGATTGAGTATTTGGTGAACTAAATGATGGGTAAAGTATCAAATAAAGCAGTGGTCCCCAACCACTGGGCCGGGGACCGGTACCAGTCCGTGGGTGAAATGGTGCCGGGCCGCAGAGAAATAATGTTTCCTTTTGGCCCCATCTGTCTATTACTTCCACTTGATCCATAACCATATCAACAATAGAACTGACCAATAGAATGGCTAGGATTCCATCATCAATAATGCAACTATATTTGATTAGGAAATATTTTCTCAGTGAAGACAACAACAATAAAATCAAAATGATGCAGAGCCATTGATACAAGGTTCTAACATTTTATACCGGTCTGGTAGCAGAAAGTTATAGGCTGGGTACACTTAAATTTGGGTAGGAAGATTTTATAGGTAGGAAATATTTCTGGAAAATATTCCACACTGGATATTTAATTTTTTCAAGGTGTATTTATCTGCCACAACTTAATGACCGATCTGTGAAAATAGTACAAGACATTTATCTGGTCCGTGGTGCAAAAAAGGTTGGGGAACACTGAAATAAAGGCTTAAAAGCTCAAATGCTGTAGACTATATTTTGGGGAAATGCTGGCGTTGCAAGGAAAAGGCAGAAGGACAATGCTAATATAAATTGCCAGTATAATTTGAACAAGATTGGCAGGCCGAAATAAAATGCTAAATGGGCTGCATCCAGTCCCCGGGCCTTAGCTTGCACAGGTCTGTCCAAGACAATAAGGTATACCTTAGTTAAATCTGTGAAACAGAGGTTTTCCTGCACCAAATGCTACTTTTAATCGATGCAGAATAAATATGAGCATCAATGTAAAAGCAATATAGCAGATAATCGCCCTTAAAACCTACGAATTGCACTCTACGCTTCAGAAAATCCAAGTAAAATAATTGATGACTTTGCGGGAGAACAATCACGTCCTATTAAGCGTGAACTCTGCGTGATCTTTGCATGTTTGCTCCCCTTTGTGTGGGAGCCGCGCAGCGCCGAGAGTGAAAATGGAGAGCGTCTATATTTATTCGCCGTTCAGCAGCAGCCAGACGTAGTGGATTGGTCGAGCGCTTGTCATATTGACACACCTGTTGTGTCTCCAATGGGTCCGCCGGGAACACAAAAGTGTTGGATCAGCGGGGCCTGCGGGACATGTCCGCGTGTCCTCGGATGCCAGTTCTGCTACATGTTGACACTGCATTGTGCATGATTCTATGGGATTTAATGATCTGATGTTTCGCCTCCAGTTCACATTCGGAAAACAAACGGTCGTGCACTCTCGCGGTGCGCCGGGCAACAAAACAATTTATTTGCACTCATGCACTTTTTTTTCCTCTCCTAAGTGATTTGTGTTGTCGATGTGGTATTTGATAATGGCGCCTAATGGTGAGTTAAACCCGGCTTTTTATGCGGTCGGGTTATCAAGAAGCAGCCATAAAATGGTGGATATTAAAGTTTATAGTTGGTGTAACAGGTGAGAGAAGCTGATAAGAGAGGGCTGTGTTCACTTTCAATAGTCCATGTTCGGAGAAACCAAACACACCGACTGGAGAACCTTGATTTCACCATTTACAACACATTGTCCTAGGGCCGTAAACCATTATTCTGAGCAAATTTGGTCCATATTTATATTTATTTTATGACTTTTTGATATATTTCAAATGAAAAGTTTTCTTCCAATTTCTTTCTTTTCTCTCTCTAATTTATTATATTTGCAATCCTACAACACCTTCCAAACATTGTATCCCTATCTCTAAAAGACACATTTACATTACAATGTTTCTCACTCACTCTTCTTCTTCTGCTTGTTCGTTGCCGGGTCGCGGGGGCAGCTAGCACCACCCAAATCACATTGCACCATATTGTGAGCCTTCCTGTGGGTGGTGATCCCCCAAGAAGTTACGTGGGTTGGGTGGCAACCTCAGTGGCAACCTGGCAGCTGGTGGATTCGAACCTGAAGCCCTGCGGACCCAAATCCGCTTCCTTAATCGCTGAGCCACCGCTACCGACCCATTTTCTTTCTTTTCCCTCTAATTGATCATATTTGCGATTCTACCACACCTTCCAAATATTGCATCTCTATATCTGAAAGACACAAGAACTAATTTTTTTCCAAAATACTTTCTGCAGGCCAACATTACGATCTTTTATCGTAAAAATGTCCAGAATCAAGATCAACAAAAATTTGCTCTGGAATCTTTCCTCACTTATGATTGGCGTTACTGAAAGTGAAAGGGATGCACTCAAACGTATCAAGTTATTGGAACATCTTGCTAAAAGCGGCACGAAATCCGGCATTTATTGATTTCCGAACGCACGCCGCAGGACGTCTGCCGTCAGAAATGTTTCCAAAAGAGGAGCGGGAGGGAGAGCCGAGCCCCCCGAAAGCCGCTGTCAACAAAAGCTTTCCGTGGTTTTATTTATAACACGCCTCCCTGAAAAAGCATTGTACTATGGCACTCTCGTGTAATGCCAGGCAACAACTGGAGCTTACGGCAAACCAAATGCCCTGGTGCGGCTCATACCAAGGCTATTTGGACCCATTCACTAAACCACAGACTGGGACCTGCATATATTAAGATGGAGCATCAAAGCTCTTCGCTTTCCAGCATCGCAGCAGGCTCCGAGTGATCAGACGCTGCCACGGGCTCGAGTCCCATCCTGCCACACTTTGATGTCAGCATCTGTGTGTGACTGAATTTACACGTGGGAGTTTTGGGAGATGAAGAAAGCATCTTGTCTCATCTGCTTCCGTCTGTCCCTCATCCAGAGAGAACGCTCGTGGAGATTTTTCTTTTTTTTCCCACCAGTTGTTTGTGGAGATTTTTTTTCAGGGACGACATTGGACAAAACCACCGGTACTTTTTCGTTTCCACTTCTCTGGTCCGTTGTCATAACCGAACTGTGACATTATGACTATAAAGTATAAACAATTAGGGTTTGTTGGTCAGACAGCAGATGTGGAAAAGAAAAAAAAATCTATTGTTGTCCTCAGGCAGGAAGAATGCCACTAAAATGAAACACCAAAAAGAGAAAAACACAAGAATGACATCAGCTTCCCGTTTTCTCACCTATATTTTTAGGGTCTAAAAATAAAATGTGAGAGAATGCGTTTTTTTTAGCAAAAATAAAGACTCTTCTGTCTTTTTAGTAGCAGGTGGATTCTCTTGAAACACTAACGGTTTTATAGAATCCCAGCGTCTTTAGCCGATCGCAAGATCTGGAAACACCGTTGCATAAAAGTGATGGAGGCAAGAACGTGGGATTAGATAGATTTAGAGCCGACTTTATGGGAATATGACAGCGGTGGTAAATAGCTCGTGTGCGTGAAGTCGGTCGTTTTTATCTGATCCCGTTAAGCTGGCTGATGGACCACCTGTTATATTGATCAACGGGGCGGAGCCATATTTGCAGCTTATGTTTGAAGTCCAGCTGGGCTAGATCGTAAAAAAAAACTATTGTAAATCTGGTTTTAAGTGCACGGAGGCCAAATGACGCGGGTGAGACGAGAGGAGGACTGTAAATTTATCAGCCGCTCCTCGGCGGAAACGGACCATTGGTTCAGACACTGGTTCAGTACGTCGGTTGTCACGACACCGATCCGAGCTTCTCGACAACGGTCTCTCAGGCCTCGCCGTTCTCCTCGTGTTCTGTTTTGGAACTTTCTTTTCCTTTCTCTGACTTTTTGGGTGTTTACTGCAAACACCATTGTACCAGCACTGACCTGGCCTTTTGACGAGGACACCGGCAACAAGAGGCAGCAGGTGTGTTTAGCTGAGCTGTGAATTCACTGAAGATGTTGTCAGTATAGACTTCACCTTTTCTGAGAAGCTCATTATGAGGAAGGAGTTGGCGGGTTCAAACCTTGGGCTGCTGAGTGCAAACTACGCAAAAAAAAAAAAAAAAAAAATGATGTGTTTGAATGGATATTTCTCAAAATACTCTTGGTGTTACGTAAAATTGCCCTGTTCTCAGGTCAAAATTAATATTAATATGATATTTTATAGGATTCAAGATGGAGGAAATATCCAAAAATTTCTTGAAGATATTCTTTCCCCAGTGTCGTCAATATTTAACCACTGCTTCCGTCCATTGAGCGGCTAAAAAAGGAGACAAAGAACTATTTTCTATCAAACTTAAGCTTCACCTGAGCTCCTGGTAAACACGCGCAAACAGTTAATCACCCAAAAGAAGCCGCAACAGTTGCATGACCGTCTTGCAGTAAGAAAAAAACTCAGTTCTGCTTGCAAACGTGGTCTAAACACATTACTCAGGTTTGGTTTTTAATTTTCAGACACTTATCGCTCAGTGCAGATGTTTCTGCCCCTGAATCTCATGAATCTTATTTTTTAAGTATACTTTGCCCAGAAAAATCCCCTTTTTTTTGTCTGACGTTGCAATTACAATACGTACTAATGAGATCTTATTCATTTATGCCAATGAATATTGTATATATTCTAAAAAAAAGTAAAAGGTTACATAAAAAATGTTCTGTTTTGACAGTTTGGTCACAAAATGATGAACATTTGATCAGGTATAGGTCAGTGCGATCCAGAAATCAAAAACACACGCCGTGATTACTGACCCGATGTCAGCGTGTATAGATCCTGATGATTTCTTGCCTTCCTGGCACTTTGCAACTCTCGTATCCATGGAAACACCGTCTATATACGCTAAATATAGTGGCAACGGCTCCTGAAACGCATAAAGCGCCGACTGTCATTCATCACAAACAGAGGGTTAGGCTCTTCATTATGCACTCAGACAAATGGAAGGCCTCGCACGGAGCTCTGATAATGGATGTTCAACATGTTTTTTTATGAAGCAAACAAGTCTACGTCTCCAAGACGGAGCGGCAACAAACCCTGCACTTGAGTCTTCCCTGTCCTTTCCTTTCAGGTTGTCTGTTTTACAGGAAGAAAACTGTATTTTCACCCGTTTCCCTGCATCTTCTACTCCATGTCCTCCCTCACTGCATCCATCAATCCTCCTACCTGGTAGCTCCATCTCTAGGATCATTTTTTCTACCAATGTATCCACTGTCCCTTCTGTCTTTTCCAGCCTGTTCTAAATGACTGGTTTTTGTAAATGTACATGTTTGGGAGTGAAAGTGAAGTGGGTGTAAACAGTCTTTCCAAAGCCTTAACAACAATGAGATTAGTGTCAGTTGGCAGCATTAATCCCAAAAGTCCCCCTGTGGGCAAAGGAGATCAGACAGAGTGGAGCTGCAGCGACTTACTCAAAAATGGATTAATCACATACATGTGGTCGGGGATGTTCCCTTTCTGCCTTATATGTGGAACAAGGCTGCGGTGGTAAAGACTGTTTAAACCTGTGTTATTGACTAAATTCACATTTTCCAGATACTAATGCTATATATATATATATATATATAAAAGTTATACTTCCTTGATCACAATCTTTTCATTTTTTTTCAGTGGTTGCCACAGCGAGTCAACAATTTCCATCTCCCCCTGTCCTCTGTATCTTCTACTCTGACTCCTACTACCTCCATGTCCTCCCTCCCTGCATCCATCAACCTCCTCTTTGTCTCCTACCTGGTAGCTCCATCTCTAGGATCCTTCCACTGTCCCTCCTCTGAACATGTCCAAACCATCTCAATCTGTCTTCTCTAGCTTTTTCTCCAAACCTTCCTGTCTGTGTTGTCCCTCTAATCACCTCAGTCCTGATCCTGTCCATCCTTGTCTCTCCTAAAGAGAATCTCAGGATCTCTAACTCCTCCACCTCCAGCTCTGCTTCCTGTCTTCTACCTCTTCCCAGTGTCTCGAATTCATCCATCACGGCTGGTCTCACAACTGTCCTTTACATACCTCCATGTCCTCCCTTACTGCATCCATCAACCTCCTCTTTGTCTCCTAGCTGGTAACTCCATCTCTAGGATCATTCTTCTACCAATGTATCCACTGTCCATCCTCTGAACATGTCCAAACCATCTCAATCTGTCTTCTCTAGTGTTTTTCTCCAAACCTTCCTGTCTGTGTTGTCCCTTTAATCACCTCATTCCTGATCCTGTCCATCCTTGTCTCTCCTAAAGAGAATCTCAGCATCTCTAACTCCTCCACCTCCAGCTCTGCATCCTGTCTTCTACCTGTCAACCTATTAACCACTCTCAACTGCTCCTTGTCAACATATTCCCAGTAAACTTTACGTCTGTTGCTGTGTCCATCTCAAATCACATTGCACCATATTGTGAGCCTCCCTGTGGGTGGTGAGCCCACAAGAAGTTATGTAGGTCGGGACGGTGTTTTGGTCAGAGCACCTCAGTGGCAACCCCGACAGCTGGTGGGTTAGAACACGAAGCCTTGCGGACCCAAGTCCGCTTCCTTAAACACTGGGTTAAGGACACACTAGGCCACCTCTCAAAACAAAAGCTTCTCAAAACAAAATAAGTCATATAAATTTAATAAAAATAAAGACGGGCTAATGTTATTATTTCAGCATATAGCCAGATTTTTTAGATTTTGCAACATTTGCGGAACCCTAACCTGCTCAGCTGCCACACCACCCCCCTCATCCTCATTTTTTTTTTCTGTGAAGCTGGTACGATCGAAAGCTTTGGCGGTTTGTTTTCTTAGGAAAGGAGAATATCCTCTGAGGTCAAGTCAAACAGGATGTCGGAGTGTGGTCCTTCACTCCTATTGGCCCTTTTGTAGCAATGCACTAAGTGTGTGTGAGTGCGTGCGCGCGGCATGCCCCGCAACCACAAATTTAGTTTTGTGAAATGCCTATCTGACAGGCCATCCAGTTGTATTTATCTTAAAAGAGGAGTCTGTGATTAAGGCGGCGTGCCGGGAGCAGGCTTGTTTGAATAAGACGCTGCGTTGGGAAAATGTCAAACACTCAAACTAATAAACAGAAACCGCTGCGGACGAAGACGCCGCTTGGAACGAGAAAAAAAAAAAAAAAAAAAAAAAAAAGCAAAGGGATGCAATCAGAGGAACTGCTGCGTCAGCGGCTGGTCACGGCTTTCCTGACAGTCACAGGTTTTCGTTTCACTTCCAAACAGATTCCATCAACGATCCGGGAGATGGTTTGAAGAGTCAGGGTATCGGGTTGGAGCCGAGAGACGGATCAGAAAAGAGAAAGCAAAAGTTGTGTAATGAAGTTTTCAGCCAAAAAGGTGCAATTGCACAGTAGATGATGATGTGGCTTTTTTTTTTTTTCAGCGCTGTCATTACTAAAAACCAACAGAGTAGAATTGCACCCTTCGGTTTAGCCTTAAGGAATGGAATGCCATGATGAAATCGATCACTCATCTTGATTTGGAGCGCAGTCAAATCAAATTGTTATACCGTCTCTGGCAATATGAGGCAAGATGTCCTCCTTTTTAGACGTAAGAGACTTAATATAATTAAACATAGCATCAATTTATGCATTAGAGTCGAAACACTCCAATAAAAGCCCATCTGTTATTACAAGTTTGCAGAAGTTGCACATGACGAGTTGAGTAATAGTATGAACGTTTGGGGAATACTAACAGATAAGACCTTGTGGTTCGACTTGATTGATTGCAAAATCTCTGGGTTTCTTCAACACCTCCGTGGATTCCCGGGATTAAAGGGCAATTTTAAAGGGGGAATTGAGCAACAAAGAATTCTCTTGAAGTGCATCTCCATGCAGAAAAATGTTGCCAAGACACCAGAGCTAACTTTAGTAACGAGGGTTGGACAAGGAAAACAATGCAGAATGACAGACAAAAGTCTCAGCGACTGGTTTTGTCGCTCGGAAAGGGAGAACAGTGGAATGGTGAGGTTACAAGGAGCAGAGGTGGAGAAGGTGGAGGAGTTTAGATACTGAGGATCAACTGTTCAAAGCGGTGGAGACTGTGGAAGAGAGGAGAAGAATAGAGGACAGACAGGATGGAACAACTGGAGAAAAGAGTCAGGAGTGATCTGTGATAGAAGAGA